>CM033717.1:56461891-57061891 GCA_019671005.1 Hibiscus mutabilis
ATTGGGGTACCTATTTTGACCACCGAACTATCGAAATCGTCAATCAGACCACCAAACTTATTAAATTGACCTATTTTGACCACCGCCGTTAAAAAACTAACGGATGGATAACGGAGGGGTGACGTGGCAATTAACGAAAATTTGTAAAATTACACATTTAGTCCCTGTTATTTACCTATAATTTCAATTTGGTCCTAATTTAAATTAAAATTAATCATCCAATCAGATGACGACACGTGTCATCACCCGATTGGATAATTTATTTTAATTTTTAATTTAATTTATTTAATATTTAATATATTTATTTTCCTCCAACCAGGTGGTGGAAAATTAAAGAGACAATGAGTGTGGTTGGAGGAAAATTAATATATTAAATATTAAATAAATTAAATTAAAATTTAAAATAAATTATCCAATCAGGTGATGACACGTGTCTTCATCCGATTTGATGATTAATTTTAAATTTTAATTTAATTTAAATTAGGGCCAAATTGAAATTATAGGTAAATAACATGGACTAAATGTGTAATTTTACAAATTTTCGTTAACTGTCACGTCACCCATCCGTTAGTTTTTTAATGGCGGTGGTCAACATAGGCTAATTTAATAAGTTTGGTGGTCTGATTGACTATTTCGATATTTCGGTGGTCAAAATAGGTACCCCAATTAGTTCGGTGGTCACTGATGTAGTTTACCCAAAAAAACATGAATACTTTAAGTACCTATTTTGACCTAAAAAATATTTTAGATACATATTTTGACCAAAAAATATACTTTAGATACTTACTTTGACGAAAAATACTTTAGGTACCTATTTTGACCAAAAATAATACTTTAGGTACCTAGTTTAACTAAAAAGTATACTTTAGGTACTTATTTTGACTAAAAAATACTTTAGGTACCAAAATAAAAAGTTGGTATACTTTAAATACTAATATGATATATAAGTCAATCTTTTATAAATATAATACTTTAACTGTGATCATAACGTGAAAATCCAGCAGGAATTGGCAGATACCACAGGTGAAATAGTAATTAAGAGATGAATTCAGCGACTTGATTAAACTTAGGAAAAGTGCACACTGATGGTACAAAAAGATTTTGATCCGCTACACCACTGACGAAAGCTTAATCTTGGGATTTAATTTTGATCAAGCTACGACTCTGACGAAGAGGCGTGATCTGTAGGTTTTGTTGATCAAGCTACGACTCTGACGAAAAGGCATGATCCAAGAGTTTGATTTTGATCAAACTACAACTCTTGTTATGTGTGAGATAGGATCGGAACAAGTTGGTTAATCCGCCGGGGGTTTTAACATCACTCTCGAGGGTGATGTCCCGAAGGTCCTAGCATTACTCCTGAAGGTGACGTCTCGAGGATCTTGAATTCATCTCTTTTATGACTTTGTTTTCTTTGGCAGCTTGTTCTCTCTTTGGTTGATCTTCTTGTCTTCTCTTTTTTAGGGAAATAAAACTTGGTCGATCGATCTACTTCACGATTCTTTCAGGAAGATAAGACCTGCCAAAGTTAAAAACGTGCTTGGTCAAAGTGACTGATAAACTGACTGCTCTATAATAAAATTGAAAGGTTTGATCTGAATATTTGATCTGATTGATTCTTTGTGTCGAGGATGTCGGATCTTGTTAATGATTGCCTGTTCATTCTTGGTTGAAGGCACCAAACAATATTTGCCCTATTTCTTCATGTCAAGGATACTGTAATTTGTTAACAACTATTTGTTCCTTCCTGTTTGAGGATATCAAACAGAAGTCCTTTTTCTGGCTCAACTTGATTTTCTGATCCTTTTTTGTTCAAAATTTGCCCCAACAAAAGTTTTCCCCCAAACTTCCATTATCCTATTCTTTCTAAATTTGAACTTTTGAGCTGAATGACCTTGACGTCATCTCCTTTCTTCAAGGGCAATTGACTTTGCGACTTCACTGTCGGGGATGCAAAATCTAGATTAAACTAGCCTGCTACCACTGACGAAGGCGAGATCAGAAAAATGTTGATTCTGCTGCTTCATGGCAGGGAGTCTTAAACATGAAAACAAAATGAAACTTTAGTTAGTAATCTGTTCAAAAAATTTTACCGTTTGTCATCTGGATGTTTGAGCTTTTTGCGTATTCGACCTCCTTCGGGGCTAAAAGTTTGTTATCAGTTATTGCCTCCATAGTTAATGTTCTCTGGTCTCTTTCCTAGACTTGTTTGTACGTTTAAGCCAAAAACACATTTAGTATGAATGCATCTTTATGCCTACATGTATGTTTAGTCTAAATGCATGATAAAATTTAGATGTATGTATGATGCGCGTGCTTAATGTAACATGATCAATGTACATGATTTTCCTCGGCCCTCAAAGGGATGCTACTGACTCTCTGTTGGTCAGATCTTTGCTTTTGATTAGGTAGTGTTTAGTGCCTTGTATGTGAGAATGCCCCAACTTTCCTTGGGTTCGATCACCTTTTGGATTACTTCCTCGGGTGAATGCCCTAACATTTTCGCCCGAGACTGCTCTTGAAGCGAACTCGAAGCTTGAAGTATGTTTTCGCCTTTTCTTGAAAGGCTTTCATTATTCTCATGAACGCATTGTGTTACCCCTCCTCCGAAAAGGTCTATAAATTTGTTATTGATTCATGGAAGCTTATTATTTTTTAATTAGGCGAAGTGCTATGGACAATAATTAATGTAGTCATCTAGGGTGCAGAAATTTGACTTGACATCATAGGCTCGCTTCCTGAACACGTTGGGGAACGCCCTCAAATTGAAGTCTTGTAGAGGCACGGTGTATGTAAAGAGGTTATTCTAGAAAATGCCCCTGGACTGGGCTTTTGCATATGTTTGGGATGGTGCTAGATCGATCGACTTTACTTTACTCGATATTACTAGCATGGGGCATCCCGGGGACCGGTTTCAAAATTTTAAAATGTATGCATATAGATGCAAGGTGTATGTCATGGATGCGAAGGTACTGATTCAAATAATGGTTCCCATGGCTTAACATCTGAATTGACATGATTCATTCGCAACTCTGAATATTGCATTGATATCTAGGGTGCTAGATTCTCCCGATGATAAATCTTTTCAAATTGGAAACTAGTTGTGAATCAATACTTTATGCTAATGAAATGCAAAAATTAAAATGTTATGGTGGTTTCATGCAATTAATGTGGAGTGAATGATTTAATGCAGTGTAATCACCAAAAAAGGTTAGTTCAAATTAAAAGAATTGAATAAATAAATCAAATGATGAATAAGGCAAAAATTTAAACAATAAAGAAATTTGTGCATAAATGGCAAACAAAGGCATCAAAACCTAAACATGGTGACTGCTAACAGGCCGAGGTTCGGTATAGCTCTAGACAAGGTAGGCTCATATGGTTCACTACATGTGGTTTGGTTCTAACAAATAGTACCCGAACTGTCGCTAGGACATCGATTCGGGAGAATACATTTCCTTAGGTCTGTGCGGAGATGAAGACCTCACGAAGATAAAGGTACATATGTATCCTAGAAGTGATCCACTATCCTGTGTGGAGACGATACCTCACGAAGGCGTAGCTTCTCACTCCCACTTAAAAGGGACGGAGCTCGAGTGCAAAGCTTATGATATGCAAAACCAAGAAAATAGATTTATTTTTTTTGTAAAAAATTCAAAAACAAAAAGAAGGGATCACAAAATAAATTAAATTGAATTTATAGTTTTCACTCGTTAAGACAAAAAGTAATCGACTGATGGCTCGACTCTCTCAAAAAAAAGTCTCCAACGGAGTCGCCAAGCTGTAATAACAGTCCCCTCGGTGAGCTCGATGCGTTTTTACAAAAATTGGTTTTGAATAGAGTCGTCACCAATCTTTTTTAATTCATGTGAGGTTGGATCACCTAAAAATCTGGTTATTTTAATAGTTCGAGAGTCAATTACGTGTGGAGAATGATGAACACCCCCACAACGCCCAAAATTGGTACCTAGTCGATTACTTAGTGTCTTTAATGATGAAAATTAAGAATTTGAATTTAATTTAAAATTTGCGATCTCTTAAAATCTTTAAAAGAATATTTCTTTATACGAAAGAAATTTTCGCCCCTACGCTCGAGGCATAATTTCTGTTAGATTCTCAAATGAATAAAATATATTTTGAAAATTGTAATTTAGAATAAAAAATAATATTTTATAATAGAGACTAACGAAAAGTGGCACCCCTTACGCTCGAGGTACGTTTTTCACAATAATCCCTTAATAAAAAAGGTCATTTTTAATTTAAAAGTCGATTAAAACTTATATAAAATAATAAAAAAATATGATAAAATAATAATACTAAATGGTAAAACAGTGAAAATAATATAATTATATTCCTAAAGAACTAATGTCAACGTACATGTGGAAAAGCTGAAAATATAAAATATATTTATATACTAATAATGTTATACTATAATATAGAAATTATTTGTACAAATAAATGTATACCATATATAAGATATAAGGACCAAGAAATGGCGACATGTAAATTTAAAAAAAGTTAAACAATATATATATTGTTTATAATATAGCCGTAATAAATAGTGAAAAAAGGAAACAAATAATAAGGAAATAAATCACTTAGAGTAACAAAAAATTTAAACAAGAAGGATTAAATTGAGGAAAAACAAAAATAAAAAGGTAAAACGGAAAATAAACGATACAGAAATAGAGGAACCACAACTGCAATTTCCCCACTTCATTAAAAAAACGCGCGTATCCTCTATCCGGGTCAGGTCTACGCGCGGGTTACAATAGCCAAAACGGCGCCGTTTTGAACACCCCTTAAATATCCCATTTTAGACAAAAAATTCTCTTTTGTTTCTGATAACTTAAAAAATCTTAACTCTCTCAAAACCCTCTCAAGCTCTCCTGCCCTAGTTCGGTCGCCGTCATCTGTCCTTCGCGAACCACCGCGTGCCGGCGACCGCCGCCTACGGTAGCCGAGAGGCATGTAAGGGCACCAGATTACTCAGGTGAGCCTTCTAAACTCGATTTTCATCTTAGTTTGCTCTAAAGAACTCCCGATTTCGTTAAATCTAGTAGAAACCGAAAGGTTTCTTTGAACTTTTCTCACCCTTTCTTTTATTTTTAGAATCTGAAGAGCCCATATTTTCTCTTCTATCTTTATTTTTTTATTTCGGTTCAAAAGCTCCCTCCTTAGATCTCTCTGTTTTTTGTCATTAAAAACTTCCGTCTTGGATCTGCAGATGGCCAGATTTATAGAGGGAAAGGGGAGTTCTCGTTCGCCACGTAGCAAGGTGACGAGGATAATGGTAGGCGGGCAGTGGCCGCAAAGCAGGGCGGTGGCGGCAGGGGTAAGGACGGTGGAAAGTGGATTTAATTGATTTGATTTTGGGGGCTTGGTTTGAATGTTTAGGGTTTAATTTGGGAATATTTTGGGGTTTGAAGGCAGCATTGTCGGCGGCAGTGATTATCGGCTTCAGGTGAGGTCGACGGAGGTGGCAGTAGCTAGGCTTGGCGACGGCGGCTTGAGATTTCTAGGGCTAGGGTTAGATTAGGGTTAAATTGAAATGAGTCAAATGAGTATTGGGCTTTTGGGTTATTTTGAGTCTAAGTTATTTGTTTATTGGGCATGTAATATTGGGTTGAGAAAATAATAATAAAAGATCTGATTTTGATTTTTTTTTTGTTTTAAATTTTTTAGATTAGGTTTTGAGTTTAATTTGATTATTGGGCTAAAAATAGATTTGAGCATGAGCCTGGACAAAAATGGGCATCTACAGGAAGCTGATTGGTTTCAAATCTAATCCTGAAAAAGAAGAGTGAACAATCTGATTAGTTTAATAACTTTGGTTACAAAAAAAAAAAAACACTAAACTGCTAATTTCCCACGGCTTCAATCCTCAGTTTGATCTGTGACACCTTCCCTTCCCATGGAACTGCTAGCTAATGATGGATCAGAGTCTTGCGGAGACTCTGCAAACTCCTCTTTGTACATTTCTTGTATCATAGGCTTCCATAGTCGAACTCGGGCATTTATAAACCAGTTTGATACCTGAATTTATGATGATCAAACCGAAAAATTGGCACAAAATAAGCATCACATGAGCTTATGCAAATAGATAATTGAAGGTAAATTGAATATTATTGTAAGGAATCATACTTGGTTCTTTTTAAGCCTGTTTGTGATGCCAACACTAGCTTCTCCGAGTCTGTTGGATAACTGATGAATATCATGCAACAAATGGTAATAATTGTGTCACATAAAAATGGATGGAACTTGTTAACCACTTAAACACACTTACGGGTGAAGAAAGTGTTCGAATAGCCAAGACCGGAGGATTGCTACGGAGGTTTCTGGCAATCCTCTAATAGGCCTCCAAGTTTGCCTTTGGCTTGGGATCACACCTTACTGTTGAAGAGACAATCGGTTCCGTCTGGAATCTTGATCGAACAGGCTAAGTTGAGATAATGCACGGTTGATTCTTGGTAAATCGTGCGAGAGCTTTCTTCTAATGACATTTATTTGAGATATTATGGCGTCTCTTAGATTGCCAAAATGTTTGAACATTGTTTGAAGTGCCAAAGTGGTATATGACCTAGCTGCTCCTATACCAGCAAGTGATTCAAATAATGAAACCCCTTCTTCCAATTGCTGGTAGTATTTCTCGTATCTGAGCTCAACCTGGAAATGAACCAATAATGAAGTTTGATGTTAGGACCAAGTTCAAAACTAACATGATAAAGTTGTATCGAAAAGGATCATGCTAAACCTCCTCCAGTAATCCAATTAGCTTTGAAAGTCTGGTTTGAAGCTCATGCTTTTCAGGCAATACCATCTCGTTACTGCAGAATTCAGCTTTTAATTCAGAGGAAAGTCTTGAACCACCTGCTATATCACCTAGATATGATTTCCCAGAAAGGTTGTCCTCAACGTTTTTGCAGCCAACATTTATAAGTTCATCTAGAAGGGACTGAGTTGGCCTTAGATATCTCGAATTCGCAATAGCATTGGCAAAAGATTCCACCACATACTGTCGGTGTAATGTGGTGGAAGATGAAGCAAATGTGTGACCTGTGAAAGGGTAGTCATCACTTACAGCTTCTGCCTCGGGAAGGAAATAACTGGAACTTGCAAAATTGGGATTCAAGGATGAACCAAGTCTGTGAGAACCGAGTGACAGTGAGAGCCTCTGAGTTTGGTGGTTCGAGTTCGACTCATTAGCCGCTCCAAGAAGATCCATCAGGTGTCTGGTCTGGCTAATCTCTAATTCCTCGGTGACAATGGGAGATGGAAGAAGGTCCATTGATCTTGACATTCTTTCCCCAAGAGATTGAATGCTGGGAAACAAACCAAGGGACTGGGGAAATATATTGTGGTTGGCTGTCAAACTAGAGCCATAAGCATCAAATTGTTGGCCTACGAATTGGTTTTGGCTAGTAATAGAACCTGAGACAATAAAATGGTGCAACATACTTGAAGTTGGATTTGGTGTTGAATCCCTGGACACCATAGAAGCTAAACTCTAAAGGTTATAAAAGTACCTTCAAATGCGAGGAAAACGAAACTATGACCCTTTATTGAAGTGGATACACCATATCAAAGAATGGTGGTGAGTCACCGAGTTGACCAGACTCCAGAGTGACTGAAAACAAAGACAAATCACCATTCCACCATGTGACAAGCATTAAAAAGCGTATATGTAAGTTGCTGAGCATTAAACACGGCACCTGAAGTAATGGCTGACACAACTGAAATGGATAATATGTACGGAGCTTTGCACAATTACACCCAAGGCAACTAAGATCCCTGAAAGATCACCGAATCAGTAAACTAAGGAGCCATTTGTAATTAATTGAGCTGATAATAAGGAATAAGGATAGTGCAACTCAGTTGTCATTAATAAGAATAGAAAATTAATGGGAAAGTGAAGCAATAAAAAAAGCATCCATTTGTAGGTGGAAAACTTGAAAATTAGCCTTTGTTGATAGTAGTAACAAAGGGTAATATGCTTTGGAGGAAGAGAATGACTTTTTTATCTTGCTTTACTCAGGAAAAACAAAGTACCCAAAAGGTAGAAGAAATGGGAGAGAAGAAATGAATTAGGTGACAGAGGAAAGAATGGTCCCCAACTCCTTCCCTGACTATAAAACAACAACCAAAAGCATCAATCCTTCAGCTTTATTGCCTGCAGTAACATTTCTTCAGGAGGCTCAAAAACTGTGTAAGAGCTTTCAATATGTTAAATTCTTGAGCTACTGCTGCTGCTTTGTATTGCTGTAATAATTCTGCAAAAAGAGGATATGCTTGTGAGTCTGGAAAACATGTGGGAATATGTAGCTTTTTCGCTGTTAGCTGTGGGAAGTGATGCATAGGGACGTTGCAAAGACAGCGAAAATCACAATGTCTGGAGGGGTATCAAACGGAAAATTATATGATCTGTCTAGCTTACCACATCAGTCATGGTCTCAATCAATAAAAATTACTCACTACATTATTTTTTCACATTTTTTCCAACTAGTGAATCTTCACTAATATTTTTTATATGTTATTTAAAAAGCAGTTTTTAAGCTATTATATAATAAAAAATGATAGATAAAAAATAATATAATGGTTAGTTTTTATCGGTTGAGACCATGGCTAATGTGGTAAGCCAGCCCTATAATATAATTTCTCTTGTCAGAGAAAGAGAGATGAAAAAGCTTGGCAACTGAGTTTGGTTTGGAGCGAGTTGATGAGATTGATGCTGGGTGCACTGTAATATTTGGGGGGTCCGTTTGGATGTTTTAAGAAATGATTGCAACTTTGTTCCTTTGGCATCCTTCAGTTGTCGCCCTCTGCTTCCGTAACTCTCTGTAGTTTTTTGAGACCTAAAAGCCCCACACCCTCTCACTACATTACTTTATAGCTTAAAACCTGCATCATCCAAAACATCTCACCTTAATGCAATTGTTCATATATATATATATATATATATATATATATATATCACACTTTGAGATTACTTGTACAAGAATCTTTATTCATCAAGCTAGCTATTTATCAATTTCCCTTATCGTATCTTTACAGAATGTATATACCTACTAAAACAATGTATTTGTATGTTACAAATGGGTATCATATACACATATCTATATTTTATCATGACAATGCATCGTCTTTCTTGTATACTCAAACATGGGACATATACAAGAAGCCACCCCAAAGTAACATCTCAATAGTTGCTTTCTTGGTTTTTTTTTTGTTTTTCATCGTATCGCGGGATCTGTCTTCTAACAATTAGGCGTCCCCCCACCCATGAAGCTCGAGGTGGAGATTCTTCATTACACTACAAAATCATGCAATATATGGGGATTCCCAAACGTGTCTTGTTGATTTCCTGCTTCCATGAAATGGAAGTCCACTGTTTCTGGCCCCACTGAAGAAGCCACCCTGTGGTTACCTCTCATATCGGTCTCTCCCGACATGGAAAATGTGTTATTTTCATGATTCCGTAAGCCAAGAGCCAGTGAAACTTGACCACCGGCCGTGAAACCACTCAATTCTGTTAAGTCATACATGGCATCACCAACCATAAGAGTACCATGGCCATGCTGACCGGATGGGATTACTGTATCTGGAAAAGGGTTATTGCTCTCCATGTTACACATCTGGTCAACATTTAATTTCACTCCAGAAGATGAACCTGTATTTCCTATAGCAATATTCTGGAACATTGATCTTGAGATAGGCATGTGTAACTCTACATTGGGGATATGATCAGGTTTCGAGTGTTGAACTTGTCCTGGTTGAACATTATCGGCACGAGCAACTTTGGATGTCATACTTTCGTGCAATTCCTCTCCCCTATCCTCGGATGCTGAAGAATTTTCGCCCATTGCTTTGGCCGCATTTTCTAAGGAAGATTTGAAATTAGAGTCCATTTCACCAAACTCTTCTTTATGCATCTCCTCAATCATTGGCTTCCAAAGACGCACCCTTGCATTAATGAACCAGTTTGCAACCTGCTCCAAACAAAACATCAGCAACTCTTCATATAAATGGAAATAAAAACAATAAAGAAATTAAAGAAATACTCAACATTACAACTAAATGAGCTGCTAACTATAGTATGTACTTTTTCACTTTTAGCAGTAATAAACTAAGGTTGGTTTGTTGAAAAGTAGATACCAAATTTAACCACGCATTTTAATGATAGAAGAAGCAAACTATTTACAGGTCAGATAGTTGCATTTTTCATCTCTATACCTGGTTTCTGGTCAGACCTGTCTGTTTTGCTAGCATTATTTTCTCTGAATCCTTTGGGTACCTGGTCAAAACCAAATTCAGAAAGGGTTAATGAACTGAAATTCTTGGTATTAGCATGAAAATAAGGATCCAAGCACATACGGATGGAGAAAATGCTCAAAAAGCCAAGCACGCAGGACTTCAACGGAGCTTTCAGGAAGCCCTCTTTGAGGCCTCCAAGCATTCCTCATCACACCGAGTTGTTGCAGAGCCCTTTGTTGTCTGAGCTGATGATCCACATAGCGTAGACGTGGTATTGCTGCTCCTTGATTGTTTGATGAATTATCGTTCTCTCCGAGGCTTTTCTGGGTCAATTGAATTTGGCCACTGATTGCATCACGCAAACAGCGGAAGTGGCGGGAAATTGTCTGTAGGGCAAGTGCGGTGTATGGTTTAGCTGCCCCACATCCAGCTACCGCATCGAAAGAAGACACCACAATTTTCATTTGATGGTAATATTGTCGGTATCTTCTATCAACCTACAACAAGTGCATGGTTATAAACAATCTTTGAAAACATGTACAACTCTATTAAAACACTTACAAGATAGTTTCAAAAATGTGATAGCTCTGAAAAGTGAAGTTAGTGCTCACCTCGTCCAGCATAGACAAAAGCTTTGTCTTCTTGTTCTGCAAATCTTGTCGTTCTGCGGGTGATAGCTCAGAAGACGTGTTAACTGACTTGCTAGGTTCGGATGACATCCCATTGGAGGATTTTGGTTGAGAGCTCACATTCTTATCCAAATGCAGCTGTTTCAAAGCTTGCTGTATATTAATCACTTCATTAAGCAACTCTTGAGCCACCTTGAGATATTTGGAGTTCAAATTTGTACTTGCAAAACCTGGCTGAAATTGATAAATTTCAGAACACATCTGTTTATGATTTATTGAGCCCTGAAGGTTAGACAAAGCATTTGCTCCAAATGCATCATTGTTATCTCCGTGATAGCCACATTGCAGGTCATTAGAAATTTTCAACTCCTTACTAATTTTGCTTTCATCACCAATACACATAATTCTCGCCTTTCCTGAAAATGGAAAGGTAAAGAACGAAGAATAAGCCTGGTATGGATACTGCAATGAAGGTAAAGAAACGTCGGATGGCATCTGTGAGCTAAGACTGAGAGACAGTCCCTGAGATTGAGAATTCTGATTCCCTGCAACAGGGTTGCATATTGAATTGCCCGTTGTTATGTTTAACTGCCCATCAACAGATTGCAATGCATCACTTGAGGGTGGAATGAATGACATTTCATTTCTACCATCCATAGTTGGAATTTGAACACAGTTCTGTATCGACAATGAAGTCCCAGACAACATCTCTGAGAATTCCCCTATAGAAGATGCTTGGTTCGGATATGTTGTTGAGTTACCAGGATCGGAAGATGATCCAAGGTAAGAGATTGGCTTTTGGTCCCCCATACAATTAGTTGATAAATTGTTTTTTTGATTGCTAAAACTTGGATAATAAGTAGCCATAATTTGCTTCCTTATGTTTAGCAGGAAAGGAATGATAAAGCATTAGCAGTCTCCACAAATCAAATGATTGCTTAAAATGGGCACCTCCCAAATAAAACAGTGAGCGGCTGACAGATCCTAATCAAACAAATAACATAAGCAGAACAACATATATCAGAGTTCCTTTAAAGTTCCAATTTTATCAACAAATTCAAAGGCATTTTCTGAGTTCATGTAATCTCTGCCAGAGAAGTTAAGATTCTATGCATGGAAATGCAGCAACCAGGTCAAATGCAGCATTTTAAAGCATTTTAGAAATTAAACAGAATCCACTGTGAGAAATCCCCAACAAAACAAACATAAATTCAGTAAATGAAAAGCTAGGAAAAGTAATTTAATATGAATAAAAGAAAAGAATTAGAACCTGAGTTACACATAAATACCCTTCATTAAATCGAAAAGGAGATGCACCAAGCAAACATATAAATTCAGTAAACCAAAAATCCTTAACTTTCTGTTCTAATTTAAGCTTCAGACTGATCCAGCCCTCAGTTAAATTTTATATTTAGATACAAGTATTTTCTTGCATAACTCGTATTAGAGAAACATCAAAATCATATGCAAGCCTAAATTCATATATCTTCACAAGAAAAAGAGGCATATAATCATGGATAACAAAAGGTGAACCATAATCAATTAAGAGTAGTGAATCCAGGTTTTAAAGACGGAAAAAAAGTACAACGTTGTTCTTTTTTGGCTTTTCAGTTTCACTCTTTATCCCATCTCTTCCTATCATCATTCATCAGTCTATCACCATCATCACTAAGTACGCAAAAAGATCACAGTGAAACACAGAAGAAAAAACAAACTTAAGAAAAGTTATAATACAGAAAATACCCAGAGAAACCAAAGAAACCCCTAAAGCAGAAGCTTTGAAGTTATCTCCTTTTCGACATCATCTTGTATTAAGGGCACTAAAGATCAACCTCTAAAGGTAAAAACTACTTCTTTCAACGTACAACAGTCTTCCATCAATCAACCATTACAACTCTTAGAAAATAAAGCAAAAGGGTGAAGAAAATGGGGAGAATGAATTATTGAGTAAAAAGATACAGAGAGGGTTAAAAGTGAAATACCTGAAAGCCCTCCAAAGAGAAGCTGCGCCTCAATGGAGGAGCAAAAAGAAAGGAGCTTGGAAACAACGAGACAAAACACAATCGCAAGAGATATAATCCCAAACGTAACCAGCCTTCCTTATCATTGGAACATTGACACCAACCCAAGAAATATTATTAAACAATCCCCCCACCCAATTCAAATAAACAATAAATAATTGATGACAACAACTGTAATATTTTATTCTAAGAAACGATGATATAAGGAAGAAGAAGAATATTGTGAACAAACAGTTCCCTACTTTGCCAATCCCGAATATCTCACGTGTAATGAAGAAAAGAAAAAAACCAAAGAACAAAAAGGCAAAGATGGTTTTTTTAATTATTTTTTTGTGGGGAGAATTTAGAGAGTTGTTTCAAGCAAAAATGAAAAGAAAAAAAAAAGGTAGGTGTCGTTTGATTGATTCCTTTCATTGCTTAAGAGAGTTCAAGAGCTAACTACCAGTTGGTTGGTAGACCTATTACCCGCGCTTAAACCTTCTTTTAACGCATACAAATGGCGACTTTCCTTTCTCTCTCTTGTGTTTTTCGCTGTACTTTGCAGTTGGTGAGAGAGACAAACTCACACGTTACTACCACGCGTATGCTTGCTATACGCTACCGGCAATTGCCTAACGAACTCTTTTGTTTTTAATTTCTTTTTAAATATGATTTTAGAAACTTCCTTTATTTTATATTTTTGGTTGGTGAGTAATTTGCTTTTGTGTCATTTGAGAGCATGAATCATGAGATTCTATCCATTTTTTCAACCCACCTTTTAAAAGGTTTAAATTATTTTTTATTTTACTATATAATTCTTTTTTTTTTGGTTCAACTATTATAAATTATTTGGTCAAAAAGGAAAAATTTTTATATCTATTGTGTGTAACCCAAGGATAACTTTTTTTGAAATAAAATTGTTGGATGTTAAGATAATTATTATAGACACGAATACTTGACTATGTTTTTTTATCGAAAGAGTCCTGGACTATGTTATTACATTCAATTTAGGAAATTTACATTATACCTTATATTTTTTAATGTCGGCGACTATATTAGTTTTGTATTAATTATCAATAGTTGATGATTTTTTATTTATTTTTGTTTTAATAAAAAAATTTCTCTATTTTGGATTTTTTTGCACATCTTATTGCGCTTTGTTTCGTCTACTTTTGTGGCACAATTTTTCTTTTTCTTGTGCCACATTTTTCAATTGTCTTATGGAACAATTCTCATCTGCCTCTATGGTAGATTGGAGTTTATGTAGCAATCATCACGACATACGTTCATGATCAGAGAATGTTAGTGGTCTTATATGGTTAGACATCTTTTTGTGGCATGTTGTCAATATTTTCATAATTATCACATCTCTTACATCACTATTTAAACATCTAGTTCGACAGAGACGAGAAGATTTGTTTGTTGGATTTCTATGGATGATGGATGACATAATAAAACAAAGTTTTAGTTTTTTTCTATGTTTTATATTTTTGTTTGAGATTTCTTGGTGAACATAGTCGTTAAGTTTATATTCATGCTTTAAGGTGTGTTTTGTTGTATCTTTCCTTATTTGAATGAAATCTATTTTCTTGTTAAAAAAGAAGTCTAAAGGGGTAATTTTTCTTTGTAGTAAACCATATTATTAACGTTGCCTTTATTTATTTTTGCATCAATTTTATCATTGAAATCATTCAATTGCATCAATTTTGCTCCTTGACTGATGTTGGTCGTTACAGCACTAACGTGACAATTAACAGTGCCAACGTGGGGTACATATTATGATGATGACGTGGTAGGGGTTGAATTGATTTTTTAAAACTGACTTCGAGGGCATAATTGATTTTTTCATGAGTTTAAGGGCATAATTGATTTTAATTGAAAGTTTGATAACTTATTTAATATTTAAACTAAAAAATTGAGAATTTAAGAAATTCAAATTAGTTTAATCAATTTGTTTAGTTTTTGAATAAAACTGGATAAATAATTTGGGTTTTGAGTTGAACTTTTACAAATGGAATATATGAAAAAAATGATTAATAAATTGGTGTAAATATCCTTTGGGTCCCTAATAATTAAAAAATCAAAGTGAGAACTTTCACACAAAAAATCAAAAGTTGAACACTTTCATCGAAAAAGTTTCGACTACGCCAGTTTGAGTATTACCATTCGATAAACAAATTTTAGTGGAATCAACATTTTATTAGGTTAACAATAAAACTCAATTTTCTTTCGATTTTCTACATCAAATTGATACTCATTAATAGTTGAGGTAGAAAAAAAAAGAATTTTGATTTTATTACTACTATAATATAGCGATGATTCATGTTGGGATGAACAATCAATGCAAATGGAAAGGCAATAAAAATGACACAAGAATTTTAGAGTGGTTCAACCTTCTCAATAAGGTATACACCCACTACCTTAGCTATCCACAGTAAGGATTTCTCAAATCCACTAGATTTGTTTTTCTTTTGAGGCTTAAGAAGATAACCTTACATCTCCCTTAAGGTTTATACCCTAAAACCTTAAGAACACTTACAAAGAAAATTACAAATATAGCAAACAAAGAAAACCTCACAAAGGCAGAAATGTTTGCACAATTAATACTCACTCAACCATAAACACTTGAGTAAAAAGATTATAATTGGAAACTCTCAAGTGGATTTACAAGATTTGACAAAATAAAGCTCAAAGATTGTTGGGTGTGTGCTTGAATGCTTTAGACTTGTTGAAAAAACTTTGGAGACTTGATTTTACATCTCTTCATTGATTTCTATCCGTTTGGCTAGTTGGGATATTGATTATAGCCGTTGGGCTGCATTTTTCCTGCAATAAATATTTTCTAGCAATCAGAGGTATCGGTACTCGGATACCTGTATCGGTACCTACCATAAGAAGAAAGAGTCGTTGCAACAAATGGGTATCCATACACAACAAGCAGTATTGATACGGAGTGACCATTTTACAAAGGGTATTGGTATGTTACTTACCGTATCGATATCAGTCTTGCTCATTAGAATGCTTGGAAATTTTGGTTGAAAAGACGTATCGATACGTCCATAGAGGTATCGGTATGCATAACTGTTTTCAAAACTTATAGTTCCAATAAACTGACAAAATTGAGTACTTTAAAAATGTATTTCTTTTTACAAAATAGTCATTGTTATATCAAAATCAATTATAGGTTTAACAGTTCCATTGAAAATATATTCAAGGAATATTGGTAGGCTTATCATAACTAGAAGCAGTCGAAGACTTTTCTGAAGAGATATAAATGTTTTTAAATTTTGATTTTTTATATTTTTAACTTTTTATATTTTTAACTTTATGTTTCTGCTTAATTTTTTTAATTCATAATAGTGTTTTTGTTAAGCAAACACATTTGGCCGGTTGCTTATCTTTTTTTCCTCATTTTCCTTAGGTCATGAGTTCTAGACCTACTAGGAGCACCCATTTCCTTCCCATAGAGTCCCTTTCCTCCCCTCTAGGTAGGATTAAAATTGGGATTTGTAAAAAAAATAATAGTGTTTTTATTTTTAATATTTTACGAATATTTAAATATTTTTAAAATTTTTAAATTTTTTTATTTTTATCTTAAAGATTAACATGTTATCGAACTTTCAATTAAAATCAATTATACCTATGAACTCGGCAAAAAATCAATTATGCCCTCGAAATCGGTTAAAAATCAATTCAACCACTCTACCACGTCAACATCACAACGTGTACTACCATGTCAGCATAATGGAACGCTACATCAATATAATATATTGCCACGTCAGCATCGTTAAGTACCACGTCGTCATTGTAACAATCAGTGTAGGTCGAGGGTAAAATTGATGCAATTAAATGGACTTCACGGGTAAAATTGATCCAAAAAAAAGTAAAAACAACATTGCTGGTTTAGTTTTATTACAAGGGTAAGTTTACCCCCTTTAACAAAAAAAGATTATACCTAATAAGGTTGGACTTGATTTGTTTGATAAAATATAAAATAATGTGATAAATAATCAAAAATATAAAATATTCTTTATTTTTAACATTTTATAAGTATTTTTCATACACGAGATGTGTAAATTAAAGTTTATACAACTCTTCTTATAAATAAAAAAATCTTAAATCCTAAAACCTTCAATTTTAAAAACCTAAATCTTATATTACAAACCCTAAAGCCTAAACCATAAATGTTAGAATAGATAAGATTGTAATTTACAAAGTATGTATCAGATCAGTGTAACACCCTTGACCCGGATGTCACATTTGGGCCTCAAGCCCAACCCAAAACCATAAAATTTCTCAAATTTGGTTTAGCCCAAAGGGTATTCCTCGAAAACATTTAAAGTCAACCGTTGAAATATGGATAAATAATCAAAACGTTACAAATGAGCTCCAATTTAATTTAAAACATTTGAACATTCAATTATATTAATACAATTTGCAAAATAAGAATTACAGACTCCACCACGTAAGGTCCTATGAATACACAGCCCATGAAACACAAGTATTGTACACTAGAAATCACCACATGCTAGAACCCCGTTACTGATAGTGCTCTTCGATTCCATGATCAACCTATACATGAAAATAACGATTTCGAGCGCTGAGCTTACAAAGCTCAGGGGTACATATCTACTCTACTCTACTATACTTCATGATAATCATAAACATCGTAACCCCCTCGACCCGGCCTAGACGCCAGACCAAACCGAGTGAGCTACATTGGGTTTGCCGAAACAAACCCGTAAAGAATAAACTCGAATTACGCCCATTTTTTTCTTTTATCTTATCTAGATGCAAAATTATAACCTAAGGTGAGCATAATGGCAACGGGTGAAACCTCAATGCAATCGGGCATCAAATCAACATCTGATTGTTTGCAATTGCAATTAGGTACCAAATTACAATTTGGTAAAACTACAGGGACTTAACCCATTTTAAAGTTATCAAACCTTAATTAGTCAAGTTACAAGTTCATGGGCCAAATACTAGCTTAAAACAACCATCTAAACTCATCCAATTGCATACATATCAAACATGGACCAAAAATAAAAGAATCAGAACTTCCAACATCATTTTAACCAACTTAACTATTGGCCGTATCGGTACACGAGAAAATGTATCGGTACATTTTTACTTTTCTCAAATTCCATATTCCAGTAGATTAAAACTGTACCGATACGCTTCCTCGTGTTTTCTCACCCCAAATACACTAGCCCGTATTGATACGAGTATACATATTTCGAAACACCACCCCAAATTATGCCTATGTGTTTCGGTACAGGGATACGCGTATCGAAACGCCTGAACCTGAAATGTCCCAAATTGTTGGTTTATCACACTTTCATGGATTCAAACATAAGCCAATCATATTCAGACATATACACAACTAAACCAAGGATCAAACCTTATCATATCATCACAGAAACATCGCCAAATCATGGCATTATGCTTCAAAAGGTAATCTAGAGGCATGCTTCTTAGAAACCAAACCATTCAATGTTCAAAACATAAATCCAAAGCCACAATCAACATAAGAGGCCAATTACAAATCCAAAGCAGCATTACAAACATGCTCAAACATGGAGTTTCGCAAAAACCTTCCCAAATCAACAATGAAACCCCATTGCCTTTATTACTACAAGTCTAGTTCGAAACCATACTTTCAATGTTCGAAGTCCTTGGTATTCATTTGCTCACTTGCTGCCTTGCAACCTTTAATTATTTGCATTAATGGACAAATAAAGTGTAAGCACACTAGGCTTAGTGAGGAGTGCTCAAGCAACACACCATCAATACACTTTAAAACCATTTTCTAAAACCACATTGAAATCACCATTTCAATTATCATATTAAACATCATGCCTTGAAAACCATGCACTTAATACTTTCAAAAACCAGCATATTAAACCATATGCAACATGTATCATGGATCAACAACAAGTCCCATTTGGTAACCCTCAATTTAAGCCTTCTCATGCATAACAATCCATATGCAAAGCTTAAAGAGTACACATGTATAAATCAACATTATACATCAACATGATACATTAACAATTATATTGGCTTTCAATTGATCATAAAACAAATTCCACTTTCCAAAATATTACATCAGATACACGGATTCAACAAGTGTCCTTTCAACACTTCATTCTATCTCAACTAGAATTAAGGTGCATTCACAACCCGGGGAAATCAACCTCAATCATCGGTTAGATACATAATCCATTGACGGGATTTTCAGTACCATATAACCCTTTGACCATTAGGGTACTCGTGGTGGAGTATATGGTACGCATAAACCCCTCAACACCCATGGCGACTTATTTACATTGCACTCAATCCTATGGCAGGCTAACTATATCCGATCACTATTTTTGTATGCATCAAATCAAAACCATTTCCAAAGTATTAAACCATGTTTTAACAAGTATTCCACATACTTACATAGATCATTTGCCAAATGCATCCATCATTATTACATGATCAAAAATAGTATAAAACATATTTTAAATCATGCTCAACAATAGGTACATGTAATTCAAAACAAGTGCATAAAAATTATTTCATTAATGCACGACTGAGAGAGAATTATTGCCATACTTACTTCCGAGTTTAAACCAGCGTTTCAAGCTTAATTTAAACTACCAAAATAACCTTTAACCCATTTCAAAGTTGAAATCCACATTCTCACTCACCGGCAACGCAAAGCTTTATTCGTTGCTACGAAAATAACCGTCATAAGCCTCTAAAGCTTCACCAACAGCCTTAGGATCACCCTCCCCTATTTTAATCATATAAAAACAAAGGATTAATGCATCATCATACATTCATAATCCTAGCAACACAACTCCTCAACTTTGCCTCACTAAAACCATCAATCGCCATCCAAAAATAATCAAAAACAACATTACACATCATCCAAACACTATCCAGCCAAAACCTAAAGGTTTAATCCATCAATTAACTTCAATTGACATCCAGAAACAACCTAACATCGACCTTATACCTTTACAACTCCTCAAAAACACATAACTAGCAACCTAAAAAATTAGAGATTCACATAGCCTCGGGATTCCAATGTTAAAATCAATCTATTAACATTATAAAACATTACAATCTTGATTAAAATCAAACAAGAACTCAGCAAAACAGATCCAATTCGAAAATCATATAATCATATCACTTAAACCTTGATTTAACCAAGTTTCCATAATTAAATCATTAAAACTCATTAGAAACTTTTATAAAGGATCAATAACTTAGGAATTTCAGTAAGGAACCATTCATTAGAGGAGAAGAACGAACCTTACCTCTAATAAGTGAGTTTCCTCTCAATTGGATGTTTTTACTCTTGGAAAACAAAAGATAACAATGAGATTTTATAAAACAAGATTAAGGATTCCATTAGAAATCAAAGACTTAAGAAATCAAGAGTCTTACCTCAGCTCTTTGATGAAAAAGAGAGTGTTTGGCTGAAAAGATTTTGAGAGAAAAGTCTTTAGAGAAAAGTTACGTCAAATGTGTTTTTAGGAAAAATAACCACCTCTTTTAATTAACTCATCCTTAATTCTTTTAATTAAAACCCATTACAATTAATCAAAATTAAGAGGAAACTCAAATTAACACATTAGTTAAAATAGCTCATTAAAGATTCAAAGTTTTGACCCTTTTACAAAACAATTAGTAAAAACAGTTTTCAATCTTTACATTTTGGTCACTAGCCAAAATGTCCAATTTCCGAATTCCATTTTTCAAAATTGATTTTACCAAAATATACATATCTTAAATAATGATTTTTATCTATTTTACCAAATATTTTCTCACTCAAAATCTTTAATCCAATTTTAATCCTGAATCCGACTCGAATCTCTAACCCGATCCACCGGACCGTCTAATTAGCATATAAACCATTAGGCCCCAAATTGGGGCATTATAAACATAAGCATACAAGCTAGTACGAGCAATACGGGGAGATAAATAAACATATGACACTACTACTAGTCCCTAAATACATACTCTCATCATAGTAAGCATCATACGTGGCACACAAGGCTCAACCATACTTATAACATGTCAATATAACATCATATAGATATGGAGCTACCTCTAGCTGCCAAATCATATATCACAGCAAGAAAGCATAAGCTTCTCATAGCATATCAGCATTATACCACAAAATATGAGTGAGGCCTGGTCCCGTTAAGCATCTGGATCATACACTTTGAGTGAGGCCCGATTCCACCAAGCATCAGGATCATATACTCTATGGGGGTGAGGCTTGGTACCACTAAGCGTTGGGATACATACGGACATTCTTGGAATCTCTCATCAAGCATCTTTGAATGAGTCCTTATCCCACTAAGCATTGGGTTCATACATTCAGAAAATATTTAACCATGGTATTGCAACACACTCTATCTCTCACCGGGTATCTGAAACACATCAATCAAGTTGATTCAATCATTTAAGAGATCATATCAGCACATATTAAGGACACGTCTACCACACAACACACAACATACAACATCATACGATCCACCAAGTGTAATATCCACACAACACACAACATACAACATTCAACATTCAATCAAGTTGATTCAATCATTTAAGAAATGTTTGTTTGTGAAATGTAGTACAAATCTTGATTGTGCTAAACTATATGTGAATTTGCTAACTTGATTACAAAGGGAACTATATGTGAAATTATCGAAAGTGATCATGGACATGTTGTCATTCGATTAAAAGAATTTTGATATTCAGATTCACATGTGGTGAATGTAAAGCCCAAATTAAAAAAGGGTACTGAGACATGACATGATATTGTGATATGGAGCTATGCTCACTTTGTACAAATAAAGATGACAAATGTTAAAGCCTTGGTATTGAGTCAGTCTTAGGCATAGTTGGCATGCCATAGAGTCCATAGAGCTCAGGTTTGGGGTGGACTACGGTCCGAGACAATGGTCCTTATTGGCGACAGTAGGAGAGATGTTTTGTGGTCATTTGGTGACAATATGAGGGATTGACCAGTACTGGGAGTACCATTTTATGGGCGACAGTTGGTTGGGGATTCGTGTACCTAGGCTGAAGTTCGATTCTCAAGGCTATGATAATAAGAAAACACGAGATTATAAGTTAAATAATGAAGAGTTGTGATAACTTGCTTGATAAGCAATATGATTCCAATGAAATTTGAGTACTTATCTAATGGATATATATATATATATATGCTTCGATTGAAAGTTTATAAGTTGGCATGAATTGATTGTTTGCATAATCTTGATGATTGAACATACATGTTCTTTGAAGAAAATTGTTTGAATGGCTTATCACATAAGATGACTATTTATGATTATTGATAAACTTGGCTCAATTGACTTACCTTGTTACATTCTATAATTTGTTCAATTGAATTTCATAATTCAATGCCCTGACTTAGTTGGTTTAAATATCTTTAAAAGCCAAGTGACTATTGAATATGGTATATTGTGTTTAATGCCTTGTATGAATAGTAACTTTGTCAAATGTCTGTCATGATAAGTAGCACCTATATACATATATATACATATGAGATACAATGTTTAATTCTGTATATATGTTAAGTGGACTATTTAGTCTATAAATGATCATACACGGACTGTTTTGCAATATTTAATTGTGTATATATGTTAAGTGGACTGTTTAGTCTATAAATGATCATACACGGACTGTTTTGCAATGTTTAATTGTGTATACATGTTAAGTGGATTGTTTAGTCTATAAATGATCATACACGGACTCTTTTGCAATGTTTAATTGTGTATTAAAGTTAAGTGGACTGTTTAGTCTATAAATGATCGTACACGGACTGTTTTGCAATGTTTAATTGTGTATACAGGTTAAGTGGATTGTTTAGTCCATAAATGATCATACACGGACTGTTTTGCAATGTTTAATTGTGTATACATGATAAATGATCATACACGGACTATTTTGCAATGTTTAATTGTGTATATATGTTAAGTGGATTGTTTAGTCTATAAATGATCATACACGGACTATTTTGCAATGTTTAATTGTGTATACATGTTAAGTGGACTGTTTAGTCTATAAATGATCATACACGGACTGTTTTGCAATGTTTAATTGTGTATACATGTTAAGTGGATTGTTTAGTCTATAAATGATCATACACGAAATGTTTTGCAATGTTTAATTGTGTATACATATTAAAAGGACTATTTAGTCTTTAAATGATCATACATGGACAATTTTGTATAAACATGAGAGTATATGGACTGTTTTGTTAAGTACAAGCATGTAGGGTATTGTTTTAAGTATATATATATATATATATAAAAGTACATGAATCAGGATTGTTTTACACCTAAACAAATATATATTGGAGTGCTATGAACATATATGAGTATACCCTAAATATGATCTGAAGTGTTCGTTATCTCATATGCCAAGTGACTTGTGTGTTGATAAGCTGGACTGATAATTTGTATGAAAAGTATTATCTCTATGTTGTGCTATGTTAGATGACTTGAATGATGAAAAGTGTATAAAGGTACTAGCTTAAATGAAATAAAATTTGAATTAAGATAATTTTTTACTAGAGGTGCCCAATCTGGCTCCAGTTGTCGTGCATTGAGAATCGCTAGAGGTTCTCATACGGCTCTAGTTGATTTAATATAAAAAGAAATTACTTTGCTAGAGGTGCCTAAAACTGGCTCTAGCAGAATTAACTAGCCCACCAAGTAAATAATAGAACCTACTATTTGCATGGAATCTTGTTTATTGACTTGTACACAATGCCACACACACGTTTTCACTAGCATTATAGTTTAATTTTGAGTAATCCTATGTGATTTCCAATGATCGAAAGGTAATCAATTCTTTGCGCCACAGTTATGATGATTGAGGTCAGGTAAGAAGCATGTTTTTCATGGTAAAAGCCTTGGCAGGTGATTATTAGTGTTTTGCATTGCTTAAGGACAAGCAATAGTTCGAGTTTGGGGGTGTGATAAGTGTATAAAAGCACTGTTTTTCTTGGTCTTTTTACTCATATTATTGTTAGATTTAGGCTCATTTTAGTTGCATTGATAGGCATTCATTCATAGTTTCTTAGTTTTCTTGGTCAATGAGCTTGGTATTGCAGTTTGTTGGTTTTTATGGAAAAATCAATGTTGGTTTGCTTATTTTGTGCAGGATAAGATTGTCGAGGCAAGTAGGGATTGGTGTGGCAATTAAGGAGAATACTGAAGGTGTTGTCGAAGCTGATTACCGTGGTATATTGGAAATAAACTAGATAAATACAACATTATCCGCAGGATTATCCAGATCGCTGAAGATAAAGCCCAAATTCAAATGGGAATTTACTACAGATAAAGACATAATATAAAGAGAGATAAAATGGGATAATTATTATATTTTACAATTAAATAGAATTTATTTATATTTTCCCAAGAATTATCTCATATTCTTATCCTTATCACATAGGATAACTCTTCATATTTAAATTCAAATACATAGATGGGTAAAGATAATTTCCTCATGGATTTCAACGCTTTCAAACTCTTCTTCTTCATCATCTATATAAAGAGATCGCAGCAACAACACACCGAGGAGAGTCGATTTTGAGGGAGATCGAGCCAAAGGGATTCACACACCAAAAGAGTTTCATCTCTAGTTTATTTCTATTTTGTAATCCTACCATGTCTGGGTTATTGTCCTTGTTATTTCTTCTTTACCCAGCCATGAACTAATGTAAAATGGCTGGGGTTATTTGGGTTTGTGGTTTTGATAAACGATTAGATTGTTTAGGTTCTTGATTGCAATTGAATTCAAAGTTTGTTCATTCTTGGTTCTTTAATTTTCTATCTTGAGAGAATCAAGAGAGGATCTCGAGAATTAATCCATTTATCTAAACTCGGGAGATTTAGATTCAAGAAACGAATAAGCATGATCTTCATTCGAATGATCATTGGTGAAGATTAATCCACCTTAGGAATAAGGATTGGATTTCAACGGCTCAAAGAAGTGTAAGATCGGTTGTTGTTCACCCAAGGTTAACGTAGGGATATATCACCAAGGTATGCACAATTAACCAGTTCTTTGGGTTAGGGATAACAAGAAGATATTGAAGAACATTTCGCTGAGCTTTGAAGGAATGAACCTAGTTGCTACGACAATAAAACCAGTCCCAGTTGCCGCGGCATATTCACTTACCACGACAAGTCAGCCAGTCTTAGTTTCCACGACAATCAAGTTGCCTCAGCAATCAATTGACAAGACAATCCATTCGGACATCATACCACTAATCACGATAACACGACCTACTCCCTTAAATCGATTACTCATTTTTATTTACTTTATTTTGTTTAATTTATTTTACTTGAAATTTATCACCTTCACTATTATTTCTTTTATAGTGTAGTAACTTAAGCAAAATGGCTCAAGCCAGTCCCTGAGGAGACAATACTCGATACTTATCATTTATTACTTGCGACGTATTCACTTACACCATTTGCATAGCACTCAAAACACGCAACAAATGATAAGTATCACTTGTATATGATATGCTATGTGGAATAATTTGTGTGATAAGGAAGCTATGACTTGATATGCTTCGTGTGAGTAATCATGTATCCATGTATATGTTTTTGAATACTATATGCGAATATGTATTTTCTTGATTTGAATACCATGTATAAGTATACGTGCTCGCTTGTGTACCCTGTCTTAAAATGTTAACCTTTTTTCCAAGCCTAGTAAGTTTGTAAATAAAAGAATGGGGTTGTTTAGAATTTAAAGAAATGATAGATTTTTATTTCATATTTAACTAAAATTTTAAGCTACCTCACTAAGCTTATGCTTACTCTATCCTTTCAATGCTTGTAGGACGAGTTTGCTTATGAGTACTTTCTGAGCTCGGACGAGATCACAAGTGTCAAGATGTATATACGTACTCTCCCTAAGAACTCCTAGTTGGTGGCACATAGATGTTAAAATGCATAGTGTTTTTGGATTCCATTTTTGGTTATATATATATATAAGAGTATATGTCTTGTAATTATTTCAAGTCTTATAACGGGCCTTTAATTATTATTTTTGCTTGCTTACTTTATATGATTTGATTAGTTAATGAGATCATGTGGTTGCCTAAATATCTATAGGAGACTTAGGTTGATAGACCACCTTGAAGCCAGGAGTGTTGCATGCTGGTATATGTTCTTATATTAACCTGAGTTAAACCTTAAATAAAATTGGTATAACTCGAATGATTAGCTTAATGGTTAAAATAAACAATTGGTAACGTGTCTACATATACCTGATTGGTTTTGTAAATTGTCTTCTAGTGATATTCGAAAGGTTTATTGATAGATAAGTTACCTTGACATGTTGATCGATTGGTTGCTTAAGGATTAAGCTATGTTATTATAGCATTCGAATGATTACTGATACTAAGTTTTGATAGACACGTTGTTGGTTGTTTCTTGTTTTGGGTTCATGGTTTGGTTGTCTTGTATGAATGCTTAGTGGTTGAGTTAACCATATTGTAATTTTAAAATGAACCTGATTTCATGAACCATGTTGTCTAAATCTACGGAAACCAATTCACCTTGATGCTGTGAAATCACATTAAGCTTGATGTTTATTTTCAGTTAAGCATGAGCCATATGAAGCACCTAGATACTTATCTTAATCCGATCTAGTGCTAAGTGAAAAAACTAAGTCTCTTCTTTGATTAAAAGATCTAGTAAGATCAATTATATGGTAGTCAAGAAAGTGGCTCCTAAATGATTAAATTCTTGAATGATCTTAAATATTGAACGTTATGTCTTAAAAGTAGTTAAATGTGTAGATGTTTGTAATGAATTTAACAAAGTGTTAACAGATAAGTATTCTCATGTGGTGGTAGAACTATAAATAAACCTTGTGATCTGAGTAACATAAAATATAAGAGCATGCTACAAACTAGTGATTGAACATGTTGTTTATTGTGAGATTATTTGTGTATATGATTTGAGGCTAAAGCTAAGCCTATAAAAAATCTAAAAAGGTTTTATTTTACCCAGTTTGTTGAAGGCATGTTTCTTTGATTGTGTTAAGTTGTCAAGAATGTTTGTGTGTTTGCTTTGAAAACACTTCCTAATTCGGTTTACTCCTAAGCCGGGTTTGGGGTGCTATACTAAGGATCCCTACGGTTACTATTACCATAAAGACACCCAATTTTTACCAAGTTATAAATTATCATGGAGTGTACATTAATCACCCTCATTAATTATCTCTATTAATCCATTTTATCTCATTAACATCACATGTCAATTTCCTTCTTTTTATTAGCTTTATAGATTATTCCTTTCATGGGTACCGATACTAGAACACAAGTATCGATATTGATATAGCTTACAGGAAATCCTCAATTTCCACAAGTACCGGTACGGGTCGACCTATTCCTATATGGTCCTCAATCTTATACTAGTACATCTGAGGCTTGTACTGATACCTTATACATGTGTTCACATCATTCCCTTAAATTAGGATTTTACAACCTTTATTCAATCCCTAAAGCTTATAAAAGTCGTTATGATTTGTTTACTAACGCATTTAATCAATTAATATTAATTATAGGCTTTACGATCATCTAGTCGAGTATTTATCCCTTAAGCGTAACTTCTATTGAATCACATTGATCTGTTCGAACAAGCATACAAAGCATTACAATTAATCAACCAATCATCAAATAATCATACGAGCATCTCAAACGACCCTAAACGATCTCTAAAGCCTCCATGAGTCTCATCATATTTGCAACATCATCATACATCTCATCGATATCAAATTTCATACTATATGTCTTCAACATGCATATTAATTGTCTACGTATGTTGCAGATACTAATACACAAAGAAATCACATTTATGATGCTCATGAAGTAATAGGAGTCCGAGGCGTACTAATCTTAAGCCAAAGCAATAAATCCCTATCCATGCTCTTCAAAACATCTCTTTAATTCCAATATTTGTGTCCTCAAATTACTCGGATAAAACAAATATGACAACATAAGCCAAAACACACAATCAAACTACTTTAGTGGATAAAACACGTAAAAGTAGCTTATTGGGTTCGAATTTGGCAAAACGAACTGCACCAATGAGCTTAGAACATCGATAAAAATAAACATGTAGGGTCTCCTAAAAAAAGTAAACAATCGTTCAATAGCGATCTTGCAAAGCGGTGCAGTCGGGCGATGCAGTTTGGGCAGGGTGGTCCGGCGCAACCGAGTTGGCCTGGTTCACCAGACCAAGGCCTGGTTTAGCTGGCCAGGCAAGCTCACGCACAAGTGGTGGCGCGTGCGGCGGCCTGCGGTGGCTGGATGGTGGCAGCGACCTCCAGATCGGCATATCTTTGGCCGAGAAGTCCAATGGTGGCCACAGTTCACGGTAGAGTACAACGGTTCTTTACGAATGAGATACCCCGATTCTTCATTTGTCTCACCCCGGCGAGTAGCAACAACGGTAGTAACGGGGCAGACATCGATCGACTCGTCTCGATGAGCTGAAGATGATGGCAGCGTTGGTGGCACCAACGGCGACACCAACAACAAAAGAACGGGGCCCAAAATCTCTCCACTCACTTTTTCTCCTATCTTTTCCTCTCTTTCCAAAATATCTTTTCCAACTTTATCCTCTTTTCCACAACCTCATCCATTTTAAATTTTAAAAACCCCTTTTTCCAATTTGGATAAAATAATTCAATAAATACCCATCATTCTCTTTGTTTTTACTTTTAGACTTTAACTTAAAATTCTTTATTCGAATCAATCCAAGATCTAATTTAATAAGCTTCCAGAATTAATTCTTCTTATTTTTAATTACCAACTTAAGGTTTCTAAACCCGAATCTAAGACCTATGTAACTAACCCGAAATTGGGTCGTTAAACTCTTCCCTCCCTAAAAGAAATTTCATTCTCTAAATTTGCATTCGTAAACTAAAGAAGGTGCTCAAACTCTTACAACTCTTCAATGTTCTCAAAGATTTCCCGTTGAGCTACTCTGATCTCTCGCAACATTTATCAATCATAACCTTTTTTTTCTAACGATACAAACATAATCTCAACTGATTCTTTCTCTTAGAAGAAATCCATCTTCACTCGGTACATTACAGATGACAAGCAAAACCAACGGTACCCCGACAAACTGTCACACAAATACATCATCAAAGAAGCTTAACTTATGCTGTAGAACCCAAAAGATTGTTGCACATTAAATCCTTTCTCAACAACGTACGATCCAAAAATAAAAATGATGTTAAACAACCGTTGCATCCAAAATGAAACAATTCTTATCGTGGTGACTCCCTAAAGAAGACTCTAACTCTAATGACATCTCATATCTAAAACATTGCTTGCCTACTGCAAGACTTCTAAAAACGAACAACGTCTCAACTTACCTTAAACTCGACATGATAACTTATATCGACAACAATGTAGCTCCAACTAAATCAGCCCACGCAATGAAGTCTCATACTCAAAACTATAACGTGTTTGGAAAACACGTTATAGGTACCCTCACTAGGACATGTCATCGCATGAAATCCCACTAAAGGATACGATTCTATCACAAACCTCAAATCTAGTGCTACAAGGTAGCATGTACACACCTCAACATCGCATAACCCACCCCACAAACAAACCAAGCAAACTTTCTATCTGGATCTCACCTTTGCCAAAAAAATAACAAACGGTACCAACCGAGAAGTATCATCCCTCAACAGACTCCCAATAAAACTATGCACTCATCGATCCTTTACAAGATCTATGGTCATCTATTTAATTCCACCGATGAATATCAAAGCATCACAAAAAATCTAAGGAACAAAATGTTTGACTCCCAACTGATGGTAAGTCAAACACTTAGCATTATCTCAAACATACAACTTCACACTATCTCCCTAAAACACGTGGCGAAAGTTTGGTACAACTGTCGCTCTCAAAATTCAACATGTACTGACCACTATACTATATAGGAAGAATCTCTTGCCTTAATATATCTTTCTCTAAAACACTCACTACAAGATTTCAAGGTTTATAAAAAACCATCAGACTTAAATTCGATCATAACATTGTATCCTCTTAATTACAATCAGACGTTACCTCTCGCAGTTTCCAAAGAAAATTAATCCTTAACTCGAAGCTTAACTAATGAAACACACGGGTAACGATACTGCATGGAGCTAGCATCGATACTCTCTTACACGACCATCACTTGTGATCCTTGATTGTCCCACATAGGCAACATGACACTATAACTCGAACTAACTCCGCATAATCCATCACTTATCAAGTTCACATTACTTAGGTGGTGATTGATCACACGATCAATAACTCTTAATTACATAGACTCATGTCATTGTCCAAATCTCAAATTTCTTAAAGATCAAGTACCCAAAATTCATACTATTGGGGTAGGCACACCTTTTCCTCTTCTTACACAAAAAGCATTCTTGACAAAACAACAAAACATTCTCGAAGATCTCAAAATCTTATTTGACTCAAATCGAGCCAGCACTACTGACACAACAACACGATCATACAAATCAAAAGCATTTACAAAGTCTCAAACCCTTGTTTCCCTAACTGATTACATGGTAACTAATATTTCTCTCTCTCACACACAAGGTCATTAAGGTAACTATCTTGTCAACACTCATATTTTCTTACTCCTTATACACACACGTGTCACACAAAAGTATCAACCTACATTTAAGAGTTAACACAATGACCCCTACCCTATCATCACTGGAACACCTCAAACGTCATTGTAGACATCAACGTTACCACAACACCTTTTAAAGAGAGAAATTTTCATTCCAAAATTCATTTCAAAACTATTAGCCTCTAAAACTATAACCGTAAAAATCTCATTCTCGAACCAATCTCAAAAAAATACACGGATACTTCAATATCGGTTAACGAGTCATCCACCTTAGGAGACAAGTAACGATCTTTCATCTTCACTTAACAAGCTATAAACATTTTCAGAATAACCTCAACGAACTAACTTCTTACTAGCGAACAAGCTCGATTCTCCCTTAGGTAAAACACTTAGAAAAAAGAAACCTCGTTTGATTTGCGCCTTTGCAACTAAATCTCTGACTCTCACAACTAGATCGGTGTCCTCTAACAAGGATGATGGGTACTAACGTCCAACTTGGCCTTACCTCAACACCCACTCACGTTCTTGGGAAGGAGGAAGTCCTAACGACTCCTCTAAGAAGCATAAACAAACACTTTGACAGTCTGAAAGCTCTCTAGCATCTAACTACACACATTGGCATCTACCAAATGGTGAAACATGTCCCAAAACCTCATTGCACCATTCTCTAAACAACCACTATGAAAATCATGGTAGAAGAACAACGGTTCAATATTCTCATTACCAAAGGTTGGGTTCCCTCGAGGTCTCTGAGCCTCGAGCCCACTCTTGACATTACTGGCTAGCATCGTACTTGATTAACCAAAGCAATTTCCAAGGTGCAACAACTCCCAAGAAGGTATCTCTCTCAAATAGGTAGAACGTCTAACTTCGGTCACACTCTAACGAACTAGTGGATCTCAAATCCACTATCTCTGAGAAATACCCTTGAAGAGGCTATGATAATTCTCAAGTATCAACAAGACTCCTTTTACACGAAAAAATGGTCATTTCACCAAACGTGCATCCACTAATCGATTTTGAAAGCGAGTTATCCATACTGCTTCATAAACGTTATTCACGTATAACGATAAAGATTCTTTGCCACAATTTTTCACAACGTATCTGAAGACTTTAGAACATCTACAACACACAACAAAGGCACTATTCTGATGGTGAGAGGAGGACACATCCTCGACTCCAGCATCATTCAACTAATTTGTATTTCAATTATATGGGGCAGACCTTGCCCTCACCGAAATCGTCCCGATGAGCGGCTCAACACTTAACTCGGCCCTCTTGGCCATGATTGCAACCACTTTAGCATCGCAACATTAGACACACCATTAAGATTCCAGTCCTTAAAATACGAACTCAATTTAAGGCTTGTATTCACTAGACACCTTACTAAAACACCTATACTACCCTGGGGTTTCCTAGAACCAGCTAAACCTAAACTCTGATACCACTAAATGTAATACCCTCGAACCAAATGTAACATTTGGGCCTTAAGCCCAACCCAAAACCATAAAATTTCTCAAATTCGATTTAGCCTAAAGGGTATTCCTAAAAATCATTTAAAGACAACAATTGAAAATATGGATAAATGATCAAAACATCACAAATGGGCTCCAATTTAATTTAAAATATTTGAACATTTGATTAGATTAATACAATTTGTAAATTAAAAATTAAGAATTACAAACTCCACCACGTAAGGTCTTATGAATACACAGTCCACTAAACACATGTATCATACTTTAGAAATCACAACGTGCTAGAACCCCATTACTGATAGTGCTCTTCGATCCCACGATCAACCTATGCATGGAAAGAACGATTATGAGCGCTGAGCTTACAAAGCTCAGTAGTACACATCTACTCTACTATACTTTATGTTAATCATAAAATATAAGTATGCAAGCTAGTACGAGTAATAAAGAGAGATAAATAAACACGTGACACTACTACTAGTTGCCTAAACACATACTTTCATCATAGAAATCATCATACGTGGAACACAAGGCCCAACCATACTCATAACATGGCAATATAACATCATATAGATATAACGCTACCTCTAGCTGAGAAATCATATATCATAACAAGAAATCATAAGCTTCTTATAGCATATAAACATTATACCACAATATAGGAGTGAGGCTCGGTCCCACTAAACATCGAGATCATACACTCCGAGTGAGGACTGATTCCACTAAACATCGGGATCATACACTTTATGAGGTGAGGCTCGGTACCACTAAGCGTCAGGATACATACAAACATGCTCAAAATCTCCTATTAAGCATCTTCGAATGAGTCATGATCCTACTAAGCATCAGGTTCATACATTCGAAAATATTTAACCACGGTGTTGCGGCACACTCTATCTCCCACTGGGTATCTGAAACCCATCAATCAAGATGATTCAATCATCTAGGTGTCCATATCAGCATATAGCAAGAACACGTCTACCATGCAACACACAACATACAACCAATGATCCCTACGATTGATATTAGCATCAAGTCACCCAACGTTTATCAAGTTATCAATTATTATGGAGTGTACATTAATCACCCTCATTAATTATCTCTATTAATCCATTTTATTTCATTAACATCTCACATCAATTTCCATCTTTTTATTAGCTGTATAGATTATTCCGTTCAATTAGTATCAATACTTGAACACATGTATCAATACTGATATATCTTACTGGAAATCCTCAATTTCTACAAGTACCGGTATAGGTCGATTGGTACCGATACAGTCTTCAATCGTGTATCGGAACATCCAAGGCTTGTACCAATACCCTATATACGGGGCTATTCGAACAAGCATACGATGCATCATAATTAATCAACCAATCAATCAATCATCAAATAACTATACGAGCATTTCAAATGACCCTAAACGGTCTATAAAGTCTCCATAAGTCTCATCCTATTCTCAACATCATCATACATCTCAGCGATATCAAATCTCATACTATCGGTCTCCAACATGCATATTCATCGTCTACCTATTTTGCAAATACTAACACGCAAATCAATCATATTTATGATGCTCATGAAGCAATAGGAGTTCGAGGCATACTAACCTAAAGCCAAAGCGATAAATCCCCATCCATGCTCTCCAAAACAACTCTTTAATTCTAATATTCGTGTCCTCAAATTCTTCAGATAAAAAAAATATGACTACATAAGCCAAAACACACAATCGATCTACTTTAGGGGATAAAACGCCTAAAAATAGCTTATTGGGTTCAAATTTGGCAAAGCGGACTATGCCAACGAACTCAGAACGTCAAGAAACCCCCAGGTAGAGTTTCCTGAAGAAAAATCAATGTCGGTCGGGCAACGCAATTGGGCAGGGTAGTGCGGTTTGGTCTGGTTCGGCCCAATAGAACAAGCCTGGTTCAGCTAGCCAGGCACGCCCACGCACAGACAGCAGCTCCTGCGGCAGCCTTTGGTCGCCGAATAGTGGCGGCAACCTCTAGATCGACTTGTCTTCGGTTGGGGAGTTTGATGGTTGCCACAGTTCACGACAGAGAGCAACGGTTCTTTGTGAATGAGCTACCTCAATTCTTCATTCGTCCCACCTCGACGAGTGACGGTGCTGGCGGTGACGGGGTGACCATCGGTCGACTCGTCTCAACGAGCTGAAGATGATGACGATGACGTGACCCTAACGGCGGCTCCGACGACGGTAGAACGAGGCCCAAAGCCTCTCCACTCACTTTTTCTCCTATCTTTCTCTCTCTCCAAAATATCTTATCCAATCTTATCATCTTTTCCACCACCCACATCCATTTAAGAATTCAATGAATACCCATCATTCTCCTCGTTTTTACTTTTAAACTCAAACTTAAAATCCTATATTCGAATCAATCTAAGAATTAATTTAATAAGGTTTTAAAAATAATTCTTCTTATTTTTAATTACCAACTTAAGGTTTTGAAACCCGGATCTAAGACCTATTTAACTAACTCAAAATTGGGTCGCTACAATAAGTTTCCATAATTTATGGTATTTTCATGTTTACGTGATTAACATAAGGGGTGTGCATTTCCAGATATGGGATTTGACGATCTAAAAATTATATGGATGTGATATTAGATATTCATGTTATCGGATCAGATATCTGACTTTAAAAATTAGTAGTAGTAAACTTATTTTTTTAAAAAATCAAAATATAATAATAATAATAATAAAATGATAATAATAGTAAAAATAATAATATACGTGGTAATAAAGTAATAAAATTAATCATAATAAATATAATAAAGTAGAGAAAAATATATTTTACAACAATTATTATTATAAGAATAAAAAAGTATATTGATTATCGAGAAAATAATATTGGTGTTTTAGAATAATAAAATGAAATGAAAATAAATATGTGATGGAATAAATAAATGACAAAAATTAAGAAAAAATATGTTGGATCAAATTTAATAAAAATAGAACTTGAAAGGGTCAAAATAGTAAATAATTATGTGAAATTAGACTACAATAAAAAAGAGAAAAGACCAAGATAACAATAAACCCAATATAAAAGAAGTCTACCATTTTATCGGATAATCTAAAACATGAAATATTGCAATTCGTATTCGATCTAATTATTCAATTTTTATCGGATACCCAATCTAAATTATCTGAAAATCAAAAGCATATCAAATATCTGAATTTTCGGATCATTTCATCAAATAAATGGATCAAAATGTTCGGATTTGATTTTTTTGCACATCCCTAATTAACATTGATAAACATATAAAAAAATAATACCGTATAGGTTGACGTTTAAAATTTAAGGTTTATTTAGGGGAAATGTCATTTTGTTTAAAAAATGGAAATTGTCCGTATAAAAAAGTTAGGGAAGTAATTATTTTTTATAGTATCAAAGGGAGTCATCTTCAGTTGACGACGTATTTCATGGATATGGTAGGAGACACGCCGGCAGTTGCCTACAACTTTGGGCCAAAATTTTTTTATTATTTTTGAGACTAAAATGAAAAGGATTAAAATTAAAGGGACTAAATAGAAATTTACAAAATACGTAAACCAAAACGCGTGTATAAATAGAACTCTAAATTTGTTTACTTGAAATATTTCAAAGAGTTATTCTTGATTCCTTAAAAATTTATTCTTGGCATGTAGTTTGTGTGTGAATTTATGCAATACTATCAAATCAAATTATGTCGCCAATATTTGCTCTTGATTGAAATTTTAGATTTAGGCTTTAAACTTTAAATGTTTATGGTCAATTTTTGTTAAAAAAAGCTAAGATTTGAATTTCTAAGTATGGACACGTGTAATTTAAAAAATATTAAGTATTTAATTGCATCAAAATATAAAAGTTGGGTACCTAATTGCACCGAAAAAAGTTAGGTGCCTAGTTGCACCATTAAAAAAGTAATGTACCCAATTGCATAAAAAACTTAGATACCATATTAAACATAAATGTCAAAGTTTGGTACCAAAAGTGATATTTACCCTATAAATAAAATTTAAGCATTCTATGTTGGCTTTTCGGCTAGGTTTAAGGGAGAATCTGAAAAATGTAGCATAAAATGCGATTAACATAAATTTTTATAAAAAATAATAAAAATTTATATAAGATTAAGTAATAATTTATGTTGAATCGATATTCTTACCGACTGTTATTAACAGTCTTGAAGTTTTTTTTGGATAATTGTTGTGCTTTATTATCCAGAAGCAATTTTTATTAGTTTTTCAAATATTTTCTCGTATATAAATAGTGAAAACGGATCGTCGGATAGGGGTCTGAAATCGACTTTGGGTCTGACCTAATACACGCTATGTTGGGCTATTTTCTTTCCAAATTTACCGATAAAAGTCGGACTGGACTTAATTTATTAATGGCCGAAGCCTACGTTGTTCTGCAAATCTTACCTTTACTGTTTTGCAAATTTTCGCATCGGATTCCAACCCATAAGTAGAACTAAAAAACCTGGCCCTTTCTTCCCCAGGAAAACAAGATAGAATTGCGATGACCAAAGTCGAACGCAGGCGGGCATAACACTATCATTTCAAGCCGTTTTGTTTCATTTTTCTCCAATTCATGGTAATTTCTCTTCCTGACATCTACCTGAGGCTTTAGTTAAAGGAAAATTTTCATCGATTTTTCTTAGTTTTTGGGTTTTTTGTTTCTTTATCGACCGAGCTTTTCATTGGGTTCACACGATGGTTATTAAGTTTTGAACTTGATGGTTGAGACTTGAGATTTACTCACTATGTGGGTTTTACCCCCCCTTTAGTTATTGCCTGTTGTGTTGATAATTTTAAAGTGTGAAACATTCAGTTGCTCAAGAGTATATCATGTGGAACTGGAAGATTTCTCTTTTTAGTTTCATATTTACTTGTTGCAGGAAATGGAACGCTGATTAATATTTAGTATTATGCTTAAGCAAACATGTAATCTTAATCAGGGATGGACCCAGGGGAGGGGCTGGAGGGGCGGTGTGCCCTAAAAATTTGAAATTCGCATATAATTTAGAAACGTTTTAGAAATTTTCTATGTACTTTCTATTGCAAGTCTATTTTTGCCCCCCTAGAATTTTATAAGTTTGCCCCTAACATAAAGTTCTGCCCCTGATCTTAACCATACACCAATGGACATTGTAGCTGATATTATGGGTTAAGAACCAATGATAAAATGCGAACAATGTTGAACAAGAAACACAAATGATTTTACTGGTACTAGAGTTTAGGAATTTACTTTGACAGAGGATGTCTTTTTAAATCTTTACTACAATTTGTAATGTGCAAATAACGATTTGGTATAGTTTGGTGGTGTCTGCCTACTATATGCTTGAACTTTCTGGTTTTATTATCAGGGGAAACACTAGCTCTCCATGTTTCTGTTTACATTATTTGAATGGGTGGGATTGCATAGTTGGTCTGATTCTATTTTAAAATTTTCCCTATTTACTCTACCATGCTCATAAAATTTCATACATTGTCTTTTACAGGTAGCTGCCATGATTCTGAATGGATTCACCTTCCCCTCCAGGCCCGTTTCCGTGAGTTCAAGTCTTCTGAAGCCTGTGCCATGTAGCTCTAGTTTTTCATGCTATCATCGTTTGCTTACCACAGCTCTATTTCGAAGTAGCAGTGGCAGTAGATCTTCAGGGTCTGATTGGGATTTCAAATCCTGGCCAGCTGGAGGTATATGCCATGCCTTACCCTTTTTTCTTTTATGGATATCATTTGGTGTACAAAAGGTTAATATCAAACATCATTTGTAGATCATTTTGAAGTAGGGCTCTGAGCATTATTTGGTTAAAATGTAAAATAAAAGGGGACCAAATCGTATAATTGGTTTGGTTTTAAAACTGAAAAAACATGTTTTTGTTTCAAAGCCCAACTGAACTAAGATTTTGTTTTAAGTTTTGTTTTGTATTACCAAAATGCAATCTGAAAATGAGTAATATAATGGTATTTATATTTAAATAAGTTTCTTCATCTATTAGTATTTTACGAAAACAATATAAACTCTCTTTAATTTAGGATCTCCATTGAAAAGTTATATTAAATAATATGCCTTTCCTACATCTAAGGCTCTAACTCTTAACTTTTGTTCTCCATGTACTCTATATCTTTTTTACTCAAAATTAATGAAAATTTCTTCTTGCTTCATTTAATTTGTTGGTTCAATTCCGAAGAGTTTTCTTTCTTCATAGTTCTTTCTTTGCAATATCTACCCATGAGCAAGACCTAGTTAGTGAGTTTCGTTGTCTACATTTCATTCTCTAAAGTTTTGGAATGGTTTTTATTTTATTTCCATGTTTTAATTTACATATTTAGAAGATCAAAACACAAACCTTTTATGAATCCAAACCAAATTATTTTGATTTGCTTGAGTTTACATTCTGCGTTCTGGATGAGTGAATGTCTCAATTCTCAACAATTTTTTATATTTTCTTTTGTGTAACTGTCCAATATTGTAGGTGTGCCTTTCTTGCACCTTTCTGCTGCATCATCTCCATTGTTGAGTGGGGATCAAGGTGGCCTGTCTCAAGCTTTACCATCATTACCAAGGCGTATCATATCTAATTTGGTGCCTCGAGCATCAAAGGATGTTCCATACAGTTTTCGTTTTCCTCCAATGACTAAGAAGCCTAGATGGTGGTGGAGGGCTTTAGCATGCTTACCCTATTTAATGCCTCTTCATGAGACGTGGATGTATGCTGAGACAGCATATCATCTACACCCCTTCTTGGAAGACTTTGAATTTTTGACCTATCCTTTCCTTGGAGCCATTGGAAGTTTACCGAGCTGGTTCCTGATGGCATATTTCTTCGTTGCGTATCTGGGGATAGTGAGGAGGAAAGAATGGCCTCACTTTTTCAGATTTCATGTGGTGATGGGCATGTTATTGGAGATTGCCTTGCAGGTGATTGGGACCGTGAGCCGCTGGATGCCACTTGCAATCTATTGGGGTAAGTTTGGGATGCACTTTTGGACGGCTGTGGCATTTGCTTACCTCTTTACCGTTTTGGAATGCATAAGATGTGCACTTGCTGGTATGTATGCTGACATTCCATTTGTGTGTGATGCTGCATATATCCAAATTCCATATGATTAAGTGAAAACATATGGCTGAAGCTGTTCTTAATTAAAATTACGTGATGTTTATTTTGTATGGGAATTATCAAGTTTTATTCAATGTGGGGTATTTCATCCTAGCACATTGTCCCCACTTTGCACCACCTCAAATGGTCCATTTTTTCCTTCCTTTTTTAAATGAATGATTGTGCTATGGTTGTTTTGTTTTTGGTTATCATTAGTGCTATCCTGATCACCTTTTCCTATAATGATCATCCTTTCTGTTTAATGTTACTGTAATTGATGGTATGCTTTTGATGTTGCTAATCTTAATGTCTAAAGCCTTTTGTTTTATCTATTTGCTTGTTTTCTTTAATCATTACAAATTTGAGGAAGGGGATGTGGTTCCAGCTGTGCACTTAAAATGGTCTTGTCTATTTGCTTGCAATCTAATGGTTCCTAGATGTAGGCTTAGTTTAATGCAGGGTTATTAAAATCGTACGAGATCGGACAGTAGGAAACGGAAACCTTTAGATCCACCGGTTCAATTAGTATATTTAGACTGATGTTTTATGAACCGCCTCAATCCGGTAAAAATACGGAACGGGAAAACCGTGCCCCAGATTTGGGTAGGAGCCTAAAGTTAATTGACCCTGTTTTCAGCATGTTTATTAACCCATGCCCCAAAGGAGTTGCTGTGGTCTTAGCTTATGAGTAAAAGCCACAACTTGAGTCCTTTGAAGCTGCTAAAGGTATAATAAATGAGGCCTTTCCTTGAGTGGTACAGGATGGTCCATGACTGTGGAGTTTGATCACTTCCATGGTCAAGTTCCCAGATTATACAGCATTTTAAGTGCACAGATAGTAGATATAACCTTTAATTACCTGTTCCACTAAGGGAAGAAAAACAATTAAGTACCATGTAGCCTACCAAACTTACAGTGATGTTTGTAGCAGCCCCGCTTATCACACTGGTGATTTGAGATGATGCAATTGTGACCTACTAATCTCTGGATGAATTTAGCCCTCAATTATTTGGATTTATTTACGAAAAGCAAATAATAATCAACACTTGATAGAATTTTAATATGTTTTCTTTTAAGCTTTTCTACATATATTCCAATTCTATAGTTATATATATATTGATCAATTTCTACATAAGGGAGAGTGAAGGGAAAAAGTTACTCTTAATGGTCTGGAACTTACAATCTAGGGGAAGTGAATGTGTCAACCGGGAGTTTTTAACCAATTGTTATAGAGATTGTTGACAATCTCATAATTATATTTAAATGAAATGCGTGTTTATTAAATTAATAGTAATCCAGGCTGAATCATATATGAAAGTTTCCTACTATATTTTTGGGATGGCCACCAATATCAAATCAAAAAGAAAAGGGAAAACATGACGAGGCAGGGGCAGCAAAAGCTACCAATTTACATTGACGACACGAAGAAAATCTTTTGAAAAGAGAAGCGATAATTGGGTTTTATTCATCTGAGGTCATATCCTCGATCACATTGAAAATTAGGGCAAAGTATAATAATAAAAAAAGGGTAACTGCAGAGAACGTAAATAGACTAGGATTGGAGTAGTTTTATGAAGGAGTGCAGCGCAGTGCTGCTTTTAGCTGGCCTGTCGTCGTCTTAAACACTTTCCACTATATAAAACTTAAATATTAAAGTCACCGATGCTTGCCCTATGAAAATAACCATTCAACTTCAAGTAATAAATGAAAAGCTATTAAACAAAAAGTGAGTAAAATGACCTCTCTCTTTTTTTCTTTCTCAAACCAATCCCTTTCATGCTTAGGTTTTGAATTTCAGATTAAATTTGGAGTCTCGGAATTTACCCACTTGCCTTTCTTGGTGGAATTTTCATTAGCAATTTCATGCACATTAGAAGCAACACAAATTCCCTACTTCTAGCTTTAGGTTTCAAGTATTGCTTCATTTATGAGGCAAAAGAGGATGGTGGTGGTGGTGGCACAAATTTCCTACTTCTAGCTTTAGGTTTCAAGTATTGCTTCATTTACGAGGCAAAAGGGGGTGGTGGTGGGCGGCGGCGGCCGCAGTTCCTTCAACACGAAAATAAAAAGTAAAAAGAAGGGCAAAAAATAGACAATAAAATTAACATAACCTAAGATTAATATATAATCTTTTATTATATGGGAAAAGGATTTTTGTAAGTGTTTAAAATCGAGTTCTAACTATCTTTTAAAAAAACATCTTTCAATATTTTTATATTTTTTCATGATTGTATAAATATATATTTAAATAAGAAAAAATATTTAAATAAAATAATTAAAATTAATTTCTTGAAATTTGATAAAAGAAATTATGTATGAACATTTACCATTACATTTAAAATATTGCAGTAATTTACTAAATGTGCTTTTACCTAGAATATTTTTGATTAAATAGAGGTATTACATTCTCACGTCGGGATTCGAACTCATACAAAATAAAATAATATGAATATTTTTAGCCATTAGGTCAATTAGTGTATCTCTAAAATATTTAGTTTTTGTTTTAATGTATATTTTATTTAAAGAAAATAAATTATTTAAAAAATCAAATGTTTCATTATAAAAGTAAGTACTGCTTACACGCGTATATGTCTCAAAAACTAGTATTATTCAAATGTTTAGCTCTAATTGAATTTGGTGTCACTTAATTCCATAAATTGTAAAAGTAAATTAATTTTTTACAATATAACTATTTTTAATGAATCTCATTAACTTTAAAATTTAAAATTATAATTAAAGTATCCAACTCTAATTAAATTTAATGCCACTTAATTCCTTAAATTATGAAAATAAATTGAATTTATTCTAATTTAACTTTTTAATAAATTTCAGTGGATTTAATATATATATAAATTATTTTTACCATATAACTACTTATTAACAAATGAATTTTTTTTTTAAAAACAAGTTATTTTTAAAAAGTCATGTCTCATTACAAAAATAAGTATTATTTACACATGTATATCCTAAATTCTAGTAATTAATAAACACCTCTAATTCACTATAAAATCGATGAATATATAAAAATAATAATTAAAGAACCGACAATTGAATTAAGTATTGCTCAGTAAGATGTCATCTCAATTAAACTAAATATCCGAGCGGGACGTACCGGCCACACATCTTTGAGCAAAATGATCAACTTTAAGCGATTAAATGGCCATTATGCTTTAAGTTTTAATCATCTAAAATTAAAATAAGGGTGAATTATACTTAACAATTATGTATTTTTTTATTCTAATTAGGTACCTAACATTTTTAATGATGTAATTGTGTTCTTAACTTTCTTTTAATGATACAATTAGGTATTGAATTTTATTTTTTTTGGGTGCAATTAGGTACCTAGCAATTTCTTAAAAATACACGTATTTATATTTAGAATTTAATTAACTTGTAAATCATTAATGCATATTATCTTTTTAACTAAACAACATTAAAATTATAAGTATGAGTCAATTATAATCGCACATGTGCAATTAACAAAGTTAGGTACCTAATTGTACTTAAAAAGATTAAATACCTAATTACACCGAAAAAATTTAAGTACCTAATTTTCATAATTGTTTCTCTTTATACAATATCGTAGATCCAAAGTCTATCAAAACACATACAATGTGACATGTCTACATGATTATTTTAATGTAGTAGACATTTACACATAACACATTCTTTGCATCATAGTACACATGCAGGAGTGGTTCTGGATATGTACGACATCTGCGACCGTACAGGGCCCCGAAGCTAAATCCTTAGCAATAAACAAGTTTAGTAGTTTGAATTTTTGTTATCTACTATCATTTGGTATGAAATTTTGGTTGTTGTGAACTTAATTAGCAAAAATTTATAGCAAAGACATTTTGATTGATGATGCTATAAATGAGATAAATGAACTTATTTCATTTTTCAAAAGATATAGAGATAATGGATTTTCAAGTGCCATAGACGTGACTATAAAAATAGCTAGTGAAATTAAAATTAATCATATATCTTCTCAAAAGTGCATAGTAAAAGACAATTTGAAAAAATTGACGGGGAGAAAACATTATAGTCTCCAGAGAAGTAATTTAGAATTCAATATTTCTTGTATATTGTTGATCAAGCTATTATTTCTTTGGGTAATAGGTTTAAACAACATAAATTAATATGAGAATATTTTTTATTCTTGTTTCATTATGATAAATTACATTCATTGGATGACATTAATATCAAATCTCATTGTAATAATTTTAAATACTCTTAAGAAAGATGAGTTGACTAATGTTGATGGAATTAAGTTATTTGTTAAGATGAAATTACTTAGAAAGCGTTTACCCAAAGAAAAAATATGAGCAATAAATTTATTAACATTTTAATTTCTTCTCAAATACAACAATTGCATATAGTTTTACTGACTATTCCTATTATTGTTGCTTATGCAGAACAAAGCTTTTAAAAATTGAAGTTTGTGAAGTCATAGTAAGAACAACTATGTCACAAGAAAGACTAAATAGACTTGTCTTAATGGCAATCTAGAACGATCTTGTTGACAAGGGATCGATCATTTATGCCTAAAAACCTGGAACAGAGCATTATGCATCCAAATAAACCAATTTATCCCTAAATATCATATACACTAGCTTAGAACGTAATTCATTACCAAAATTAGCACAAAAAGTGCATTTCAAATCATCAAATTAGTATTTAACATAGTTTAGTTCACGTACCACTATCACCTACACAAACACATATACATTAACAAAAGTCATGGTCAAAAGCTAGAAATTCCTAGTGTTGCCATCATCACTTATTTCACACATATCAAACAAGTCACATATGACTTACCATACGTGATCTTTCCAAATTCATATTCATAACAACCTACTAAACCATATCAATCACATATGTCTATACATACCAAAACATAAAGCACATAACATATCATACCAACCGTGAGATTTGATTTTTAGACATATTACAAATTTAGCAAGCACAGTCAAGTAAACTTAACAAACTTCAAACAAGCATGGAATACTAGAATATGGAATACTAGAATACATCATGAAAGCCGAAGTTCATATGCCACCACTAGGAGTTAGACGAAAGAGTACATTACTCGATTCTCAAAAGGAATGACTTGCAACTGCTCTAACACGATGCTATTACTCCGAAGAAAAATAACCTGAAATATATGCAATGAAACATAGTAAGTTTACATCGCTTAGTGAGATAGTGACCATATAATAGCATAATATAATGTCATAAATAAAATCAAATGAATTAATTGAAGTAATAACATTACGAACACATTTAATAAAGTTTATGCAAAATCTTTATTTGAGTTCACATCTATAGGTCACAACTGTATTTCAAAGGCATAACTTAAGTTAGCTTTGTTTTATGAAAGCTTTATCAGAGTTTCGAAATTCTTATAGCTTACAGAGAGTACATTCTTATCTTACACATGCTTACTCTTATCAAAGATCATACGAAATTCTTATAAAAGTTTTTTCGGAGTTCGTGTATTTTAACACTATTCTATTGTTCTTGTCTTCTAATATAAATTTCGAATTTCAATTTTTGAATTTAATAAATAAAAAGTTTATTACAAATTGTCGAAAGATTCGATTCGTTAGAATTCGACCCGACCCAAAAACAGGGATTTTTAGTAAAAATCGAATTTTCGGGAGATATAGAAAGATGCAAAACTCTATATTTATATTATATTTTTTTCTATATTTGAATTATATATACATATGCAAGCAATGGAGGAAGATAAAATTCGTTTTATTTGTCTCGCCAAATTTCATTTCACAGAAGGAAAAATTCGCTTTTTATCTTGTCGATAGAGGTTTACTCATTAGTAATATCGGATAATAATATCAAAATATGGGGTCGTCACCCATAAGCCGTAACCTGTAGATCGTAGTCCCAATATATCATGTACCATGCCAAAGTGTCCAAGGGCTTTAAGCTCCAAAGCTTATCAGATCATTGATTTATAATGAGCATGAAGCTCCAAAACTTATACATTTTAAGCTTTGTTATTATGAGACGAGTCTTATATCAAGAGGGAAATTTAAGCTCCAAAGCTTATCATATCATTGATTTATAATGAGCATGAAGCTCCAAGACATTTTGTAGTTTCATAGGTCATAATACAGTCCATTTCGTAGTCCGTATTAAGCATAGCAAAGTACACACAAGCATAAGTCGAGGAATAAACTTACCAAGCTTACAAAATATGGAGTTGCCACCCAGATTGCTCTAAGTGAGCTTACTTAATCATGTCAACAAAACAGATATATCATAAAAACAATAACAAATGTATTCAGGATAGCAACAAATCAATCCTGAAACTTAACTACACTCAGTTTGGCAATAAGGTTTTAACTTCCATGTCCAAGATAATTTCTATTATGTAAGAAGCATGTACATACCAATCAAGCAAAATCAAATCAGTAAATCAATTGTTGGTTTAGACTGAATTTAGAATTACAAAAATAACACAAAAGGAAAGTAAACAGCATGGTATATGACAGATTTTAGTTGCTTATTTCTATGCTTTTCCATCAACTTATTTCCACATTAAATTGAACCAAAAAACATCCAACTATTGCTAAGACAATCAAAGCTCTAATTCAGCTCACGCAAATCTTGCTCACTTACATGAGCACATATCATATCACTGTTTCACATACTTATTTCATAAACGCACAGAGTAACCGGAGCTTTATTTTTCATAATCAGATATGGGCATACGTACCTTGAATAGCCGAACAATGGTTAAAACATAAGTTCACACCATTTTCAGAATTGATATACATAGCTGTTAGTAAGTACATCCATATTGCAAAATTAACCAAAATTTTGAGCTCTTGAATATTTTATTCAGTTGATACCTGAGCTATGGATTTTACGATATGCACTACGCTAGTATTTTAGTCTAACATGTTCAAATATCTCATTTTCGAGTAGTGCAGTTTTCCTGATCGTTGTTGTCTCAAAATACTACCATTTTACACACACTTTCAGCTAAGAAATTCATCACAATAACTCATAAACAAATAAATACATATCTAATATATATTATACTTTAAAGGTTAATACATTCTTACATATAAACATGAGCTACTTCATTAGACATAGCTGATTTAGTTGTTTTTATGAATTTCCGGAAGCAATTATCACAATTTAACAACAATCAATTACACAGTAATTATCCTAAAATTCAGGGCAGCAATATAATACCATGTTGGCCAAGTAAAGAGTGTATAATTGCTTATCAACAGAACAACTATAAGACATACATTCATCAGCTTCTTAATTTACTTATGTACCTAATTCCAGTCCTTATCGAAACCAAAATGGAACATGACAATCCCACACAAGGTAATAAGCTTACCTACTGTTTTTAGCATTTGAACAACATTAAATGATATCACGACAACGTATACTTAAGCAAAACAGAGAAATCCAAGTACACTCACTGATATACCAAAATCTCCCCAAGTACTAAACCGAGTTTGATTTCCTCTAGTGTCTATTGCCGATTTGATAGTTGTACCATCAAGAATGGTTCTAACATGGAATTTAATAAAGACATCATCAATTTGAGCTTCCAAAAACATATATGATTCAATTCTCTAGTTGACGTGAAACCCCAAACTTAAAGGGATTAGGCTTCGATCTTCCAAAGCCCTAAAAATCATAGAAAAATTACTATGAGACTTATAACTATCTTAATTTCACTGGAGAATCCTTAATTCTCAAAAAACCCTAAATTATAGGGTTCATAAATCATGAACATACTTGCTTACAACTTAACAAAAGTAGCACCAATTAGAAACTAAAGGGAAGAGCTTACCAAATATACACTTGGATTTAAAACTAATGACCAGATTGTTTTGAACAAATTTTTGGAGAGTTCAAATACGTGAAGAGCGTTCATCAATGGAGATCCCTCCTGGAAGAAGAAAGCTTCCACCGTTCCATTCCCTTTTTCAGCAAAACATGGGATAACCCATCCAATTATGAGATCAATTCATAATTTCTAATTGAAATTCAGTCCAAAATACCACATCTTGCCACATAAGTGATGACTCATTCAAAAAGAGTCTAATCACAACCTTAGCCATTTGATTATCCACCTCTTGTACTTTAAAATTTAAACTTTCCTTATAATTTAGTCACTGATTAACTTTTAGCTCAACTACACACTTAATCACTTCACTTTTCTAATTTTTGTACTAATGAGTCCATTCTTTACATCCTTTCAAAATAATCCTTAACTTCTTAAGTCCTAAAAAACTGGACTTAATTAATTAAAATTAATCGAATTAGATATTTTAAAGATCGGGTTTATAACTAAAAAATCAATTTTCGATTACCGAAAATTTAATCAACTACTAAACCGATTTTTAAAGTGTTACACTTAGTTTCTTTCATGCAATTCAATGTGGCGGTGAGGCTCGCATGATAAATTTATTTTGGGTTAATGCTCGATTTTGGTTAGCATATGAACATTTTGGTGATGTTATTACATTTGACACCACTTATAAGGCTAATAAGTACAGCATGCCGTTTGCTCCTTTTGTTGGGAAAATGGACCAAGTCTTGAAGTTGATGATGAGAAATTAGCCGCTTTAAGAAACTTACATATTTGTTGTCTTGTAAACTGATTATCCCATTTTGCTGAAAAATCTAAGGGGATATATAAAGCCATTGTTGGAGACTTGGACCAAATATATCAATAGGTTTCTATGATGAAAACTTAAGTGAAGCGATTCCTGAGGTAATAGAAAATCAACCTCATTATATTCCTTTGACAATTAATATTGGTGATCCACATGTTTCTCAAACTAAGGGTGGTCAAGAGTCCTAGAGTGAAAGATTCAAAAGTGGTCTTGAGATAGCATTCACTCATACAACTGTGAAAAGATGTTCTTGTCAAATTTGTAGAGGATATGGTCATAATAAACGCAGTTGTAAAGAAATGGAAAACCCTACAAATATGTTATCTCATAATGTAGAGTGAAAGGTATAAATCTTTAATCATTTTAAATTTTTATATATCCATATAAAAATACTTTTATTTTTTTTTTCAGGTTAACAGTTGCTTGTTGATAGATCGAGTTGACATTGATTATTATCATTATAAGCATACAATGAGACTAGACTGCATATTGCAAAAATATTGACCTGCAACTAAAATAGGCATACAATGAGAAAAATCCAAAGGTCAAAACTCAAAACAAGACAAAGAGAACACTTCAACTTAAGCACACAAAACGAATTCTGTTAAAGATCGCACTAGTCCAACACGAGATTGCTCTTCTCAAAAAAAGCCACTAAACTCCGCAGAATAACGAGGTCACCAAAACGCCTTAAACAACTTCACCCTATGAATACCAGCTTTGGCCAATGCATCTAGCATTCCGTTATTAGTTGCTTTGGTGTACCGTGAATCAGTATTTGTTTCTCTAAATTAACCATAATGCAGGACCATGTTTTTGGAATCTGGTCGTTTGAACGTATAGTGAATTAATTATCTGCAGATAAATGTGTCGGAGATTCTAGTTCCCATAAGCACATAATGCTACAACATAAGATAATTAACTTAGTTGACACATCAAAACAATGATATCTAAAAGAATCATTACAATTACTGGTGAAAATTTTTCTTTATGTTATATTGACAAAAAGAACAAGAGATTACATAGCTCATTGATGCAAGTAAATCATCTCTTCAAGCAACTAAACAAAACGATTAAAGTTTGTTAATTTAATGTAAATAACTCTATAAAATTAGCTAGAAATTGGGGCTTGTTCCACTAGGTTAGAAAATTGTAAATCATAGAAAATGTCAACTAGTGACAGTGTATTTGCTTTAACTAGCAAGAAGAAATAGGTTCATGGGACAGCCAGTGATGGCATAAAAGCCTTTTCTTTATGATCAACCATGTTTCGAAGCTTATACTCTGCTCTTCCCCACTCTCTGGAACGTGATCAATAAATACAAATGGAACAATTTTACCATCCACCAATTCTTTCAAGTAACTGTTGAATTTAATTTACGAGAATAAAAAACAAAACCCCTAACAAGTCCATACTACAATAAAAGATCGAAAATTTAAATTTAGAGAAAAAGAAGAAGATAAAAACTCAAAACAATTACATACCTTTTAATTGGGAGAGGTCATGGATACTCCATAAAATTCAGGCAAAATGAACGATCTGATCAGAGGAAGGAGATGATGAGTTTTACGGTAAAAAAAAGTTTTACCATGAGTGAGGAAAATGTTAGGTTTATGGGTTATAAATTTTAGTGTAATCTAAACCATTCATTCATTTAGATTCAACGAATATTAAGTGTAAAACTCATTAGTTTTACACAGTGTAACTTATCATATATATATATATATATATGAGAGTACTTATATGAAAATATTATGATACAATTGATCCCACTAAAAAGTACATATTATATAGAAATATTATAATTATATCAGAGCTTTTAATAGAAAATATTAAAATTGACCATACTTAATTTGTTGGGTATAGGTCAACAATACTTATTATAGAAGTATAAGAATTTTTCGTACCTTATACTCCAATAGTGTATAAACCTACCCATGAAATCATCTCCACACTTGATCCTTATTCAACTTCTTTTGAAGCTTTTAAAACATACATATTACAACATTCATAACTAAAATCAATAATCTCGTCATTAATTATTACATGTAAAATGAAGAGAAATAAACATGAATACTAGAAATTGCATGTAATCTTTGTCTATATTAATATATAAGAAAACCTAACCATGAAACCATCTCTATACTTGAACTTAAACATTAGGGATTTTAGACAAATCTCTTCAATGCTTGATTTTCTCTTTAAAAGCATACTAGAAATTGAAGGAGGACATCCAAATAGGGTTTAATGATGCTTGAAACATGGTGGAAAGATGAAGCATGAGATGTAGGGTTATCAAAAAAATTTTATACATATGGATAAAATGAAGAACAAAGCTTATTTTCATCTTTTTCTCATCTATTTATAAACATAAAGCCCTAAAATCAATGGCTAAGATTTTGTAGAGAAAAATTTAATTCGATCTAAGGGCTCTCATTGTTTCATCATTTTAAAATTATAAAACTTTAGAGTAAATTACTACACAAGTCCTACATCTAATTATACATACTTTGATCCCGTCACCTTTGGCAACTATTAAATTTATTTTTTAATAGAAAATTTTAAGGCGTTACATGGTGTGTTTGGATTTTTGTTCCCTTAATGTAGTATCTTGTATGTTTATTGTAATTCATCTGCATTTATTCATTTAAATTTTTGTATGTTTATTTATTTATTTTTTGTGCGCATTTCATCCTCTTCGATGAAATTGTATGTAAAATAATGGTTAAAAGAAATATCAAATCATTGCTTACCAAATGGTTTAACTAAACATAAGTTGCAATATAAGATTATTTGTAATGTAGATGACAAATTTATAATACTCGATAGTCTAAAAAAGTTTGTAGTCGATAAAATTATTCTGAATAAATAATTCATATTAATTTATGATACAATTATGTTGTTTAAGATAAAATTAAGAAGAGTGGGTGTTAAAAGAAAAAAATAAGAAGAGATGAACGTAACACGTGATCTCAATAATGATGTTTATCGTAAGATACTCGATTTTAAATCGTTTTATCTGCAAGGTGTATGCGCATTAAACTCGGATTTCTTAAAATGAACAACATCATTTTTTTTATTAAAATCATTTATTGGGTTAAATTTCATGATAAATTAAAATAAGATTTTACGAAGTTGTTTTTTTTTGAATAAAAATGGATTTGCCGAACAAACACAATTCTGCCTTTCTTTGGCATTAGCAATTATTTGCCAGTTTTCTTCACAGAGAGAGGGGGGGGGAGAGGCGTACAAAGGACAAAATGACTGTTTCAAGGAAGAAGAAGACAACAAACAAGTGAATTAAATTAATTAATACATAATAAAAGGGAGGCCACATACATACACACCACTTCATACCATATTTTATATCTGAACTGAAACCCCCACCTGCCATTTCTCTTACAACTCATCTTTCCTTTGCTGCCAATACCACTAAATAATACGTTACTAATTCTGATAACAACACCCATATTACAAAAGGAAGAGACAACAAAACAACCAACCCCAGCAAAGTTTCACCCTTTTTCTCTAGTATTCAAACACCATGTCCGCCGATGCCATGATGGGTTGGTTAAGATGTGGGATACCAAAAGGGTCGGCGAAACTTTCATCACTTGTTTCAAAGCCCTCGGATCCATACGCCCCATTGTTGAGAAAATGGAGGATCTCATTGAGAGAGTCGAGCCTCTGAGTCAGCTCCATGATCTGAGCCCTTAGAACCGAGTTGTCAGCCTCCATGTTCAAGTAGTGTTGGGTGGTGAAGGTGATGCTTGTGAGGATCTGGTTGTTTTCCTTGGCTAGCTGCGTCACTTGGGACGTTAAATCATCTAAGAGCTTTTGTTTCCTCATCCTGGACCTCCGTGCTGATTCTCGGTTGGACTCCATTCTCTTCCTTTTTCTCTGATCCATCAACTGGTGCAAGTCTTCTTCGGATCCCGAAGGCACCATGGAACCTGAGGAATTGGAGTTTCCGCTAGACGAAGCCATTTATTTTATATATTTATATATACACCAAAATCACAGCTGAAAACTTGAAGGGGGAAAAAAGAGAGTTATTTGATTATTATATATGATAATAGCAGTAACGATGAGAGGGGAGGATTTAGAGAGAGATTATTCATGAAAACACATAGAACCAGTAGAGGAAGACAACAGAGAAAGATTGAACGAGATGGGTCCTGCGTCTGAGGGAGGAGTTTATCATAAACCCCGAACGGAGTATTTCACTCACAACCGGAGACATGAATACCGAACATCAAGGTTTTACAGCATATGCGCAGATCTAAGAGGGGGATCTAAAACAGGGGCTAAACCAGCAGAGCTTCAGCTCTAGGGGAAAGCAAAAGAAAACGGAGAAGAAAAGGCGTAGCTAGATTTCTATAGGGGAGAGTAGAAGAAAACTGGAAGAGGTTTTTGAGAGAAATGAGAAGGAGATTTATAGGAGAAAATACATGTGAAAAAGCATGGGGAATCTCCTTCATGAGAGTTGATTAGGCATGTGGGGTGGAAACGAATTTCACATGTACGTCCAATTCCAGCTGGTCGCCATTTCTCTCACCCATACAAATTATTTAATCATCACCGTATTTCTTTGGGTAAACATCACCATTGGTCATTAAACTATTCTTATTTTCTTGTTTTGGCCACCATAATATTATTTTTGGAAAAATAATCACTAATGTTATGTTTTTTTTCTATTTTGGTCACCTACTGTTCAAAAACTCAAGAAAAAACAGGAAAGTCAGAATAGTTTGGTGACCAAAATAGGACACAAGCAATAGATTGGTAACTAAAACAGGAATAAAAATAGGAAAAAACGTAACATTAGTGATAGTTTTGCACAAAATAATAGTTCAATGACCGAAATAAGAAAGTCATAATAGTTTAGTGACCAATGGTTATGTTTACACTATTTCTTTTACTTTATTTCTGCTGTTTTCTGTACTGTTGGTTTGCTTGTGCTGTACTAACTAATATTAACAAGGAGCATTTCACCATTTCGTTTTAAGGTCAAAATAAGGTGGAAGTTAATTAAGAATTTTCAAAATTAAATTGTCTTATTCTTAATTTAAAAAAATATTTTAATAGTTCACATTATTCATATTTTTAGTTAAAATCACTTAGTTTTAGAGAAAAAAAACATTATAATCTTATAGTCAATAATTTTCGACGAAAAATACAATATTAATGATTAAATTGAAAGCATATGTCAAAATATATCAAAATAAAACAATGACAGTAAATTTTGATTTTTTTTTAAAACTGAAGCTTTGTAATTATTCAATTACTTACGTCATTAAATTCCATAAAATCATAACAGTTATTAATATAGATATACTTTGTATACTATTTTTAATAAATCCTACATATTCTAAATTACAACTAATTAATTTACCGAAGTTGAATTTTATTAACGATAAAAAAATCCAATAAAGGAAACACACTTAGTCATTAAAAAAGTTCTTCGAGATTATGTCTACCAAGAAAACTTATGAAGATAAAAAAAATTAAAAAATGAAAATCAAAAGGTACAAAGAGAAAATAAAATTTTCCTTTGAATATGTCATTCATCTTTTATAGAGACTTAGGAATCATCATCAAAAATCTATCCGTCTCAATCCAATTAGACGTAAAAGTATTGATTTAAGAGGGTTGGTAGACATAATTAATCTTGCAGTTTGCTCCATTAATAGTTATGATTGTATCAATAAACTATCACAAATGAAGATTTAACCATTCTAGTTCGTCAATGTTCTTTGATTAGAATGTATGTTGTGACGATCTCTACACAGACGTCAAAGTATCACAAAAGTAGAAAAAAATTATGCCATAAAATCAGATAAACAAATACAATATGATGTACGAAAAAAGAGAAACTCAAAATAGGTAAAATTCTTGTTCAAAACTAAAAAAAATAAAGGAAAAGTCAACAAGCGTTATTACGAACACAACACTCTTAAAATAATTAAAAAAACTTTCGAGAGAAAAAATTAACGGTTAAAGTTAGGCAATTTAAACTATAACTAATTAATTCATTATATAAGAGCAAGCGTTGATGGCCGGTTGGTGAGAGCTGCTCACCTACTCTCTTTTCCTTCCCTTAGGTCCAAGGTTCAAAATCCAACAGGAGCATTTCCTTCCTCTAGAGTCTCCCTCTTCCCCTCTAGGTAGAAGTAGAACTAAGATTATCAAAAAATAAATTCATTATATAATTGCAGATGACATATTCTTTTATCGATTAATAATCTCAATTAAAATGTCATAAATGTTGACCAAAGGTAAATGTCTCAATTGATTTTTTTTAAATTTTCAAAATTTTTTTGTTATATTATATATTTTAATTAATTATACTTTTAACTAATTGGGCTCGTGACTATAGCATCTCATTCAAATTATAATCTTGTAGTAGGAAAATGAAAAGAAATTAGGTTTAGTTTGGTTTAAAAAATAAAATTCATTTTTATATTTTTGGACAATAAAAATATTAAAGAAATATGATTTGTGGTAAAATTAGAAAATAAATTTCAAAATAAAAAGGTGAATTTAAAACATAAAAAATATTTTCAAAGTTTTCATTAAAATTATTAAAAAAACAAAAAATAAGTTTAAAAACAAGGTTTAAAAAGGTTTTTTAATAATTATATTTTAACTTAATTATTTAATTGCTCATTTTTATTGAAAAGTTAAATAAGAAACACTTTTTTACTGTAGTTATTTTGAAAAATAATTTTTATTTCTGTAATATATTTTTCTGAAAATAGAATAAAACTACAGAATATTTTTTTGTTAAAACGAAGCCTTACTTTCTCATTTACCTCAGTTTCACCGCCTGTACCAGAATTAACCGTTTAAGTTATGCAGAGTTGCTTTTCTGATATGTGACATTTGCTTAAAACCAAAAGAAAGGTTGGGATGGCGGTTTTTTCTGATATGTGATCATTTGGATTAAAACTAAAAAAAAATTACGGAATCTTTTTTAGGGATAATTATAAAGTGTTTTTTTAATTTTTTTAACATTTAATAAAGGTGATCTGGACATTGGTTCGATTAAAACTAAAAAAATATATCATCTTTTACTATTGTATGACAATTTAACATTTTTAATATGTTGGTATAATTATAAAGTAGTATTTATTTAATTTTTTTCAAAAATATTTATTAATTTAATTTTAAAACTGCAACGGAGACGGCCGGTAATGGGACCATTTCTTTTATCTTTGACTAAGGGGCTAATTTTTTTTTGATATTACAGTTGAGATTTTTTACTGTGAGATTTTCGTATTTTTCTTATTTTTTTTAACTATTTATGATTTTTTCATGAAAATTTACAGAAGTTAGTAATATGCCGTCGTGCATGCATTTAAATAAAGAGTACTAAATAGTGAAATCGGCTCGTGGTAAAAAAATGTCATAAATCTAAAAATAAAATCAAAAGTGAAATGTTCAGTAATTTTTTCCAGCTGCAATATCGCATCAATTACCCGTTTACTTAGGATTGTATGATTATGAAAAAGTCCATGTAATTGTGATGAGTCATTCCACTTTTCTCAAAAAGATAAAATACTATAGTTTTTAACATCCAAGACTAATGTGAAATTTATAATAATTTGATCTAAAAAAATACAAACCTCAAACACAAGTAACCTATGTTTAGAATTACTGAAACACAATATTGACCCAAATAAAAATAATATAGATTCTTTAAAATCTAAATTAATCCGATTCAAATTGACCCTATTCATAATGACTCTCCTTCTAAGCAAACAATGTACCTAGAAATCAATTATCAATTGGTCTATCAGAATGAGACGTTAGATCTTTCAAACAATATTTATAGTTCGTATCCTAGCCTTATTTAAGTTGAGTTAAGAAAGTTACCCCATAGTGAACCTTTGCAATATATAATTTAGATTAGTTAACAAATGAGTTAGATACTGGTTGTTATACTAAAAACATATTAACAACTAGTTGGTTTACCAACGAGGGGTGATCCAAGTGGTAAGCAGTTTGGTATCGTTTAAGCAGATTTCGGGTTTGAAGCCTTGTATGCATCAAATCTCCACTAGGATACTCACCCACTAAAGCTAGATGTACGACGTGGGTCGGTCCGGATTAGTTAGGGCAAAGTCCTAAAAACCGGGAGGACAACAAAAAAATCACCAATTAATCTAGTGAGATAAGATATTAAACCCATATAACAATATACATAGCTAAAATCATGATATTACGAATATAACAAACTAAATCGAGAAAGTCCTTCTATAATAATTATTGGTAACATCAAATTTTAATATTTTGAAACACCATAACAACTTAATTATTAATTCTATAATATATAAAATCTGACCAAACAATTTTTTTCATTAAACTATTCAAAAACAAAAACATCTCCATGTGCGTTAGTGCAACTCCAGGAACTGTGCTAAATCCTTGATTGAACCTCAAAGTAACAATCAAGATTTTGACTTTATTTAGGCTTTGAAGGATCTGGAAACGCCTAGCCTATAACAAATTATTCATGTATTCTATTTCATTAAGCCACCTCCTTCATTTTTATTATAATCTAAAATCATTTTAATTATAAAAACAAATAATTTTAACCAATCGATCTAGTTCAGAATGAAAATAAAATTAATAATTTAAACTCATTCAACCCAGCAGTAGATCCAAAAGTTTAAGAATAAAGTCTAAATTTTTTGAAATAGGCATACATATTTCATTTTTTCCCGTTTACATATTAAATTAATTTTTTACAGAAAAATTTAAAATTAAACTAAACATATTTAAAAAAAAAAAAAAAGGATGCAGTTATTCTCGTATAAGGCTTACCGCATCCGCCACTAGTTTAATCCGGAACAATATAAACATATAACTATCCGATTTTAAAGATTAAACCTTAAACCCAAACAACCTGCATCTACAATTACGGAAACACAACATTAACCCAAATTGAAATGATTTTAATTTTAAAAAAATATAAATTAATCTGATTCAAATTGACCCTATTTAGAACCAGCCCAACCTACCTAATTGAAAAATCTGAATGAAGCTGGTAGAGAATAGCTGTTATAACTAAAAAAACGATCGTGTAAAACATATACTTTGGTGTATGCCATGCATCAGCTAAAAGCAAAACCAGTTGCGTATTTGATGTCCACCTTTTCCCTGTGTGTTACTATAGTTGAACTAGTACATGTCAGTGAAAGTAACACCAACCAATCCCATGCTTTGCTTTAGCACACAAATGGAACATCCATGCCAGTGAAATTAATCTCCCATGCTTACTCTGATTAGAGCAAGGATAATGCAAAATACACTAACCCTACACTATCTTATACCACCTTTTTTAATGTTCCAATTGGTGGAATGGAAGCATTTTACTTTCTCTGATTTATGGGCGAGTCTAAATTAAGGCATGATGTGGTTCGATTATTGTACGACACTAACCGAAAATATTACAATACATGAAATATAGAACTGAAAATGTTACACTTTTTGAAAATATTTTAGGTCTGTGGTTAAGTATCAAAACTTAACTTCAAGTATCGATACTTATACTTCTGATAACATTTTAGGTTTTTGTAAGTATTAAAATTTGTCTCTAAGTATTAATACTACTGCGAGATATCAACCTAAAATGTAATAAAAAATATAACATTTTCAGTTCTATATTTCATATTTTATAACATTTTCGGTTAGTACTGTACTATAACCGTATCACGATTATGCCGCACCGCAGACCTGAGATTTATTGCATACCTTTACCTTATAAGTTGATTAAATTACACTTCCATTCAGCTAAATTGTTTTGTTCCTTTTTTTTCTTAATAATATAATCAGTGAAAACCTTAAAGTTGGTCTGACCTACTTCAGCCAACCCCTTCTCTTCACCCGATATAAGGCAGGCGAGGATTTATTTTTAGGACGCATGTGATCTTTAATTGGTTGCCGACAACATTGGAACTTGATGAAACACGTTCATAGCTGAATAAACTGCGAATCAAATATTCATGATGCCTGGAGAAGAGCAATGGAAATATATATATATTTTAAAACCGACATAATCAATCAACTCCATACTTTAATCGAATCTCTAACTAAACTAGACTTATGTTTTAATTTACTTAATAGATCTGACTTAATATTGATAGTTAAATTAAATCAAATTTAAATTTGAGTTAATAAGTGCCTGCAAACGACGGCCGACGCAGCAGCGTACGATGAAGAGGTCGTTGATTTCAAGAAATCTGGGTTTAGGGGATGAACATGCGGCGGTGTTCATCTCCGCTTCAGAAAAAAACAAGAAAGGGGTGAAAGAGAGTTTTGATAAAAAAAAGCTTTTTTGTTTTAAAAGATGTGTTTTATACCTAGGCCGTTTTAAAAATGGGATAATACCTCCATAAATCCGTCCGCCCTAAATTACTTGCTCCTGTAAGGCTTCTGCATGGGTAAATCACGCTACTGATCTCTCCGCGTGGAATAATTGCGCCCCATTCCTCCTTTTTTATTTACGCCTACAGTCCTTCGACTTGTAGAATTCTCACCATATCGCCTTTTATACATGTTTTAATTTCTGCTATGAGATTTGTTTCTTTTGCATTTCAGTCCTGTTTTTTTGGTGGTATGTTTTTTAATTTCATGTTGATATTGTTGTTTGCTTTATTTAGATGTAGATATGTTATTTTATGCTTAATTTTGGGTGTTTGAATATATGAGTATTACTTAATATATATTTTTTATTTGGTATGTTATATATAGTTTTTAAAACATATATAATACATAGGTTTTTTTAAATACATCTAATATGTAGTTTTTTTAATAATAGATATATAACATATAATTTTTCTTAATACACATGTAATACATGACTTCCATATGATATATGTTTTACATAATATATATTTCTTATAATATATGCTTTTTCTAGTAAATATATGTTATAATATATAATGTATAGTTTTTTAGATAATATACTATATTACATAGTTTCATAATATATAGTACTTCAAATAAGGGGTATATAATACATGCTTGTATATAGTATATAATATATAATTAAAGTATATTTTCTTAAAAATATATACATGTGGTTTTTCATTTGGGTTAGTTTAGATATTTGGGCCTTTTTGTGTTTTGGACCTAGGTTTAGCCTTAGCTTAATAGGCCTTTGGATTAGTTTAGGAATTGATTTAATTAATTTAGGTCGTGTGCTCGTCTAATAGGACCACGATCCTTAAATTAATTAAGTTAATTCTAGGATTAGATTCCTTAGAGCCTTAGTTAGATTTAGGTTCGAATTAACTTAGTGAATTTAAATTTATCCTTGGCTTATTGGGATAAATATAAAATTCATTAAGATAATTGAACATTTCTTAATCACTTTTGGGATAAAATCAATTGCAAGTTTAGATTGACATTTAATTTTAAACCATGATTAATTAATTCGATTTACTTTAAATAGTATTATTGGCTTATTGGAATACTAGTTTAAGATCGATCGAATTAATTGTCATGTTACAAGATAACTCAGAATTTGTTAGTGGTTTTCATTCTTTTAGGGTTAACTAATTTAAGGTTAATATTAGATTCACCTAGTTTTTAAATTAGATCACTAATTAGATTTTCATAACTTTGGCCTTTTAGGTTAAGGCTTAGGGTAGGCTTTTGTGTGTTTATCTTTAAGTCTTTACTTGCCATCCATTTTATTTGTAATTCATATAGACCATTTAATTCTCATGATAATGAATTTAACTAATAAAAATGAGGTATCTATTAGTTCCGATATTTGTGTCGTAACAGTCCGAGCTCAAATGATGTTGACCAGATATTTAAATTAATTCTTACCGACTCAAGGTAAAAGTAAAACTAGAATAAATCATTACATCATATCTTAATTAAATGAGGTAAATATTAGATGCATCATGCATAAAGGTGACGTACGAAATTCGAACCATAAATTAACACGGGTCAGGCTTATTCGATGTCGGTTTAATCTATGGTCTGATGTATCGTCAACCTTATTAATTAAATGTCCAATTATAATTCGAATCCACCAATTTGATAAAGCTCGTTCAATTAAGGTCAATTTTCATTTAAGTACACTTAATTAAATTCAATTTAAATTTCAACAATTTCCATCCATTTAAAAGCAACAAATATTTTGGTACTGATTTTCGGGCGTGATGGGGGTGCTAGTTCTTCTCCACACGTAAACAACTCTCGAACCCTTTCAAATTGAATCTCTGGATTCATGGTGTTCGGCCTACCTTACCCAAGTGGTCGGTGGCGACTCTAAGTTTTTTATTATTTCTAAAAGATTACGATTTTTCAAAAAGAAATCCCTTTAAACTAAGATTTCAAAATTGATTTATGGGATAATTCGTATCGACGGATTTTCTAAAAACCACGCATACATCTATAAAAAGAAAGGAAAAAAAACGTTGCTACAACATGGCGACTCCGCTGGGGACCAAATTTTGTTTTTATAAAACAAAAGAGAGTTAGGCCAAGAAAATATTTGTATTTTTTAATAATGGAAAATTGTCGGAATTTTAATCGATTCTAGTGAGTTTGATCTTTTCTTGAAAATGTAACTACGATTGAACGGGCTTTGATAATTGGTGGTCTTCAAATTAGTTATTCTTTTAATTTCTAAGGAATCACCGACATGTCCTGCATCATATCATCAGGCTCTACACCCGAGCTTCTTCCCTTAAGTGGGAGTGAAACACCACATACCCACATGAGTAGCCCTCCACGGGTTGGTAATTTACTTCCGAAATCCATGCCTTTTGACATGTGATCAACCTTTCATGTCATTAGGTTATGCTTTCCCTCGAACCGAGATCAATTCGCAAGCTTGTATTGGGCCAGAATTGGGGTTCTTGTTGCCTTAGTAGGTAACAAGATAGGTTTGAGTACCCTTATCTAGAACCAAACACATGTGTGAGAATTTAGGAAGCCCACCCCGACTAGAGCCATGTGGATAACCATAACGAATTAGATTCCATGTTATTAGGAACCTATTTTGGTTGGTTTTTGTTTGCCTTATATTCGATATTCATTTTATCTGTTGCTAAACCATTTATTGTCTTGTCTTGTTTTATTTTTCTTATTCATGACATTTCATAATGAAGTATTGATTCGAGAATAGTTCAAAATTTAAGACTTTTATAATGGGAGAAAAAGTCCATAATGACGAATTAATGAATCTCGAAGTTTAGGACTAATCACAAGATGAGCAAATGCCAACCCAATTATTGGCGGAAAAGGGACTCAAGTTTCACTTGTTCTCTGTGTGGTGGTTATATTCTTTACTCATTGTAACGGGACTTGATCTTCGTTATGAAAAGTTGTTAAATGAGAATGTTCGTCGAATCAATGCTTCTTTGCATTCATTTGTACATTTCTAATTAATTGCCTTTAATCACCTATCTCTGTTGTGCATACAACACATTGCATGCATTCATCCATAAAACAAATAAAATTAACTGTCAGGGGGTTCATGGAAGTTCTTAGCCATCAAAGATTCTGCATTTGTATTTTACCCGACACCAAAATAAGAAGATGAAGGAAAGTTTTGCTAAGCTAGAAGCCAATTTGAGAGGTCAGTTGGAGCGAAACCAACAAGAGTTAATGGACACCATCATAAAGTCCTAACAAGATATGATAAAAGAGATCTCTCAGTTGATGCAATCATGCCTAAAAGGAAAATGTGCTGTTGAAAACCCGGCCCAAGTAGCGGGGGACCGTTTGGAGGCCCTAATCTTTGAGGGCCCTCTTTTCATCAGTCCCTCATCCAACCCTCTCCAAGGGGCATATTCTGCTCATCAGGCCGACACCTTTGCCCAAGCCCAACCGGGCGTGACCTTCGAAAATGTGCACGAGGTCGAAAGCAGTATCCTGGATCTTGATGAATTAGTAAAGTTGAACCAAGTGAAGGCTGAATTCTTAAAGAAATTGGAGGGTACCCGGAAGGATCTAGAGGAGAAATTTCGGATAATGGAAGATGAAGAAGGTTCTTATGGGCTGAATGCTAGAGAGCTCAGTTTGGTCCCAAATGTGGTAATCCCTTACAAGTTTAAGACTGGAATTTGAGAAGTTTGATGGGAGGACTTGCCCCACTACGCATATAATCATGTTTTGCCGTAAGATGGCCGAGTTCATAAAAAACGAGAAGCTTTTAATTCAATGCTTTCAAGATAGCCTAGTGGGGCCTGCTATAAGGTGGTACAATTAGTTGACTCGTGCCCAAATCAAGTCTTGGAAAGATTTGGCCCAAGCTTTCATCGATCAATATAAGCACATAACTGATATGGTCCCTAATCAGCTCTTGCTACAAAGTTTGGAACAAAAGCACAATGAGAGCTTTCGAGAGTATGCCCAACGTTGGCGAGACGTGGCGGCTCAAGTCTGACCCCTAATTCTAGAAAATAAAATTATCCTCATGTTTGTGAACACTCTAGGAGGAGTCTTGTACGATCGTTTGATCAGCAGCCCTATCAACAACTTTGCGGATATGGTTACGACAGGAGAACATATTGAAGATGCCATCAAGAAGGGGGGATAATAGACCCCTACAGCATAACCGCCCACAAGGGGCATGATTCTCATGTTCATATGGTGGGGTCTCACCCAAACAATCAGCCTCGTGGCCGTTCTTATGATCAATCATCTTGGTCTGCAAAGTCTCCAAGGGTTCTTCATCCGGTTCCTATGTCTTACATTGATTTGCTCTTAATGCTTATTGAGAAGAAGCTTCTGACTCCGCTTCATTCCAAACCAAAGAATCCTCCCTATCCCGAAGGTTACGATGTTGATGCCATGTGTGACTACCATGTGGGAAGTACATGCCACACCACAAAGAACTGTGGGGCTTTGAGGAACAAGGTTCAGAGTTTGATTGAGAATGGTCTTCTGAAGTTCTGAACATGACTTTTAGAGAGGCGTTGATCCTCGATCTTCTTTTTTAGGGGTTTAGATGTTTAAGTTTCTCTCTACGTTACATTTTCTCTCGAAGTAATGCAGGGAACTAACGTTGCTATCATTTGCCCGAAGATAGCAATGATCTTTTTGTAAGGGCGCTTGTTATGTGTGCGGATTTTCTTTCTAATAAAAATGCATTTTGCTTAACATACAATGGCCTTGAAATCATATATATGTATATTCTTTCTTACCCTCTAGGTCCTCGGATATCGATGCATAATGTGGCATCGATTCTAATCAAATGTTGTGATAATGATAATGTGTGATTTCCCCTCCGTCCGCTTTGGTCGATAAAGCGTGAGAAGCACGATTACCATTCCTTCAATGATAAGAAAATCTCCTAAGAAGGCCCAATAGAGTTGCTTGAATGTGCCTCAAAAGGAAAATAGAGGGTTTCAAAACAAAATAAAAAATTAATTAAAATTAAAGGGGTACTCCGTTATAACAAAAAGGCTAAATAAGGATTTTTTGCTCCATTTACTCTAATAGAGTCAAAAGCCTTGGCTATATGAGTAATTTTTAAAATCGTGACTATGTCGTGTAACTCGGGGTATTGTTGTATGCTCCATCATTATTCTTGAGACAAAGGACTATGATGAGTTAGATTCCCCTAAGAAAAAGGAAATGAATGAACGAGTTGAATAAGTCCCAAAGCATCCTGATGGAGCTGTGGGAGGAGAACAAATCTAATAAGGAGCTATGCTCCACCTGTTCAATACCCTGGCATCGGAGATGAATCCTTGAGGACACTGACACAATATTGATTACAATTAGAGGCACACACTTACACTTAAAGTTTTTAGAGCGACACTTTCTGCGCTCCATAGGCTAAACAAAGTCGGAAAGCTTGAACATACTTATGAATAAAGAAAGATGATGAGAACTAGAAGGAATAGTAATCGAGTAGATCAAGCAAATACCATAATCATGAGGATGAACCGAGCGATATGGGAGGAGTTGCACAACTTCAAATATCGCCACAACATTTAAGGTCTTCGTAGACTCAAGCTATGCTTGAAATGGTCACTGGAAGAGTGAATCTAAGACGCTCTTGCCTTTGATATCCAGGGTATCCCATTCTATTTTTTTTCTTTCAATTAAATTTTTATTTCAATATTTTGTATATTAATCTAAAAAAACATTCTTCATTAGAATGACGACTAGCAAATTGATACATTTTAGACAAAGAGATTTCTCTGTATTACTTCAAAGATAAATGCATCAGCAAGGCCCAAAGTTGAGGGGCACTATGTGATGACGAAGAATCTTTGAGGTTAGTTTGCCATGGTGGGGCATCATTGTCCGGGGAGGCAACAAGGGGCCTTTTACCTAAGAATCCAGAATGAATGAAAGATGACACCGAGCTTGAAAGAACTAGGTTAAGGATTCTGATTGCGACCAAGGTCACTTGACTCGAAGAATAAGCAAAACAAGTTTGGGGGCAAGTGTTGTCAAGACGTGAGATTGATGAGTGGTTGTAGTCCCAAGATGTCGACAACCGGCTCTAGAAAACAAAGACAAATTAAATTCATGCATTATTGCATACTCATGAACACATACATCATTGATAGCTAGACATCCTTATGTTAGGAGCATGCTAACCGATACCATTAAAGCATTTTGTAGGCATTTGAAGATTAACAAAAAGATAGGTCAACAACCTCATGAGAGGATAAACAGATCTCTTAGAATCAAGAGTCCCTTGACTAGCATAATCAAGGTTTCTAAAAGTCTTCCAATCTCAATTTCTACCCTCCCCAAAAAGATGTTTTTCTTAAAATTAAAATTTCCCAGTTCTATCATTCCCAAAGGATGTTCTCCTTAAAACTCAATTTCTCAATTCAATCCCCCATTTTGGGTGTTTTTCTTAAAGAAAGAAAAGAAAAAATAAGAAAAAAATGTGGGTTTTCTGGTTTCAAAATCGAAATATCTGCAACTTTAAAGACTTAGGAGCAAAGAAGACAAGTACTCAAAGCTCAAGGATTTCAGGCGAAAGATTTCAAAACTCACCACATCAAGATTTTGGAGCAAAAAGATGCAAATACCCATAGCTCGAGAATTTTCAGACAATAAACTTAGAAAGTTCATTCATGCCTAAGAAGATTGGAATCTTCATTTGAAGGGTTGCTATCTGGTTTGTTCACTGCCATTTCGGAGGAATGAATCGTTTACTGTTCTGGATTCGTTCACTGCCGCTTCGGAAGAATGCATCTATCTGTTTACTACCACTTTGGAGGAACATGTCGTCTTTGTTTGGTCTTGTTTTTGCCACTTCGGGAAACAAGTTCACCCACCATTCGAGGACATTGGACTCATTTAGTGCCGTTTTAGAAGGATGAGTTGCCTGAAGGCTGATTGGTTTGTCTACTGCCGTTTCAGAAAGACATCCCAGCGCCACCCAGTTTACTTTTTGCCACTTCGGGAAAGCAAGGTTATTTGGACTCATTTAGTGCCGTTTCAGAAGGATGAGTCTTCTAAAGGCTAATTGGTTTGTCTATTGCCATTTCAAAAGGACATCCTAGCTCCACCCAGTTTGCTTTCTGCCGCTTCGGAAAAGCAAGGTTATTTGGATTCATTCAGTGCCATTTCGGAAGAATAAGTCATTTAAAAGTTAGTTGGCTTGTTTGCTATCGTTTCGGAAGGACATCCCAGCGCCACCCATTTTTTTCGGCCGTTTTAGGGAAATAAGTTATTTGGATTCGTTCGCTGCCGCTCCAGATGAATGGGTGATTTGGTAACTAGTCTATTCGTTGCTGCTTCAGAAGGACATACCAGTGCTACCTAGTTGTTTTCTCCACTTCGGGAAAACAAGTTATTTGGATTTGCTCACTGTCATTTCAAAGGAGCAAATCACCTGACAAGGAAGTAGGACAAAATTAGTGCTTATGGTCTTTGCTTTATTCTTGTTTCACAAGTATAAGCAAAGAGGAGTAGCTGTAATCACAAATTTTGTCCGAGATGGACTTTTTTTATTTTTGTTTTACAATAATGGGCTTATATATGTGTTACTACTCTAAATATTGCACTACGGGCTTTGTTTAATTTTAACTATCTATATATATGAATGTGATTACCATTAGAATAAAAAAATCCAAAAAATGTTACCTTTTTTTATTCATTAATAATCCTATATTATATGTGCGTGTTGCTATTTGTTAAAAAAACTAAAAAATATTAGTAGTATATTTTGGTTTTTGTGATTACTATCATATTTTATGTTTTAAAATCCAAAAAAGCAAAAAATGTTACTATTACTATTACTATTACTAAGTGATATATATATGTCTATGTGTTGCATACACATTACTGTTATAATCTACTATGTTATTGCTCATTAGAAAAACTCAAAACATTATTAATGTATTATGTTATCTTATTATTCCTTTTTCTTTTTATTGTCATTTTCTATTATTATTATTATTGTTTATTATTATTATTGTTATTATTATATTATTATTATTATATTATTATTAAAATCGGAAAAGAAACAAAAAAACTATAAACTTATAATAAAACCATATCTATATACAAAAGTTAACACATGAATAATAAAATATACCCATAACAATCCATTTACATATTTGCAAGCCAAAATTTTACATATTACATGGCCCAATCAGGCCCTAACAAACAAACCCTAGCCTAATCCTTTTGTTCTTCATTGCGCAGTCAGCTCTCAACCCTAGGATCAGGGCGCGATTTGACGGCCTAGATCAAAGCTGAATTGGTCATCCATCTCCCAGCACGCGCTGCACGCGCGACCCTTTACTTCTCTCCACACGCCCACACGCAACCTTTGGCGCTACCCACTTGCGCGCCAAGCCCACGTGCTCGACTCCTCGGCTTCCCAGGCCGCGCCGTCTCCTCTGATCCTAAGCCGAATGCTTCCGACCCTGCCAACAGCCATGCCGACTTGGAGCCACCAATACTGTCCCCCTCCTCTGGTCCCCTCTCGGCAGCCACGTCGTGCAACAAAACAACAAAAATTAGAATGATAGAGGCATTTCAGGGGACAAACGAACATATCAGAATTGGCACATGAATGCAAACAAAAAGGTAGCAACCAATAGAATATTTTTGATTTCGGTTTCTATTTTTCTAATTCATGTAAATTCGGCTATAAAACCCGAAACCAAACAATTGTAACCCTAGGCATCATTGGGGGAAGTTTCCAGAAAGCAATACAACAAAAGCCTTCTAAGGTATCTTCCTATTTCTACATTTTATTTTCGATGCATATAGAGTAAATCAAAAGGGTTTTGGTTTTACCTTAAAGGTCCATTGGCTTCCTTCGCTTCTGATGCTCTTCTTGCCGTTGAGGAGCCTCCTGGCCCGCCTGTGGCCTTGCATGGCGAATTGGCAAAAGGGGGTGTCGAAAACGGGGTTTCTCAAAAGGTTTTCAGTTTGGTTTTGTAAAAAAGAGAAGTCTTTTATTTGTTTTTAAGTAAAAGGAAGATTGGATTTGATTTTAGAAGAAGTAAAGCTTTCGAAAGGTGGGTTTTAAGTTTCTTCAGCCGCCGGTGAAAGACGACTGAGGCAGCGGCGTACGACGGAAATGTCGTCAATTTCTAGAAATCTGTCTGGAATTAGGGTTTGGGGATGAACACGTGACAGTGTTCATCCCCGCTTCAGAGAAAAATGAGAGAGGGGTGGGATAGAGTTTTGATAAAAAAACTTTTTTGTTTTAAAAAATGTGTTTTATACCTAGACCGTTTTAAAAATGGGATAATACCTCCATAAATCCCTCTGCCCTAAATTATTTGCGCCCCTAGGGCTTCCGTATGGGTAAATCACGCTACCGGTCCCTCCATGTGAGATAATTGCACCTATTAAGACATTCTGCCTTTTTTATTTACGCCCGCTGTCCTTCGACTTGCGGAATCCTCGCCATATCACCTTTTTTATACATGTTTTAATTTGTTTTATGGTGTTTATGTTTTTTTAATTTCATGTTGATATTTTTGTTTGCTTTATTTAGATGTGGATATGTTGTTTTATGCTTAATTTTGGGTGTTTAAATATATGAGTATTTCTTTTAGGTTAGGGCTTAGGGTAGGCTTTTGTGTGTTTATCTTTAAGCCTTTACTTACCATCCATTTTATTTGTCATTCATATGACCCATTTAATTCTCATGATAATGAATTTAACTCATGAAAAATGACGTATGTATTAGTTACGATATTTGTGTTGTAACAGTCCGAGCTCAAAGGATGTTAACTAGATATTAGAATTAATTCTTACCGACTCAAGGTAAAAGTAAAATGGACTAAATCATTACATCATTTCTTAATTGCTTACATCATGCTTAAAGGTGACGTACGGAAGTTGAACCATAAATTAACATGGCAATCGGGCTTATTCGATGTCGATTTAATCTATGGTCCGATGTATCGTCAACCTTATTAATTAAATGTCCAATTAATTTGAACCCACCAATTTGATAAAGCTTGTTCAATTAAGGTCAATTTTCATTTAAGTACACTTAATTAAATTCAATTTAAATTTCAACGATTTCCATCCATTTAAAAGCAACAAATATTTTGGTATCGATTTTCGGGCGTGATGGGAGTGCTAGTCCTTCCCCACACGTAATCAACTCACGAACCTTTTCAAATTGAATCTCTGGTTTCACGGTGTCCGGCCTACTTTACCCAAGTGGCCGGTTGCGACTCCAAGTTTTTTTATTATTTTCAAAAAATTACGATTTTTCAAAAGAAGTCCCTTTAAAAGAAGATTTCAAAATTGGTTTATGGGATAATTCGTATCGACAAATTTTCTAAAAACCACGTATACATCTATAAAAAGAAAGGAAAAAACATCGCTACACATGTATTATCATTTTCTAAAATTAAAGTTTGGAAAATAGAAAAAATAAAGTAATAAAATATATTAATTAACCTAACAATCTTCAATTTCTCTAAAAAAACCCCAACCCTAAGTCCCTAAATTCTTGCACTTCAACGACCAATTCAACCACCACCGGACACCCTTGTCTTCATCGGACCCTACCTACCGAAAGCCCATCATCTCATCGTAAAAAATCGACAAATGAACCGCCGATTTTCTCACCGATGAACACTCAACAATGAAGAAAAAGAGGTCGATTGGGTTCCGATCGACGACTAGAGGGTGGAGAATGTCGAATAGTGAGGTACCCGACACTTGGGCGGTGAACGGTGAACTACCGACGTGTGGAGATGCTGGACGATGAGAGAAATATTATTTGGGGGTTTGATTGAAAAGAATTTAAAGTTTAGAGATTTTTAAAGATATTCAGATTTTTAAAGAAATTTAGAAATAAAAAAATAAAAAATAGGTCACGTGTCATGTTTTGATTGGATGACAGAATTTTTTTAACGGTCGTTAACGGAAAAACCTTAAATAGGTATTTAGCCCAAAAAATAGTTTAGGCACTTAAGTATAAAATGGTATAATTTAGACACATATTTAACAGTTAAGCTAAATTTTTATATATTCCACATTATATAAATATATTTGAAAATTAATAATCGATATCGACCAAGGCAGATCATGGTAAGGGTCTGTAGGTTTTGGCCCCTATTTTGTAAAATTAACATTTATTTAAAAATTAATTTGAGCCTTCTAAAATTTTAAAAATTTATATTATGTTTTAAAATTTTAAAATTATTTTTAATTAATTTTCTCCTAAAATATTTAAAATTCACATCAAATTTTAATTTTAAATTTTTTAGCTAGGCTTCAATATTTTTTTAAAAAATTCATAATCGATAATCGACCAAGGCAGACCATGTAAGAGCCAGTAGGATTTTAGCCCCTATTTGTTTTTAAAATTAACATTTAGTTTTAAAAATTTTAATTTCACCTTTCTAAAATTTTAGAAATTTATATTATGTTTAAATTTTTGAATTATTTTTAATTAAGTCTTTCCTAAAATTTTTAAATTTCTCATCAGATTTTTATTTTTAATTTCTTTAGCTAGGCTTCGATATATTTTTTTGAAAATTTTAAAATAAATTCTCTAAAAAGAATTAGAATTTAATCCTGACCTCAAATTAATTTAAAATTTTGAAGTAAACTCCCAACTATATTTCCAAAATACAAAATAATCTATTTTTTTATAATCACCGATATTCAACTATAGTAATTTATTTTTATTACCTGTATATAAACCCACCTAAATCATCGTTACCAATTTAGCCAATCTGACTCAATTTAAAACTCTCGGTTAAATTAAAGCACCTGTGGAGGTGAGCCCCAAGAGTTGGAAGATGGTTGCAGAGTACGTGTAGTATATAACTCAAGGGTGGGTACCCATGACAACAAAAAAGGATGATGTCGAAACAAAAAAGAGGGAAGGAAATTGTTGTTGTAGCGTATGGTATACTCAAGAAATTATGAGTTTGACATTGTGAATTTTCTAGAGAAAGTTCGGTCGAATATTTGGACCTTCCTCTGAAGTTAGTTGAATAAAGTCGATAAATTGTATTCTTTAGATGAAATATTGACATTGACAAGCTTAATAACGATTTTCTAAATGATTTAGAGTGAGGACCTAACTTTATTTTGTTATATAACTTGTGTCCTGAATATATATATATATATATATATATATATTAGTTATATTGATTTTAGACTCTCATGTAAATTTATGGTTGAGATTAAAAGTTTAAAATGATAAATTTTTAAGGGAAAAAAGAGAAGTAAATAATCTCAATCATAAATTTACACTCACCCAATGATTCAAAATGAATATAAAAAATTTACACCGTATAAATATATATGAGATACGATCCACTTATATAACGTAAAACTCAATTAGGTTTACACAAATTCATTGTCATTGGATAGATGAGATTAAACACTCATCTTTTTTTCTCCTTAAAACTATCCTTATTTTTAACTTTTAATATCATCCATCCATTTCATCATTCCAATGACTATGAATTAGTTTAAAACTCATCTTATTTTACACTAACCCATGACTATTGGACGAGTGAAGTGAATGAGTAAGATTACACACTCATCTCCTTTTCCCTTAAAAATATTATCATTTTTAATCGTATATGTTCATATTACTCATCCAATGGTCATAGATTAATGTAAAAAAGATAAGTTTTACATTGCGTAAGTAGATCTAACTATATATCACTTTCAGCATAATAAAAATGAGAAGCTAAATTGACATTCCATCAAAATAAATCAAAGAGAAAAAGACATCAACGAAGGGAAATCCATTTGATATTACCATGATTCTTCTTTGTTACTTACTTTTTTTATGATTAACTTTGGTAATTGAATGTGAAAGTAGTAGTGAATTTACTCTTTTAATTTATTGAACATTCAACCAAGTTGATTGCATTGTAGAACATGATTCCAATATAAAAGGAAAAAAAAATAATTAAGCTTAAAATGTAACATAAAACAAATCTATGGTGTAATGCTATGCAGATTAAAATTGAGTATGGTACTTCGATGTAATACTACTACTTTTAGTCTATGTTTGGTTGGGTGAAAAATAAAAGGAAGAAGGAGAAAAAAAAATAGAAAGAAAATAAATTTAAGGGTTGTTTGCTAGAGTAAAAATTTGGAAGGAAATAAAATAGGAGTGGAGGTAGTTTTTCTTGCACCTATACAAATAGTTTTCTCTAAAATTGGGTTGAAAATAAGGAAAAAAAGGGTGAAAGATATCGTACTTTAATAATAAAACTATCAAATTGTATTTAAAATTTTTAATTTTATTTTTACCATATTTATAATTAATTTTTATAATTGTATACAATATTGTTATTATGATTTTATTTTTTTTTCAGTTTAGTCCCCAGAATATTTATTTAATCTAAAATTTATCCTTATTTGCTTCTACTTTTATTATTAAATTTAATATTTTTAATATAAAAATTAGAAATAAATAGAGGTCAATTTTGAATTAAATAAAAATTTTATGGAATAAACTGGATAAATAAAACAATATTAAAATATTGGACTCACTTATAAAAAATAGAAATACATATGGGTCAACTTTAAGTTAAAGAAAAAATTGAATAAAAATAATCATATTAAAAATATTGGACTAAATTATAAAAATTAAAAATAAATGATTATTTTTAAAATTTAATTTTCTTTTCTCTTACTTTTCCATTATATCAAGCAATAAAGAGGAAAAACTTACTTTTCCTTTAGCTTTTTATTTTCTTAACTAAGCACACCGATGAAAAAAATTATTACCAATTTTTCATCTTCTGAATCAAGCAAAAATTTAGAGTTAAATCTACACATCTCAACACTGTCATGCACCTTTCATGAGTCTAGTGCCTGAAACTCACCATTACAATTAAATTTAGTGTAACAATTCAAGTCTCTAGACAGCTTGCCAACAGATATAAAATTGAATGATGATCGAGGGATATAAAATATTGAAGAGAGAGTGAGATATTAAGTTATTTGAAAGTCACCAATTCCTTCTACTTTGGAGGGAGTCATCGACAATCCTGACATTAGAAATGTTTTTTGGTGGGTTAAAATTTATAAACTTCTCACATTATCTGTCATATGATCTGACGCTCTAGAATTTATTATTCAATTTGATGAAAAGACGTTGCCCTCTGGAGCCATGAAGGTGTGTGAATCACTTGGGTTTAACATCTACCCAAATAATTTCTGAATTGCTTCAAGAGTGTGTGGATTGGGATTTTGGTCAGATCCTGAACTAATTTCTAATGTAGAATTTTGAGTCATATTAGGATAAATTTCGAAGGAACCTAGCCTGATATTATGTACATAATTCTGATATAGGAAAAATAAAATATTTATTTCTCGTAAAATTAAACTCTCTTATTTGTACAACAAAAATAATCCTATGTTAAATAGGCAGTGATACAACAATAATAGAAATTAAATTACTAGAGTCTTAGTTAAGATTAGTCTTATCAGATACGACTTTAATTTAATCTCTATTTGAATAGAGTACAAGCTAAATAAAACTTTATTTTCCTATCGTACATAATCTACAAGTCTAGGTACCCAAAAATATTTCGAGTGACTAGGTGTCCACCGCATGCTATATCATCAATCGACTACCCTCTTCTGTTCTACCGTGAAAAAATCCTTTTGAGGCACGTTATCATAAACTTCTTAACCTTTCTCACATAAAAGGTTTTTGAGTGCCTTTGTTATGCAACTCAAGTTCTATATATGGACAAATTTACTCCTAAAATCATTTCAGCAGTGTTTACTGTTTATGGGATATTCAGTTATTAAAAAAAAGTCTCTTTTTAATGTAGATTTTAAAAATTTTCTTTGTGAGTAAAGATGTCAGATTTCCTGAAATCATTTTTCCTTTCCAATTTTCCCTTCAATAATCTTCTTGGTTTCCCCCCTTTTTAGCCTTTTATTTCAGATCCAATATTTTTAGTTTCTACTGCTCCTACTAGTTTTCTCATAATCCTGATTATTCTCCTTCTTCAAGCATGTATCCTGTTTCTTCTCATATGACATCTCCTGACACTTCAACAAGTACTACTTTTCCTTCTACTAGTCATGTCAATCCTACTTCCATAGCTACTCGAAAATTCTCGAGTCTCCAAACCACTACACTATGGAGACTTATGCCCTTAGGCAGCATAAAATTAAGTTGACCGGTTATACCGGTAGTCTGTGCCTACATAATTTGTTACGGCGCGGTTACATAATTTGTTACAGTTAGTGTAAGAAAAACGGTAGTTATAAAATAGCTTATCGTGGTAGAAAATTGTGTAACTACCTAAAATATTAAACGATTACTCTATATGTAACGATACGTATGAAAAATACACAATACCTACACAATGTTTCACAATACCTACATAAAGCTTTACATAAGCTATACTAAAATAAGTAACTACCGAATTTATTACGCCACATATCCTAATCTTAAACCAACCCAACTTTTGGTAGGAAATGTTGTAACTACCTTAAATGTCAAAGGATTACTCCATATATTTCAAAACACATGAGAAAAATCATACATACAAATGCTTCACAACACCTACGTAGTTCTTTGTATTCGTTATAATAAAAAGAGTAACTACCGAATTTATTACCTCACATCTCCTAATCTTAAACCAATCAAACTTTTGGTAGGAAATGTTGTAACTACCTCAAATGTCAAAGGATTACTCCACATGTTAGAAAACGCATGAGAAAAAACATACCTACGCAATGTGTCACAAAACTTACGTAATTCTTTATATACGTTGTAGTAAAAAGCGTAACAACCGAATTTATTACCCCACATCTCCTAATCTTAAACCAACCAAACTTTTGGTAGGAAATATTGTAACTACCTAAAATGTTGAAAGATTACTCCATATGTTAGAAAACACATGAGAAAAAGCATACATACGCAATGTGTCACAAAACCTACGTAATTCTTTATATACGTTGTAGTAAAAGAATTAACTACCGAATTTATTACCCTACATCTCCTAATCTTAAACCAACCAAACTTTTGGTAGGAAATGTTGTAACTACTTGAAATGTTGAAGGATTACTCCATATGTTAGAAAACGCATGAAAAAAAAGCATACCTATGGATTGTGTCACAAAAGCTACGTAATTCTTTATATACGTTGTAGTAAAAGAAGTAACTATCGAATTTATTACCCCACATCTCCTAATCTTAAGCAAACACAAATTTTGGTAGGAAATGTTGTAACTACCTTAAATGTCAAAAGATTACTCCATACGTTAGAAAATGCAAGAGAAAAACCATACCTACGCAATGGTTCACAACACCTACGTAGTTCTTTATATTCGTTGTAGTAAAAAGAGTAACTACGAAATTTATTACCCCACATCTCCTAATCTTAAACCAGCCCAACTTGGTAGGAAATGTTGTAACTACCTGAAATGTTGAAGGATTACTCCGTATGTCAGAAAACGCATGAGAAAAAACATACCTACACAATGTCACAAAAGCTACGTAATTATTTATATACATTGTAGTAAAAGAAGTAATTACCGGATTTATTACCCCACATCTCTTAATCTTAAACCAACCAAACTTTTGGTAGGAAATGTTGTAACTATCTGAAATGTTGAAGGATTACTCCATATGTCAAACAAAGCATAAGAAAAAGCATACCTACGCAATGTGTCACAAAAGCTACGTAATTCTTTATATACGTTGTAGTAAAAGAAGTAACTACCGAATTTATTACTCCACATCTCCTGATCTTAAACCAACCAAACTTTTGGTAGGAAATGTTGTAACTATCTGAAATATTGAAGGATTACTCCATATTTTAGAAAACGTATGAGAAAAAGCATACATACGCAATATGTCACAAAAGCTATGTAATTCTTCATATACGTTGTAGTAAAAGAAATAGCTACCGGATTTATTATCCTACATGTCCTAATCTTAAACAAACCCAACTTTTGGTAGGAAATGTTGTAACTACCTTAAATGTTAAAGGATTACTCCATATGTTAGAAAATGCATAAGAAAAACCATACCTACGCAATGCTTAACAACACCTACATAGTTTTTTGTATTCGTTGTAGTAAAAAGAGTAACTACCGAATTTATTAACACACATCTCCTAATCTTAAACCAATCAAACTTTTGGTAGGAAATGTTGTAACTACCTCAAATGTTAAAAGATTACTCCATATGTTAGAAAACGCATGAGAAAAACCATACCTACGCATTGTGTCACAACACCTACGTAGTTTCTTATATTCGTTGTAGTAAAAAAAGTAACTACCGAATTTAGTACCTTACATATCCTAATATTTAACCAACCCAACTTTTGGTAGGAAATGTTGTAACTACCTCAAATGCCAAATGATTACTCCATATGTTAGAAAACACATGAGAAAAAGCATAGCTACGCAATGTGTCACAAAAGCTACGTAATTCTTTATATACATTGTTGTAAAAAAACGTAACTACAAAATTTATTACCCCACATCTCCTAATCTTAAGCCAACCAAACTTTTGGTAGGAAATGTTGTAACTACTTGAAATGTTAAAGGATTACTCCATATGGTAGAAAACGCATGTGAAAAACCATACCTACGCAATGTGTCACAAAACCTACATAATTCTTTACATAAGTTATAGTAAAAGAAGTAACTACCGAAATTATTACCCCACATCTCCTAATCTTAAACCAACCAAACTTTTGGCAGGAAATTGTGTAAATGCCTTAAATCTTAAAGGATTACTCTATATTGTGTAAGTACCACAAATGGTCATGTTGCATCGATACTGTTCACGTTGCACCGGTACTGTTCACGTTGTATCGGTGATGTTCATGTTGCATCGGTATTGTTTATTTCGCATCGGTACTGTACATGGTGCGCCGTTACTAGTAAGATGGTATGGTTTTGGGGAAATTTTTAAATGATTTACATCAAAACATTGGAATATAATACTATAGGCCAAATTCCAGATCTTGCAAAATATAGTACCATTGCAAACCTAAAACATCCATAATTCAAAAACATTATTCAAAATCGATATTATTTGTCCAAAATCGATACTAATTTGTTGCATGTTTGATTCTGAAATCAGTTTTGTTTTTGTAGTACCAGTAATTATGTTAATTGTACCGGTACTATTGTGTAGCATATGTACCATTTTAGTTCACTACCTTCATAAATTCATACCATGTGTATTGACACTCTTGTATGTGTACCAATATTAATCCACAATTTAGACATGCATCTTCATAGTTTATAGTCGGAAAAAACGAACAATTTTAATATCATACAGACAATTTGTAGGTTTTAATTAAAAATCACTTGAAAAATAGTTTAAAAACTTATTTCCATCGACTAAAGTTTTGTGGAAGTCTTTAAAGGGGAAATTGTTGTAAACCCTTGGAAACAATTGTTCTAAGCACTAAGAAAATTTGTACGATTAATAGTATCGAAAGACAATAAACAAATAAGATGATAAACATAATATAAGTAAAAGTCAAGTGTAATCCAAAATATTTATAGTTACATAAGATTAATGTCATAATCTAAAATATATGCATAATGTAGAATATCCAAATAGATCCAAATCATTCAAAATGGAACTAAAAAATTAAAAACATCAATGCAACAAAAAAACATCCAAAGTGTCATCCATAAATTCATAATGACAACCAAAGACATAGATGCAAATCATGGAACAAGAGAAACAAATCCGTCAAGCATCAGATGCCGGTGGTGGATCAATGTCGGAGGAAGAAGCTCAAAAGTTAAAAAGTTTCAAGAGAGAGCGGCAACCTTATCAAAACAAGGGTTGAACCGAGAAATAAATTAACCACGAACTTCCTCAAACAAAGAGACATTGTTAAAGAAATTAGATAAGTCAACCTACAAAAAAAAATGTTTGCAACAATTAAATCTCATTTCTCAATAAGTTTTATTAACCAAAATAATAAGTTTATATATATATTATTAAAAATGAAAAGGGCTTGAAAAATAAAATATGTGTAAGTATAGTGTCAGACTCAATTTCATATGTAATATGTAAGAGTAGTACAGATATCATCAAGAACAAGAACAATACAAATATCGTCAAGCACAGTACATATACTACATGATATTTTTACCCAAATTTCTATATTCGTTCAAATGGTATTGATACTGCAATAACAACACCGATGCCAAAATGCAGGAAATGTCATTTTAAGTTCGAAAATGCTCCTTAATCTAACTCTAACCTTCTCATAGTGTCCCTAAGACTATACCTAAAGCCACCATTGTTGTTCATATGTCATTTAACATCGTTAGCAAGCATTCCTAACGTTAATCTCATCTCAAGAATATTGATTAACGAAATCCAACATGACATGCTTTAGTAAAAATTTAACCTACAAGACTTATTGTTGAACTAATATTTTGATATAACAAATTAAAAGAAAAATGTTTTTGGACTTAATCAAATATATTAAATCTTTCAAAAATAATTCAAAGTCCAAACAAACTTAAAAAAATTGTTTCAAATGATTTCCATCTTAGCCGATCTTTTTCTAAACAAGTATGATCCGTTTTTGCACTAAAAATTCTATTTTCTAGACTTCAAGGCAAAAAGGATCGATCCCATGAATAAAGGAATCGATCCCTTGGTTGACAGTTTCAATATATTTTTTCACTTCCAGCATTCTAGTGCAAAAAGATCGATCCCTGGTTTATGGGATAAATCCCTTAGTTTCAACGGTCATATTTTTATTAAAAATGAGCGATCCCCTTGGTAAAGGGATCGATCCCTCGTGCTATAAATGCTGAATTTTTTGGTAGGTAAAGGCTTTATGACATCCCAGACGGCTAGTATTGATAGAGAAGATATAAAATCAAGGTCAAAGCATCTCAGCAACAACAAGAAAGCCTATCCAAACATTCAAGTCATCAACAACTCAAATTGTGCTCAAATTTCCATCTTCCTTGTAAACACTAGTGTTGTTCTTCATTGTAATTTATTTCCTAGTGTTTCTTTGGGTGTGTGAGAGAGCTTATAATGTGCAAACACCTTCCTTGTGAGGATTTCCTAGTTTGCTTCTTTGTATTTGTTTCGGGGAAATGATTCAATAGACTTTAGGGGTATAAGTCTATTGAATTGTGTAAGGTTACTCCTTATCCTTAAAGGAAAGACAAATTAGTGAATTTGTGTAAAATCCTTAGTGTGGTCACTAAGGTAGTTGATGTAGACTCCATTGAGGGAGTTGAACCACTCTAAATCACCTTGCAATTTCCTACCTTTGCTATTAGTGTCCACCAATCTTTAAAAATCCAATTCACCCCCTTCTTGGATATATTCGATCGATTACTACACTCTTCACTTATGTTTTATGACTCATATGCATCATACTAGTAATGAAATTGTTTTACCTTGCACAAAACACCCCAAAGGTGGCTCCTTTATCCCCTCTTTAAGCTTGCTCTTTGCCTATGCTTTTGGAAGACTCTCCTCCTTTATTCACTATTTAACAATAATCATAGAAATACACAAGGATTAATGGAAGGATGAAAGACAAAATCATTTCTCAATTTCCTTCAAAATCCCTCTTAAAACATAACCCCAACGAAACCCTAGTCACCCTATAACACTCATATATGAAGACATAGATCTTATTTTGAAGCTTGATATGTGAAGAGGAAGAAGTTTACCTTAGATATTACTCTACTCCAACTCAAACTCAAAGAATCGGGGTTGAAGAAGATTGATGAAAGAAAATGTGGGTTTGGTGTAAAAAAGTCACGTTTGATTCCCCCCTTTTCTTTTCCCCTTTTCTTTCTAAATGGTTAACCGATTATCCTCTTTTACCCCTTTTTTTTAATTTTTTTAATCTAATAGCTCAGATTGATTTTACCTACATCTAACGGTCGTACCGGTGCTGCCTAATATTAGCCTAATTTTAAGATGCCTAATTTTAGACTCTCCCCCACACTATGGCTCAATAATTATGTTCAATCTTATCAATCTTCTTCCCTTCCAAATAATAATCTTATCTCTAATCATCTTTCTTATTCTCTTTGTGTTAATGCCATGAATGAGGAGATTCAAGCTTTAGAGTTAAACAATACATGAACAATGGTTTCTTTTCCTCCAGGAAAAACACACATTGGTTGTAAGTGGGTGCATAAAATCAAGTACAAGACTAATGGTGATATTGAGAGGTACAGCATTACAGGTAAAGGTTACATCCAAAGAAAAAGGTCGATTATAAAGACACTTTTTCTGCAGTAGCTAAAATGGTTACTGTCAGAACTGTTCTTGCTCTTGCATCTATTTTCAGTTGGCCTATTTATCAAATAGATGTCTGCAACGCCTTCTTGCAAGGTGATTTAGTTGAAGAGGCTTACATGTCTTTACTAGTGAGATTTTGTAGCCAGAGAAAGTCTAAGGTGTGTAGACTACAAAAGTCTTTGTATGAATTAAAACAGGTATCTAGACAATGGAACTTTGAATTGACTAAGGCATTAGTATATATGACTATTCAATGTTTGCAAAGTTATAGGGAACCAAAATAGTCATTATACTTGTTTATGTTATCAGAAAAGTATATATGACTATTCAATGTTTGCAAAGTTACAGGGAACCAAAATAGTCATTATACTTGTTTATGTTGATGAATTGGTGCTGACCGGAAATGATGAAAGAAAGTTATAAGAGTTGAAAGACATTTTGAATAAAAATTTTAGAATAAAAGATTTAGGGGAGCTGAAGTTCTTTTCTGGACTGAAAATTTTGAGGTCAAAGAAACGTATTATTTTGAGTTAACGAAAGTATGCACTGGAATTAATTGATAATACATGGTTAGGGGGAGCAAAACCTGCAGTAACTCCAATTGAACAGCAGATTATGATCTTTAACACGGTGACAGTTCGCTGGTCGGATCTCTCTTATTTTTTGTCGGCGAAAGATGTATAAATGTATTTAGTGTAGTACTCACTGGTAGTCGGATCTCTCTTGTTTCTGTCAGCGGAAGACTGGTGGGTTGGATCGTCGACTCCTATCTCTTATTTTGCCTTCCATTGGTCATCGGAATTTTAAATTTTTTAACATAGTAACGGTTCGATGGTTTCTCGTTGGATTCTTCCTCAAACTTTATGTTTCGGTGCCCCTCGATCTGACATGCAGTTGAAGAAGGGTTATGCTAGCTCTCTCTTGCTTTGGTGTTCCAGTTGGTTGTGGAGATTTGTTTTGGGTCTTTCCCTTGTTGATCTATGTGTTGTGTTTTTTTGGTTGTTACTTCTTTTCTGCCTGTTTGTTCTTCTTGTTGCAGTTGTGTTTGTTTGACCCTTATCCTGTGTATGTTTCTGGGTTCTCAACCCTTACCTTTATACGTTTTTTCTCATCATTTATTCAATGACTGCCGACATCTATGTTAGAAAAAACAACTAATAATATTTTTTAGCAAACTTATACTAGCTAGTTAAGTAGCTATAGTTGTATTAATTATTGAAATGAAGATATTTTAGAAATGGATGGGTAAAAATATCTTATTTGCCTCAATCTTTGGCTTCGGAAGAGTATAGTTTTGTTAGTTTTTACTCTCTCTAGACACAGTTGTTGTGGGTGATTTTATATATGGGCGGTCCCCCCAAGATAATGACAACACATGTTATTACAATACAGGTGCAAAGATCCATGCAAACCATAAAGTAAACTTACATTAAACAGCTAACCTATGGTCAAGAAGTGCTCAAATTGATCGTTTGGGATTCAAGGAAGAGCTTTTGGTCGGTCTTTGAGAGGTTGTTTTGGTAGGGTAGGTTTAGACAGCTGATTTATTTGTAGGGTATTATTTATAAATTTGATGCTACTTGTGAGAATTGACTTTGAGGGAACCCCGAGCCCTAAGTTGCTTAGGCTATGTATCTTAACAAAAACGTGTCAGGTGACATAACTTTTTTTGATAATGCGAACTAGATTTAACTATCAATTGTGTCCTTAGATTTATAAATTTGATGTTTTAATCATTTGGTTTTTCTCAGTAAATTTTTTGAAATGTATACGACCCCATTAAGTGACACTGTTAATGGCGTTTTGGCCTCAACCAGGTCTCTACTGCAAGAAGAATAAATTCTACCCACAGTCAAAAATTAAAATATGAGTATTAAACTATAAAATTGTTACAATAAAATGATTATAATAATTTAGGATAAATATTATCATTGATCACTAAACTATTTTCACTTTTTTATTTTTTTGACTAAAAAAGTCATTAATGTTATTTTTTTCTATTTTGATCACTCGTCGTTAAAAATTCATGAAAAAACAAGAAAGCAAGAATAGTGTAATGGCCAAAATAGGAAAGAAGAAATAGATTGGTGATTAAAACAAAAAAAATTACATTAGTAACCAAAACATGACAAACAAACGTAATGTTAGTGACAATTTTATACAAAATAATAGTTTGATGAACAAAACAAAAAAATCAAAAATAATTTAGTGACCAATGATGATGCTTACCCATTAGTTTAATATTTTTGCATCTCTAGAAGCAAGAAAACTGAAATATATTTTTTAAAAATATTTACTTAAATAATTTAAAAACTCTATTTTATAATTTCTCTTGGGCCTCTATATATGTTGAAACACACCTGATTTTTTTTTTTAAATTAGACGTAGGATATTTATATATTCTATTCAAAATTTTTTGTTGAAATATAACATCACCTTTATATCAGCCTCGCGTGAAAATTAGCCAAATTTTGGTGCTCAAATAAGTTAAAAATATATGGTTTTTTTAAGAGTTAATTGCATCACACGTCCCCAAACTATGACTCTTATTCTAAATTGATCCTTAAACTTTTAAACATTCTAATTTCATCCTCAAACTATGAGCTTCATTCTAAATTGGTCCCTAAACTTTTGAGCATTCTAGTTTCAACCTCAAACTATGAATCTCATTCTAAATTAGTCCTCAAACTTTTTGAACGTTATGATTTCATCCCCAAATTATCAATATATGCTAATCATATCTTATGCTAATAAAACCGCTATAAAAATTGTTAATTGCCATGAAACGCTGATGTGTATTATGTAATAATATGATGTGGTATAAACGATAATTTGAGGATGAAATTGGAAATTCAAAAAGGTTGGGGACTAATTTAGAATGAGGATCGTAGTTTTGGGATAAAAATGGAACATTTAAAAGTTTGGGGACTAATTTAGAATGAGAGCTATAGTTTGAGGATGAAATTGGAATATTTAAAAGTTTAGGGATCAATTTAGAATGAGGGTAATAGTTTAGGGATGTATGATGCAATTAACTCTTTTTTTTAAATATTTATATATTTCAGAAGGCTATTTTTTCCGTGCTAAAAATATATATGCTTTTTTTTCTCTTCAATTTTCAACATTTATTATTGGTAATAGATGAAACTAAATTGCATATTATTTCTTTGAGACATATTATAATACATAATTACTTATAATATTTTAATTTTTAAGTTAAACATAATGCTGTTTAATAGTAGATCCGAGCTGATGACTTCTTAGATATTATAATAATAATGCTAACTGGTGAGGAATCAGCGATCGTCTGAGTACGGTAGGGATCAACAATCGTCAGGGATTTATTGGGATATGCATTCGTCATGGAACTTTAGAGATCAACGATCATATAAGAACTTTAGGGATCAAAGATCGTCCTGGCACTTTCGGGACCAACGATCTGTAGGGAGCAACCGTTGGCGCTGCTGGACATGTTTCGTGTAAAATGTCCCACCGCGATTTCACTGGCAAGGTTTGTGGCAGATGTTCGATCGTCATAGGGTTGTTATTGATGTATTTATCCCTAATAAGCGAGCAAGAGATGGTAATCGTTTTGGCTTTGTTCAAATGACGACCAAGGAGGACGCCATGCGAGTAATCGAAAGGCTAGATGACTTTTGGCTACATGGATCCAAAATTAGAGTTTCATTAGCATTGCGAGAGACGAGAACCTCTTTTCGGCGTTGAAAACCATGTAATTCTAGGCCTACTCAATATGAAATTAAAAGTTCGGCTAGGGTAACTACGGATGTTCATGCACCATTTGAAAAGAGGGTAAAATGAGTGATTGATGAGAACTATCTTGAAATCCTACAGAGATGTGTGGTGGGATAGACAAATCAACCGATGCAGATAACTGAATTGGCTGGCAGTTTGCATAAGGAGGGATTGTAGGGTGTTTCGATAATGAGAATTGTAGGAATTGTGTTCCTCATTATGTGTGATTCGAAGAAACAGCAAGAGGAGATTCTGAAATCCAACCGATTGAGTAAGTGGTTTATGTAACACCCCGATTTTATAAATGAAACAAGATGAAAAAAAATGAGGTTATGCAAGCCAAGGGGGTTTGAACCTGTTGCCTTGGTTGCCAAGGTTAAAAGCTTAACCATTCAGGCTGAGCATGTGTTTAGTTAAGATTTTCCATGAATTTTTATTGGTCTTTCGTTCAGTTGCACCGAAAAAAATAATAATAACACGAGTCTGAACCAAATCCCATATCTAATAATTAATACCCCATAATACCTAGACCCCTCATCTTCCCCAACCCCTCTCTTCACCGTCTACATTCCCGATCTCTGGCAACCGCCCTGTCGTGCAGTGCACCACCAACACCAAAACACTCCTCGTCTCCGTTCGATCCTACTCTTAGTCTCCACGAATGTTTCTGAACGGTTAATCGCCGTGAATGTTCGTTTAAAACTTCGTCAAAAACCCAGGAGGTCGCTCCTATGTTTTCTTTGATTATCGGCCGTTCTCGTCATCGTTTGGGCGCGTCGACGGTCCCAACGAGATCAACTGGGTGAGGAGAGCAAAACCCCTCTGACCGATCGCCCGTTCGACTCTGGCAAGGCTCTCGTCGGAGCTTCGTGTATTCCGGCGAAGGTTTAACCTTTCGGGTAATTTTTGGCCCGATTCCGGTTTTCTTTGGTTGATTTCTGGCAATGGTTATATTGTGCGTTTAATGATCTTTTTTTTCCGACAGAAATATGACCTCTAGGGCCTCCAGTGACCAATTCTGGTGATCGGCCGTCAAGGCTTTATCAACAGGGTAAGTGAACCGGCCCAATTTAGTTAAACCGGTCTAGACCAATAACCCGAGTCAATTCATCCGAGTTAACTTAGTGAGTCAACTCAATGGACCAGTTGACTGATGACGTCAATAGTCAATGCTGACGTCAGCATTGACTTTGACCGTTGACCAAAAAGTTAACTTTTTTGAAAACCCCTATTTTATGTTTTTCGATGTCCTGAGTCCGATTTTGAAGTCTGTTTTGTGAAATTCTAACCCGAAGGCCTCCAAATCTGATCTTGAACCTGAGAGTGCTTATCTATTTAATTATTCGATTAATAGCTTTGTGAATAAGGTCTGATCTTGGAATTTGTGTAATTGAAGGTGTTCACAGTTCCTTGAATCCGGGTTGTTGAAGGACGTCAAATTTGGATTCGAGAGTGATCGAATGGAGTATCATAGATCGACCGGTATAGCTAGGATTTAAGGTAATACTTTACTATCCTCTGTATGCTTTATGGAATAGGTTGGTATTTGACTAATGCATGAACAATATGATTGGTCATTTGACTATCTAAAGTTGTGCTATTTTACAATGAAATGATAATAAACTAGCTGAAACCAAATGACTCAATAAGGTATTGACGACTGATAAGAAATTCAAGTTCAGTAAATACTCGATTAAGTAGTAACCTCAAAATTGCGATTCAGATTATTTCTTGATATAGGATTTAAAGCCCGAAATGCTAGGATAAGAAAATGACAAAAATGCCTTTGAGGTATCTGAATGACTAAAATACCCCCGACAAAGAAAGTGATCTAGAAATCTATGTTAGATCTGGTAAAACGACTGATTTAGCTGAAAACCACGTATTACATGGAAAGTTATGGTACAAGACCTAAACCTTCGAGATTGTAAAGTATATGAATTTTCTTGAATTCGGAATAAATCTTCGAAGATAAATTTACAAAAAACCATTCGTATATCTGATTTAACCAAGGTGGCGTAAAATACTGAATTGACTGAAATAACTAAAAGGGTTATTTGAAATGAATGAACAGTTGGAAGGATTGAACGACTCAGGATAATTGGAACACCTTCCGGTTTTGAAGTGTCTGAAATACCTTCGAGCGCTAAAAGGACTGGAAATACCTTTAAAAAATTGGATTAAGAAATACCTAATAAAGCCAAATAATTGTAATGGCTCTGAAAGTGGTCATCCACGACCTGTGTTGTTGGTCGCTTCTGATCCTAACGTGATATTGGAAGAATACCATATGAAGGCAGGTTTGATTTATTGGGAGAAAGTACAAAGTATAGTAAGAGTAACATGTTCCTTAAAGGTAGATTCAATGCTATGGACTGAGTTCAGGTACAACGCATATATTTGGATACTTAGAAAATATTGCTTAAATACATACTCAATTTCTCGCAATGCGTTCAATGGTTGATTGGTGAAGGCAAACTATTTTGTTACGCACCGTAGTCAGTTTTGAGAAATGAATACTTAAGGTGTACTTATTCGGTTAAATAATAAACACTTATTGATGGGTTCTAATTAGTTTAAAGGGGCTCGGAAACCTGATGAACAACTAGAACTTTGTACATCACCGCTTATACCTTGCTGGTTTAAATTACCAAATTACCCTTAAAGGCCAGAATGACCATAATGCACTCGTAGGTTTTAATGATTGAATTGCTTTCGGTATATATATATGAAATCTCTATGGCCCTGATGTATCAACTTCCAAAGGGCTAGTTTGAACCGTTAGTACTGAATCCCCCTTTTCATAGGGACCTTATTCTGAAATTAGTCCAAAATGGTCAGATGTTCAATGTTCTCTTTTTTGTAATTACCAATTCCGAGAAATAAATTTGACCTTATTGAGCATTCTATGTGTCCATGAATATTTACTCCGCTGTAAAACAAGACTGTTTGCTCTGAATTAAAAGTACGACTCTATTATCCGTATTGAAAGATCAATTCTTGGCTTCTGTCTTCTAATACCAATTATCTGATGCATGTTTTTCGATATTACCATTTACTGGATAAAACTGATTCTATCTAGGGTATACTACCTGGGGTTTGATTGAAGTTGTGTAGGCTCAGCGCTGATAAGTCCTTCTAGACCAAAGCTCCTACGCCTAACGGGCCTAAGATAAGTCTTTTTGTAAGCTCCTATGCCCAATGGGCTTAGGGTAAGTCTTTCTGGATACTGTTATGGGATATTGTATATCGGTGTATGGTTGAAGGGTAGTCAAATAATTAAATAAAACTTTTCGTTCCCTTCTCTAATCCTACCTTACTGAATTAATTTACTAAAGTCTGAACTCCTTGTATGCTCCCAAGCTATGTCTAATGAAACACAAACATTATGGTTCCACTTTTGTAATCTATCTCTCTCCTGATTATTCGAGCTGTAGGCTTTTTGATAGCAATAAGATGATTCGATTAAAAATAGCCCTGCTACTTTCAAGTGAATTGTTGATGCGAATATCGAGTTAATTGGAGTCTATTGTTGCCCAAAACATCATGTTAGTGTTATGCTTGCCATATATCTGCTTGTGCCTTTAGCATCTCTTGGTAGTTCTGTGTTACTGAGCTTTCCCAAGCTCACGTTGTTTTTACCATCGCAGGTTAAAAGAATTTGATCTTGGTGCAGTGACAACATCGATATTGGAGTTTCATTTGGTTTTGCTTGTGGAGTACGGTACTAGTACAGTTAGTGGGCATGTATGTCGTGTCTTATATTGTGTCAGAGTCTGTAATATACTTTCAGATTTTTGTTTCTTGATTTTCTGTAAGGATGTTCTGAAAAAGATTTTTACTTAACGATTTCAAATGTATTAGAAAGACAACAGTTATTATATGAGTTTTTACTGTGGGTCGCTCTGGTGGCCCAAATGAGACCTCCTAAAACTCGATGAAACGTATAGACGAGTTTAAGGGGTTACATTTAGTGGTATCAGAGCTAGTTTGAACCGTTAGTACCGAATCCTCCTTTTCATAGGGACCTTATTCTGAAATCAGTCCAAAATGGTCAGATGTTCATTGTTTTCTTTTTGGTAATTACCGATTCCGAGGAATAAAATTGACCTTATTGAGCATTACATGTGTCCATAAATATTTCCTCAGCTGTAAAACAAGACTGTTTGCTCTAAATTAAAAGTATGACTATGTTATCCGTATTGAAAGCTCAATTCCTGGCTTCTGTCTTCTGATACCAATATATCTGATGCGTGTTTTTCGATATTACTATTTACTAGATAAAACTGATTCTATCTGGGGTATACTACCTGAGGTTTGATTGAAGTTGTGTAGGCTCAGCGCTGGTAAGTCCTTTTAGACCAAAGCTCCTATGCCCAACAGGCCTAAGATAAGTCTTTCTGTAAGCTTCTATACCCAATGGGCTTAGGGTAAGTCTTTCTGGATACTATTATGAGATATTGTATATCGGTGTATGGTTGAAGGGTAGTCAAGTAATTAAATAAGACTTTTCATTCCCTTCTCTAATCCTACCTTACTGAATTAATTTACTAAAGTCTGAACCCCCTGTATGCTCCTAAGCTACGCCTAATGAAACACAAACATTATGGTTCCACTTTTGTAATCCATCTCTCTCCTGATTATCCGAGTTGTAGGCTTTTTGATAGTACTCAGATAATTCGATTAAAAATAACCCTGCTACTTTCAAGTGAATCATTGATACGAATATCGAGTTAATTGGAGTCTATTGTTGCCCGATACATCATGTCAGTGTTATACTTGCCATATATCTGCTTGAGCCTTTAGCATCTCTTGGTAGTTCTGTATTACTGAGCTTTCCCAAGCTCACGTTGTTCTTACTGTCACAGGTTAAAAGAATTTGATCTTGGCGCAGTGACAACATCGGTATTGGAGTTCCATTTAGTTTTGCTTGTGGAGTACGGTACTGGTACAGTTAGTGGGCATGTATGTCATGTCTTATATTGTGTCAGAGTCTGTAATATACTTTCAGATTTTTTTTCTTGATTTTCTGTAAGGATGTTCTGACAAAGATTTTTACTTAACGGTTTCAAATGTTTTAGAAAGACTTTTACTGTGGGTCACTCTCGTGGCCCAAATGTGACCTCATAAAACTCGACGAAACGTATAGACGAGTTTAAGGGGTTACCGTTTACATGCACTAAGCTTTGGTCTTCAAACATTGTGATGAAATCTCGAAGAGTTTGGTTAGCTATGAGTGGCATTCCAATCCATGCTTGGTTGAGATCTTCGTTTGACAATATTGCGAAGATATGTGGTACAATGATTTAACTGGATGAAGACACTCAAAACCCGTCTTCTTTTGAGATGGGTAGATTCCAAATAGTAACTGACTATATCAATAATATTGATGAAATCATAGAATTGGATGTTGGTGGTCTCACCTACCTTTTTAGAGTACAAGAAGCTGAGGCATTAATTTGGCAATTAGAGGAGATGGTGAATAATGTTGAGGCATCGAGAGAGCCTAATAGTACTGCGCGACAAGAAGCTTCTATGCCGGTCTAATCGATTCAAGGTGATCATATATGCTCTAAGTGGGAAATGGTGAGTTCAGGGAATGAGGTTGTTGTCACACAATTGGGATCGCGAGATACTTTTGTGCCGAAATCTAATGATTTTTTTTACCAACACATGAGAATGATCTTCACCTCCTAGAAGTGACTCGTCGATTAGATTTGTGTGTGGAAGATTTCAATGATGGCCTCAATACTTGTATGTCGGATGAGCAAGTTGAGATGGTGTCTCAAACAATATATGATCATCATTCAGAATTGAAATTTATAGATTGTATAGTTCATGATACTATATCCCCTTTGCAACCATTTATGGAGGGTGATACGCAGAATGAGGCCCTAGTCTCTGCTGGGCCAATCTCTCAGTATAGAGCTACAAGGTCAGAATTTATACAGTACAAAAGCTGTGAGCATAAGGTGAGGAGTATGTATGACATCGTATTAAGTTTTCTTCCTCCTAGCGAGAGAGAGGTGCCAAAAACTCGGATGAATAAAAAAGAAAGGGAAAGACCTTGCAAATCAGCATCGAAACCCCATGGGGTGGCGAATGGTTCTTTATCTGACTCAGATTTTCAAAATAGAAAGAGGGCAATCTTAAGAGAAGCAAAAGAAACTATTGATCTTGGCCGTTTAGTGGGAGTGAATACAGTTGCAAACGAGGAAGCAATCGTTCAGGATATTGCCTGAATCTTCGAGGCTCATACAAAGGGCTAATAGCGTCCAATTTGGGTGTCGTCATGGAATGTCCATGGGTTGAGGGTCATGGCAAGACGAAAACTGTTGGTGTAAAACCTATGTTTGATTTTGATATAACAAAGTGTTTAAGGACCAATTTGTAAAATTGGATAAATTTTTAAGTTTTCAAAATGTCTCACAAAATGACAAGGAATCGAACTTAAAATGCTTCTAAGTAAAAAACTTAAACCCCAAAAATTTTCTAAGTATTTTCATACTCAAATAACGAAAAACACCTAGGCATATCGATACACTCTTGAGTGTTTCGATACAGCTTTTTGCTACTGATTTTTTAATTGCAAAATTGTACCAATACGATTGAGCCCGTATCGATGTGACCTTTATCTGGGTTTATATTTTTTGGTTACGAGTATCGATACACCCCTAGGCGTATCGATGTAATTTTCCTTTGACTTTTTCCTCAGATTCCAATGAGTTAAAACTGTATCGGTACAACTATACTATATCGATACACCTATGTTTTTACTCTATACCCATTTTGATACGCCCTCAAACGTATTGATACCACTTTGTACAACGACTATTTCTTCTTATGGCAGGTACCAATACGGCTTCTCGTATACCGATACGGTAGGTTACCAAAAAATATTTATTGCGAGAAGAAAGTAGCCTAACGGCTCTATTGATGATCCCAACCACCCAAACGGTTAGAAATCAATGAGGTGATATAAAATCAAGTCTCCAAAGCTTCAACAACAACAAGTCAACAAGTTAAAATGATTAAACAAGTTAAAAGGATTCAAGCAAAAATCCCACTTGTGTTGAGCAAATTTGTAATTCTTTATTTCAAGTTGGGTTGAGTGTACTTGTATTTGGGCAAATCATTTACCTTTGAGATGTTTTCATTAGTTTGCCAATCTTCTTGCAAAAGAGAGTGAATTTGATCAAGCTTTGGGTAGAAAGCTTTGATCTTTGTAACGGTTTCCTCCCAAGCCTAGAAAAGGGGAAGAATTTCTTAGTGAAATTGTTTGAAATCCTTAGTAAGATAGTGAATGTAGAGCTTGTTAGAAGCTTGAACCACTATAAATTCCTTGTGTCACATTTTTTCTTATATCCTTTTGCTTCCCTTCATTTTTAAAAGTGTCAATTCATCCCCTCTTGGCCCAACTAAGTTGATTGATCATCCTAATAATTGGTTTCAGAGCCTAGCTCATTTGAGGGATTAATATCCACTTGAGACGATCCTAGAGGTGACTCAATCAACCGCCATTCAATCCATGATGTCTACTTCCGGCCAAAACTTGTACGAGTCTCAATTGTCACCAAACCGCCCTATTTTATATGGGGATAACTATCCCTATTGGAAGAATCGCATGAAGATCTTCATAAAATCCAATGACTACCTCTTATGGGATGTTGTGGAAGATGGACCAACCATACTGATGAAGAGAGAAGGAGACTGGTTTGTTCCAAAGTCCAAGCTTGAGATGACTGGTGAAGAACGGAGGTGCTTACAAGTCAATGTTAAAGCTATGCACATGCTCTTTTTTGCGCTTGGACCAGACGAGTACTCGGAGATATCTTCTTGAACGAGTGCAAAAAAGATATAGGATAAGCTTGAGACTAAATATGAAGGTACAAACGATGTCAAGGAGACCAAGATTGGAGTCCTCAACTTGAGCTACAAGAATTTCAAGATAGAGCTCGATGATAGCGTCACCAAGATGTTCGATCATTTTTTCGTCATTGTCAATGATCTCAAAGGCTTCAGAGAAGTCATCCCCGAAGACAAGCTAGTCCGAAAGCTCATCTACTCTCTTCCCAAGTCATGGGATAGAAAGAGGATCGTCATTCTCGAGGCCAAGGACCTCAAGACCTTAAAGTTTGACGCTTTTATGAGATCTCTTTCAACCCATGTGATCATGAAGAAAAGAAGAGAAGATGAGAAGAATGAAGTAGAAAAGAAGAATATATGAATTTTTCTCAAAGCTTCACAAGAAGATAGTGATTTTAGTGAGGAGGAAGATGAAAAAATGGCTATGCTAGCCAAACGATTCACTCGGTTCATGAAGTTCAACCGAGGAAAAAAGTTCCATCGAAGAGGAGACTTCAAGAACAAGAACAATGATGAAGAGAAGGATCAACTTATTTGCTATGAGTGCAAGAAGCCAAGGCACATAAGAACCGAATGCCCCCAACTCAAAAGGAAGAGCTTCAGAAAAAGGAAGAAGCTCAAGGAAAACGTTGCTACTTGGAGTGATGAGGAATCATCCGATGAGGAGGAGTAAGAAGTTGCCAACCTTTGCCTCATGGCTCTTGAAGAAGATCCTAAGGTAACCTCTAACTCATCTTCATTTGATTTATCTTTTGATGAACTGCAAGAAGCATACGATGAGTTACAAGAGGTTTATGACGAGTTGGTTGAAAAGTTTAAGGAATTGATTTTGAAAAATAAGAAAACGATTTTTGATTTGAAAAACCAAAACTATTCCCTTTCTAAAACCAACTCCGAACTTGAAAAGAAGGTTTTTGATTTACAACAAAAACAAAATGGTTTTGAAAAGAAAAAACTTGATTTAAACAATCTTCTTTCTAAAGTTCATAATGATCTCCACATTGAGGTAAGTGATCTTAAAGCTTCTCTAAGCAAGGTTGGGAAACAAAGTTTTGAAAAAGAAAGTTCTTCAAAACCCAACTATGTAAAGAGAAACTTCAATGGGTACAAACAAAGAGGCTTCCCAAGGCCCTCATATGGTAAGAAGGTTAGAAGTGTGCGGGTTCCTAAGGAACTAATTGCTTCTAACAACATTAGTGCTTTGTCTTCTTGGATTCCTAAGGGAACCAAGAATTTGGGAGCTAATACTTATGGACCCAAAATGAATTGGGTACCAAAAACCAAGGTTTAATTCTTTGTTTGTAGGGGGAGCATTGCTACAAGGCCAAAACTACATGTGCAAATTCGTGGTACCTAGATAGTGGATGCTTGAGACACATGACCGGTGACAAGAGTTGGTTATTGGAGCTAAAACCAAAGAGTATAGGAGTAGTAACTTTCGGTGACAACTCTAAAGACCACATTAAAAGATTTGGTTCCATTGGTAATCACTCTTCTATCCTTATAGACAATATTTTATATGTCAACGGTCTAAAACATAACATTTTAAGCATAATCCAACTTTGTGATAAAGGTTTCTATGTTGTTTTTTATTTAAATGGTTGTAAAATTATAAACATTGAAACTAACAAAATTGTGCTTGTTGGTCATCGAATAGGAAACGTATACATGGTGCATTTAGATGACATTCTATTGAGTGGATCAATTGATGTGTAATTGGCCAAGAGGAGGTGAATTGACTTTTTGAAATTGGAAGAAGCAAATTGAAAAGATAAAAAAATGAGGACAAGGCGATTTATAGTGGTTCAAGCTTCGAACAAGCTCTACATCCACTACCTTATCTCCCATTAAGGATTTTGAACCAATATCCAGTAGATATTATTTCCCTTTTCTAGGATTAAGAGGAAACCTTTACAAATCGGTTAATCTTTCTACCCAAAGATTAACCAAGACTGCCTATTTACAAATAAGAAATGGCAAACTTAGAAGTATTTATCACAAGATTGATTTGTTGCCCAAATTACAAACAAAATCTCCCTAAACTTGAATGAAATGTATACAATGAAAATTACAACAAGTGGGGTACAATAATTTGACTCTTTAAGCTCAATGGTTTTGATATATGCTTGGATGTTGCAAATAAGTTCAATAGTTGTTGCTGAGGCTTTGGAGACTTGTTTTTATACCTTCTCATTGATTTTTAGCCATTTGGGTGGTTGAAGTCATCAATATAGCCGTTGGGCCCTCTTCTTCTCACCATAAATGCACTTCTGCAACTACCTGTATCGGTATATGAACAACCGTATCGATACCTATCTCAAAATAGAAAGAGCCATTGTGTACAATTATATATGGGCGTATCGATACGTGAGGAGGCGTATCGATACGATCTTATTGTAAAACAAAGGGACGTATCGAAATGGGTAAGGCCGTATTGATGCAACTTTGCTACTTGGGCTACTGTCTAAACTTGTATCGGTACGCCTTGAAGGTGTATCGATACGGGTTAACTGATTTTCAAAATCCCATGTTCCTAATAACTAACAAGGCAACGTTTGAATCATAAATGAAAAGTCTTAACAACCGTATTGATACGCTAGTAGCCGTATCAATACGCTGTTATTAAATCTTAAACCGAGTATGAAGGCCGTATTGAAATGGGTAGCACCGTATCGAAACGCCTGAGTAAAATACTTAGCCCATATGAAGGTCGTATCAATATGGATGGAGTTGTATCAAAATAGATTCTTACAGTGGCCTTTTAATTTAAGCTCATATCGAAACGCTTGAAGGCGTATCGATACGTCTGAGCGTAAAACTTGAATTTAGCTTTAAAAACACTTAAACAAATTTATAGGGTTTAAGTTTTTGACTTTGAATAATTTTGTACTTGAAAAATCATTGTCAATTGTGAGTCTTTGAGATACTTAAAAATTTATTTTCTTTTACAAATAAGTCATTAAACAATTTGTTATATCAAAATCAAACTTTGGTTTTACAATCTCCCCCTTTTTGATATAACAAAACCAAGTTAAATTTTTAAGTCTTTTTGAAAAGAAAAACTCCCCTTACTTTAAGATAGGTTTTTGAAAATTTAAGCTCTTTCTTCTCCCCTTTTTGTTAGATCAAATCAATGATAATAAAGGATAGAAACAAGAAATATAACAATAAAGCATAATTCAAAGAATAATCAAAGCAACATAATTATCATTTAAATTTCAAAGCAACATAATCCAAATACAACTTAAAACTAAAGAACAAACTAAAATCAAAGCATAGGTTCATAAAGTAAATAACATAGGTGCATAAAAATAAAAATCCTAATATGACATGTATGCAATGCAATGTATGTCTATGGAGCATCCTCATCATCCTCGTCCTCTTGATCTTCACCTTCGTCATGGGTTTGAGTAGCCTGAGATTGTCTGTATTCTCCATGGAAAGCCGTAGAGATATGTCCATCGAACTTTGTTGGCTTTCAATTGCTTGAACTCGGTCATCTAAGGAAGTGAATCGAGTATCAATGGCTGTGAACCCTTCATTTATGGTTGTCTTCAATGAGGTCATAGAAGTGTTTAATGAAGTGAATTGCTCATTGAGATAAGCCATGAGAGCATCCATAGCACTGGAGCTTGAGGGGCGACTTGTGGAAGAGCTTCCGGTTCTTCGGGGATTGCATTATGTGGAAGCTCGGCGAGACGTATATCAAAACGTGGAGGGACTTTAGGTTTGATTAGGATTTTGTTTTAAAGAAGGAAACCTTTTTTAAAGACTCATTTAAGGATCTGCGTCTGTGCGTACTGATACGCCACAAGTACCCGTATCGATACAAGTATATCAAAACACTGGTACCGTTTTGATACGAACTCACCTATATCAAAACCTGTTCTTGGACCCGTATCGATACACTTGTACTGAAAAATGCAATTTGGGTTGAGTCAAGAATGGTGTATCGAAACACCTTCACCCGTTTCAGTACGGATAACCTAGAAAATGCATTTTGGGCCACAAGTTGCTCAAAAGTTTGATTTCATTCGAACCGAAATGCATGTGCATGATGTATGAACAACATGAATAGGCTAAGATAGATGCATACTCCCCTTAGCAACAAGCATAGATGCATCAAGAAGCAAAATCACACATGCATATCAATCAATTTAATTCAAGCAAATTTTTGACCTTAAAGGGCTCTAAAGGGTCAAGAGAGGCTGGTTAAACTAACTCTCTCCTAAGAGTCCAAAAACGCTCTTTGTCTAATGGTTTGGTAAAAATGTTCGCTAGTTGGTTTGAGGTATCAACATACTTTAGAACATCATCATTCTTTAATATATGATTCCTAATGAAATGATGTCTTGTCTCTATATGCTTGGTTCTAGAATGTTGGATGAGATTCTTAGTGAGACATATGACACTAGTGTTGTCACACTTAAGGGGTATGGTACCTACATTAATTCCATAGTCTAGAAGTTGTTGCTTCATCCAAAGGACTTGAGCACAACAATTTTTGGCTGATATATATTCCGTTTCGGTGGTAGATAATAGAGCTACACTATTTTGTTTCTTAGAGAACTAAGATATGAGCATACTACCTAGGAATTGGCAAGTGCTAGAGGTACTTTTTCTATCTATTTTACAACCCCCATAATTCGCATAAGAATAAGCATGAAGGTCAAATGATGAGTCTTTAGGATACCAAAGACCTAAACATGGTATGTCTCTAAGGTATCTAAAGATTCTCTTAATGGAAATAAGGTGTGATTCTCTAGGACTAGCTTGGAACCTAGCAAACAAGCAAACACTAAACATAATGTTGGGTCTTCTTGCGGTAAGGTAAAGCAAAGAACCAATCATAGAATGATAAAGTTTAGAATCAACACACTTACCTCATCCATCTTTGTCAAGCTTTATAGATGAGCTCATTGGCGTGGCTTGAGGCTTCACATTCTCCAAGCCAAACTTCTTGAGCATATCCTTGATGTACTTAGCTTGATTGATGATGATGTCATCCTTCCTTTGCTTGATTTGGAGTTCCAAGAAGAATGAGAGCTCCTCCATAATGCTCATCTCAAACTCGCCTTGCATTAACTTAACAAACTCTTGACAATACAACTCATTAGTGGAACCAAAAATTATATCATCAACATAAATTTGTACTACTAAGATGTCATTAATTTCTTTTAATGAAAAGTGTAGTGTCCACCTTGCCTTTTTCAAAACTTTTTTCAATAAAAAAGTTTGAAAGCCTTTCATACCAAGCTCTAGGAGCTTGTTTCAAACCATATAAAGCTTTAGTTAATTTAAAAACATGATTTAGAAAATTTGGATCTTCAGAAGTAGGTGGTTGTTCAACACACACTTATTCGTTAATAAAACCATTTAAAAATGCACTTTTTACATCCATTTGAAAAAGCTTGAATTCATGATAACATGCAAATGCAAGAAGCATCCTAATAGCTTCCATTCTAGCTACGGGTGTATATGTTTCATCAAAATCAATTCCCTCTTCTTGAGTGTAACCATGAGCAACAAGTCTAGCCTTGTTTATCACTATGTTACCACTCTCATCTAGCTTGTTTCTAAAAACCCATTTAGTTCCTATAATAGATTTATTAGTAGGCCTATCAACTAATGTCCATACTTTACTCCTCTCAAATTGATTAAGTTATTCTTGCATGTCCATACTATTAGCTTAGTGTGTTTGGAAAATTATCGTAGAGGAGCCGCCCTATCTGTCAGCGTACATTCTCACATTGCTATGGAAGTCCAGTTTCAAGAAGAAGAAAAACCCCACGTAATTCTTGCATGGCTTTATGTAAGCCTTTCCATGCAAAAGATGTTGTGTCTTTAAGCGGGGCATCGAGGATATTGCTAGTGGGAAAGTATTTTGCCCTGAAAACACGAGAAACAAGGGTATTGTGTTCTGATAATAAACACCAAATTTGCTTACCAAGTAACACAACATTGAAACTGTGAAGGTTGCGAAGACCGAGCCCTCTAGCGCGTTTTGGAATGCACATGCGATCTCACGCCAGAAGCAGCCAGCCTCGCTTATTTGTTTTCCCTATCCACCAGAACCTTCACATTGTGCGAGTTATGTCATCCAACAAGGACTAAGGGAGGAGGTAGCACACCATTACATATTCAGGTAGAGCTTGGGCTATCGATTTGAGAAAAATTTCCCTCCCACCGAAGAAAAGGACATTTTTGGTCCAACTAGTGACTCGACTAGCAACTTTATCACGCACAAAACCAAAAGTGTTGGTCTTGTTTTTGCCCACCCCAAGAGGAATGTCTAAATATATGCCAAGGTCGTCCACCTCTCAAACATTTAGAATGGAAGAGAGTTATGCTCGGTGAGGAGTCGATGTAGTGGGGCTAAAGTAAAGGGTGGATTTTTTGAAATTAAGTTTTCGGCCCGTCAAAGCAGCATAAATATTAAGGATGTCTTTCAACCGAGAGGCCTCAACAGCTGAATTCTTCAAGAAGATAATACTGTCATCAACATAGAAAAGATGGTTGACACAAGGGCCATTTTGACAAGCCCTAATGCCCTTGATTCACCCAGAAATTTGCTCAGCCTATAATGTTCCCGAAAGGCCCTGTATACAAATAAGAAAGAGGAAAGGGGACAACGGATCACCTTGCCCCAAACCTCGCTGGGGTGAAAAGTTGGATGTTAAGGATCCATTAGCACATGTTGAAAAGGATATGGATGAAACGCAGGTCATAATAAGATCAACCCAGTCTAAATTGAAACCCATCTTCAACATAACATTGCGCAGAAAAGGCCACTCGACTTTATCAAATGCTTTCTCCATGTCGAGCTTGAAAGCTGCTCCTTTATTTGGCCCATTCCTAAAAGAACTGAGATAATACATAAGCTCATGAGCCACCAAGATATTGTTTGATATCAATCGTCCTTTGAGGAATGTAGTCTGGTTGTCACTAATGCAACATGAGATAATAGGTTTCAAACAATTCACTAACACTTTGGAAACAATTTTTTATATCACCGTGCAAAAGGCTTATAGGCCGAAAGTGCTTCAGAGTAGTTGGTGTTGCAACTTTGGGAATAAGAGCAATAACAGTAGTGTTAACAATAGACATGCCCACACACCAGTGAAGTAGATCTTTGTAGAGGCACATAATATCATCACCAATAGTGTCCCAGTGTTTTTGGTAGAAGTTGGCTAGGAACCCATCAATGCTAGGGGCTTTTCTTGGGTTGATGTCCTGAAAGGCAGCAACTATTTCATCAGTAGTATATGATTTTTGCAAGGTTGCATTCATCTTATGAGTAATACAGTAATTAATATTATCCAAAAGAAGGGGACTAGTAGAAGGGTTAAAGGATGCAAATAGAGTTTGAAAGTAGTCCACGGCCACGTGCATGACATCCTCCTTCCTATCATGTCAGTTCCCAGTTGTATCGTAAAGGCCCTTTATGTGGTTCTTCTTTTTTTACCGAAAGCACGATCATGAAAATAGAACGTATTATGATCACCTTGGGATAGCCAGAAAACACGAGCTCTCTACGCCCAGTAAATTTCATTTTTTTCCTGAAAGAGCTTTAGATCCTTCTTGGCAAAGAGGAAGCCCTCTAATTCCAAATTTGATAGCTGCCTCTAGAGGCATGAATCAATAATGACTTGAAGATCTTTGATGCGTTGCTGAGATGAAGCACACCTATTAGCTTGCCACCCTTTGAGAGCCCCTACTATAGCAACAAGCTGGTCAACTGTCGTGTCATGGGTGTGTAGCGATGTCATCTTTTCGCTAAAAAACAGGTTTTGAAGGTGTTTGTAATTTTTCGGATATAAAATGTTTATTCCGTGGGGTTTAAGAAAAAACTGCATTTTACTAAAAATTGGAGTCGCCACCGGCCACTTAGGTAGGCCGGACACCATAAAACCAGAGATTTAAAAAAGACTGTTGGGTTCGGGAGTCGGTTACGGATGGGGAAGGATTAACACCCCACACCGCCCAAAATTTGTACTTTAATAATTACCGCTACGTTAATATTAGACTTTCCGGATTAAAGTGACGATTAGTTTAAGATTCGGTTATAATTGCGAACAAATTTTAAAGGCCCCGTTATCCGAGAGTAAACGCCCAACCACTATCACTACGCTTGATACTGGCCCCATTTACGATCGGATAAAAGGGCACCACATTGACAATTTATATCTCGATATGCAATCTTAGTGGGCAAAATATAAAACATGGCAAATAATTTAAATGCAATAAATATTAACATAACAGAATGCTAATCTAACGTAAATAAAATACTAATCTAAAACATACATACATACATACATATTAATCTTAATAGTAAATAAAAACAAATTTAACATATCACAATAACAAGGCATGAATAAATACATGTGGGAACAAAACACATATTTCAAGAAGACATACATATTAGGAATAAAACACATTGCAACATGTGTAGAACAAGGTATTATACATGAAAAAGAAAATATACTAACACGTAACCTAAAAGCAAAAAGAACATACAATACATGCTAAATTACAAAACATGTTGTGTACGAGCCAACTAGAATATCAATCGAATATGTGTGATACGAAAGACTGAACAAACGCATAAAAATACATAATCACCATAAACTGAATACATATATATACATATAAACATGAAAATACGAAGCATGTATGAGAGACATGTGAGAAGGCAAACATATACGATCATAATAAACGAACATGAATATTTAAATATGGAACATGACTGAAATGAAAAGAAACAAACATAAGAACAGAAATTAAAAGGTAATAAAGTGCGATTTAGGGACGCAATTGCAAATTAACCAGAACCTACAAGGACTAAATCTATAATTGGACCAAGGGGCAGACCCGAAGTGAAAAATTCAAAAACGCGGTGGGACTAGTGAGGTAATTTTGCCATTTAAAAACTGATTCGATTTAATTTAGGGACTGGATTGCAAGATTTTGTAATAAGAGGGGGAGCATAGTTGTAAATATCCCTTGCGGCGAGACAAAAACAAAAATATTGAAAACGCGGGGGGATTTATTACAGAATTTCACCATTTCACGAAATAACAACGCTTATAAAACCCCTTTTTTTTGCCCGGACTCAAACTTTTCCCCATTTTCATTCAATTCCAGTTTTATAATAACTCTCCCCTCTCTTTGCTCTCAACTCACCCCATGAACCTATGATGAACCCAGAAACCGGCGGCTATCCGCCGTCCCTTCTGCCACCGGCCGCCGCTAGCCGGCGCCGGTGAACCAAAAGAAACACCCCAAAACCTACCTCTCTTCAAGCTGAACTCAAATCTGAACTTAGATTTACACTAGAACTCACCCTTTTGCCTAGATCTAAAAAAACAAAAGCCGAAACTTTTTCCCTTTTTTTTTTAAAAAATTTTGTAAACCAAGACCAAACAACCCCTCCCCTTTACCGGTTCATCGTGTTTGGCTTAAGAGCCTTACAGCTTATTACCAGCGGCGGGGGGCTCTTCCGACGAGGGTAAGAACCGAGTTCTTTTCGTTTTTTTTTGATATTGTTGATGCCCTTGAAAGATATGCATGCAGTAAAAATAGAAAGAAAAATACCACTGGACTTGAGTTGCCTTTTTTGTATTTCTGAAAAACTCTGGTGATAATACACTTTGGTTGGATTCTATATATTTTTTGATCTCTGTTTTTGGTAGAGTCTATTACATGAAAAATTACATCAGATCTGATTTTTTGTACTGATAATCCATCTTTTTTGGTGTTTTTTGCACGTTCTCTGAGCGCGGTGGTTGAGCCGGTAGTACGACGGCATGGTGGAGGAGTTGTCTTCGGCCAGAGGCGTTCTCGGCCGTTGGATCAGATCCGATCTAACGGTCGGGATGGCTTGAATGATGAACGGCCCAGATGAAACCTCGATTGGTGAAACGGCTCCAGATCGTGACACGTGGGGCTCAGCAGTCGAGGGGTTATAGCGCGTGGGACTCACACATGCGTGGGATATCGAAGAGTCCGCGCGTGGACCGTACGCTTGCGTGGCATTCGAACCGTCCAGACGTGTAGTTCACACGGCTGGCTAGATATTTTACCCTTCCTTGATCGTGGCTGTTGGATCAGATCTTGATCCAACGGCTCCTAGTTATCTGCACAAAGATAAAATAATTAGGGTTAAATGGGGTCTTGGGCTTGGGCCAACCGGGCCTTGTATTATTATATTTTTGTTTTTTTTGTAATAATGGACTTAGACTATTATTATAATATTTGGGTTTTATGTTTTGGATTTCATTTTACATTAGTCCAATAATAATAATAATAATAATAATAATGATACGATAATAATAACATATTTACATACGTAATTTATGTACATATAACCATACATGCAAATTAACATATACCATATAACATTCGAACACACGTATACATACTTCTGCTGACACACTTAATTAATGTAAGTATACAAACATTATACATACTACAAACATACGTAGTACATGCATATGCAAACCACATATATCACATACACCCAAGCACACACATACATGCATCTCATACACAAAATAAGTATAACCAAATACACCCTAATACATATATAAACTATTAAAACGTACGTGACATGTGACACGCATACACCGCACATAGTAAGTATAATACGCATGCGCTTACATATATTACACACATATTTTGTACACATTAATCACATATATAGTAATCATATAATATAACATGTATACGTGCAATAATAATACCTTGTTAATTATTATGCTAATATATTAACAATATTTACAAACCGGATAAAAATGAGTGATTACAGGGTGCAGGTCGAACATGTATCATATTTAAAATAATCATCCTCGGTGAGATCTTCGAGTATGTTTGCAACAATAGATGACAGGTTTCATTGTTTCACAACATTTTTAATTATATATATCTATTTGTTTAATACATGTAGTTAATTAATTTAAAATATTATTTGTTTAAATTAATCTAGAAAAAACATCTAAAATTTTTAAATCTTACAATCCAAAATTTTAGTTATCTTTAAAATAAGATTTAGTGTCAAAATAAATGTTCAAACTATCATGTTTTTTTTTTTTTTAAGTGCCTAAACTATCACATTTTCCCCTTTTAGGTGTCTAAACTTTTTTGCCCTTTTTAGATTCAAACTGAGACATCTACTTTGACCTAAAAATGAAAGTGTGGGCACCTAAAAGGGGAACAAAGTTTAGGCACCTAAAAAAAGGAGAAAACGAGATAGTTTGGGCACCTAAAATGGGCGAAAATAGTTTAGGCACCTGAAAAAAAACAGAATAATTTGGACTCTTATTTTAGTATTAAGCCTTAAATTAAAAATAGTGTTTACACTTTTCTTTAAATAATAAGAAGTCTCGTTAAAAATTCTCTTTAATACTGCCAATGCACCAAAAATACAACTTCAAGTATTAGAAAGAAGAAAAGAGTGCCCAAAATATATTCATCAAATTAATCTAATACATAAAAATCCAAAACCATATTACATACCATTTGCCCCAACACACCCAACATATATACAAGTACCAAGATCAACACATACCAGTAAAAACAGCATAGCTAACTGTCGACCAACTACTGCTTGGCAAAAGATTGATGGTTCAATGTAACTATACAAGTAAATAATTCCAAGAATACGTCTTTTTGCATGCAAGTACACACGGTCAGCAAGTAAAATAGTAGTAAATTGAGTATCGTATCCACAAGGATTGTCGAGGAATTAAAAGTCATGATAAATACCGCCGAATCGAAACAAATAAGTGTTGTCACTAATTTTTACCCTTTCTTTTAAAAAATAAAATATAAAAATTAATACATAATAATAATAACCGTCCGAATAAAACCCATGTCCAAAAAAATAAATAATGGACCATTTTCTTTAAAGTAAAAATATATATAATAATAAACCCATTTTTTTAAAAAAAATAAAAGAAGAAAAAGGGGTTCATAAAACCCATGTCTAATAAATAAATAATAAACCCATTTTTTGTAAGGGTCTATTTAAATAAAGCCCAAAATAATAAATAAAAATCTATTTTAATTCAAGGGGCCCAAACTAACCCATTTATCTTGTTTTTTTAGGTTTATTCAAGACCGTTGGATTTAGGGCTGAAATAATGGATGGCTTGGATCGAATAAAGAAAAAAAGGGAAAGGGGAGGATCCCATGCAGCCACGCGCCAGCGCTGCACGCGTGCAGGATCATCTCCCCCAAATCCCCTGCTTCGGACGGCCCTTGGCTACTACCGACAGCCATTACGTTGTCCCTAGGCCACGACGGCCGCCGTGGTTGGTGCCGGTCGACTCGCCTCGGCCGGCTGAGTCCAATGCCCCTGACCCTGTCCCTTGCCGTCGCCGGTAGCTCGTTAATTGAAGGGGAAAAGGGTTCGAATCCTAATTTAATATAGGGGCAAAATCTCCCAAATTAGAACCGAATTAGATGAAATTCGGGTGAATTTCAACAAGTCAAAGCTGTTCTAATCATTTTGGATGATTTCATGGGACAAAAATGGGGATTTTGTCCCCAATTTGCCTTGAATCCCAAACCCTATAAATAGTGCCCATTTTCCATTGTTCAACACACAAAAAATTATCCGAAAATACCCAAAAAAAATTCCCTGAAATTTTTTGAAGCTGCTGGAATTTGTTTGAATTTTGAGTTGCTCTAGTTCGAATTTTTAAAGAAGCAAGCTTTTTACGGTGACATTTAGAATCGGTTCGAGAGGAAGATGCTCACAAATTCTCCACTTGCGGTATAATTTTCTTTTCTTCTCTTTACATTTCAAATTTGCTTTTTCTTGTTAAATTTTTGTTCATGTTTTTTTAGGTTGCATTTAGATGTTGGGAGCTTGAATCTTGTGTTTTGGGTCATTTTTCTTCATTTTTGTTGATATTTTGATTCGAAAAATAATAATAATCTTTAAAAAAACAAAGTAAATAATTTGTTTTTCAACTTTGTTCATGTTTTTACAATGGAAATTTGTTTGATCCATGTCATTCTAAAAAAATAATGTTGTTGAGATAAAAGGTTTTTTAAAAACAAACAAAAAATAATAAAACAAGTTTTTTTAAAAAAAGGAGTTTCTTTAAAATATAAAAAGTTTTAACTTTCCAAAAAAAAAAAACAAAGCTTTCAAAATCCAAAAAGAATATTTTTTTACTCTTTTAATAAAGAAAAAAGTAAGTGAAGTGAAAGAATAAATTCTTAATGAAATTTTTCAAAAATAAAAAAAGACAACAAATAAAAGTTTTAAGAAACTTTTTCAAAACATAAAAGAAACTTTGATTTTTTTAAAAGAAAAAGACAACTCTTTAATTACAACCATTTAAAAAAAGTTTTCAAAACTTACAAATAAAAATTCTCTAAACACATTTTTTTTAAAACATAAAAAACACAAAAAAAGTTTTAAAACATAAAAAATTTTAAAAAGTTTAAAATTTAGATAAAACTTAAAAAATTGAAAAGGGTTCAATATTTTTTTAAAACTTTAAAACATAAAAGTAAAAAAGAACTCTTTTTCAAGTAATAAAAATGATAAAAGGTTTAAAAAATGTTTTTTTCCAAAAAAATAAAGAAAAAACAAAAAAAACTTTTCAAAATAAATTTGATCCAAGCCTAAAATAGAAATAAAAAAAACTTTAACTTGTTGTCTTGTTTGCCTTTTAGTAATAATTTTGAACCTTAGGGATAAGTTCTACAAGCCTTAGTTAGAAATTTTTGTTTGATAAAATTGTCTTCATAAAAATAAAATACAGTTAACAAAATTTAAATCCTTAAATAGGAATAAAAAAAACTTAGACCTTCTTTAGGATTAATAAACTTTAATTTAGAGAAAAATAAAAAATTTCAACAAATCAAGTTTCTTTGTCTGTTTGAAAAGTGGAATCTAAATAATGCGGTGTCTTACTAAATGGAAATGACAGGTTAGCGCCAGAAGTGTTGGCGGTGATTAGAGTTCATTTTCGGATAGTAATACCGTTAAAATAAAATTAAACTTATGAACGGAACAATAATTTAAGCTTTACATCGATTCGCAAAATCCGAATTTAAAACCTTTTGTAACCGACAAGGTGCCATTTTTTGGGCGTCGTGGGGTGCTAACCTTTCCCCACGTATAACCGAATCCCAAACCCGTTTTTGTGTTTTCGCAGACCAAAAATATTGTTTTAATAAAATAAAATGATTTTATTAAAATAACCCGTTTTAGTTGATCCAATCACACCTTCAGTAAAGATTGGTGGTGACTCCGTTGTTTTTGATTTTAAAACGTTGGGCCCCGAAAAAGTGTTGCGACAGCTTGGCGACTCTGCTGGGGACAACTTTTTTGTTTTTACAAAAAAGAGAGAGTCAGGCAACAAGTCAGTTACATCATGTTTTAATATCAGAATTTACGAATTTAAGTAAAGCTTAACTTAATTGTCCGTTTATAAGTTTAATTTTATTTTACGCATTTAATACTTAAATCCAAGCTCTAATCCCGAGCTTTGTCCTGTTCGTTTAAGTAGGGGGAAAACGCTATTGCTCTCGTGGGAATATTGATTCTCCGTATAGGCCTAGCAAGTACCTCTAGGGCTCACGCTCTATGCCCCGGTGTGGATATTGATCCTCCGTATGGGCATAGGAGTGGGTCCCCCTGAGTTGAACATGTTTCGTTTGAAGCCTATAATGGGTGAGAATCAGGGGCCTTGCTACCCTTAGTAGGGGACAACGAGGACAATTTGCGAACCCTTTTAGAACCAAACCTGTATGAGAATCTAGAAGCCCACACCTTTAGAGACATGCGGAAAGCCTAGGTTTTAAAGTTTGGTCAAAATTATTTCTTGCGGATAGTCCGTGGAGACATGTCCAGAAGTGTTGGAATGCGTTGCCTAGTTGCTATTCATAAAGAAGTTGTCTTCTTATGTTCTGCTTTTATGCACTAATCCTTTGTCCCTCTCTTGCTTGCTTGTTTTTCATGTCTGTTTATTTCATCATCATTTTATTCCTAGAGGGGGTTGATTCTTAAGACATTTTCTCGGTTAGAGGAAACTTTTTGATCATGGACGAGAGACTTCTTTAGAAGGAAGATGATAGTATGGATGTGTATCACTGGTCCAAGGTCAATCAAGAGGCATACGGGGATAGTCTGAAAGGTGATTATGTGACAGAAACTTTAGAACATGCCCATATCAGTGTCAAATAGAATAATGTTCAAGTGCTACGGGAAAATTGGGAGCATTTCGATTACACAACTAAACAACTTTTCCTTCACACCTACGGTGACATAGCATATCTGTTGCATGTGGAGGTATATGAACCGTTCCTCAAAGCTCTAATTCAGTTATGGAATCCTAAATATTGTTGTTTCAGATTCAATGGTGAAGATATGATGCCTACACTTGAAGAATATTCTGCACTTTTCAACCCGCGCGAAGTGAAGAGGGATCAAGTTTATGCTAAGCCATCCAAGAACAAGAACGCTCATGTGAGGTTCCAAGCTTTTACCGGTATAGGTAAAGGATGGGCAAAGGGTTTGATACAGAAAATAGGGGGTAGTTTCTCTTTCCCATGGTAGAGCATTCGAAATATAATTTCCACTCATCCTGATAGAGAAAAAAGGGTGGACCTACTAGCGATCGCAATCTACGGTTTAGTTATTTTCTCGAGGGTGTTAGGCAGAATCGATGTGGCTATGCTAGATCTTTTTGAACAGTTGAAGAGAGAAACAAATCTAGTGCCAGCTGTGCTTGCCGAAACCTTCATTTCCTTAAAAACGTTTCGAAAGTTGGAGGGTGTGTGTTTCAGAGGATGTGTTTAATTACTTCAGGTTTGGGCCCTTAGCCACTTTTGGAAATGCCCAGCCTTGACTTTGCCCAACATATTCTCTCCAAGTTTCTCTCCACTTCAGGAGTTTCTGAAGGAAAAATGGCCGGTATTGAAAAGGAAGAAGTGGATTGATGTTTTCTGGGACCGTCGTGATCAAGATATCGTTTAGAGGGCTCCATGGTTGGGACACACCCAGGTTCTGTATAAATGTGGGGATTATAATCATCTTATGCTGTTGGGCTTATGGGATGGAATCGGTTGTGCTTCTTTGTTGGTATTACGATAATACAACATCCGCCAGTTTGTTCCTTTCACAGCAGGCCTTGATTCAACAGAATTCAAGTTTTAAGGGGAGTTTAGAGAGAAGGTTTAAACCATTAATGATTCATAGAAGCACTGCTATCATATGAAAATGGAACATGGCAGAGATCGTACATTTACCCCTGAATATGATGTGTGGAGACACATGAGGAATAACATGGTTCCACCGCCCACTGGCCAAGTCAAGCCTATAGAAGAACAGTTGAAGGTAGTCCTATCTGAAGCCGATATTTTAAGGGCTGATCTAAAAAAGCTCAAGGACAATATGGAGTCCTTAGAAGAACAACACACGAGAGACCTATATGAGGCGAGCTTGGAGGTACAAAGAGTTGATTTTCCCAAGTTCCAAGCTATGGCTCGAAATGCTGATTTGAGGAAAACCCTAGAGCAGTAGAGACAAGAAATAGAACAGGTCATGGGAAAAGAGAGAGAGCGAGGTAGACGAGAAATTGAGAAATACAAGCGTTCCTTTGCTGAAGAAAAAAAGAAAGGCAAACAAGCAGTTGAGAATGAAAAGAGGAAATGAACCCATGAAGAAGGGAAAGAGAACATAGCTGCTTGGAAGAGGAAAGCCCATGGCAACAAAATCTGCTTGTGTGAGCTACAATCTCAATGTGACATAACCCACGAGACGTTGAGACAGAGCCAGTCTGCTGTTTCCGAGCTACAGGCCAAGGTAAAAGAACTAAGCCATTCTCTGCATGCACTCCAGAACCATCACACATATATTGAGCTTCAGGCTACTCAAGCGAAAAATAAGACTCTGAAAAAGCAAGCGAAAGTTATGGAAAACACCATCTATGAGTACAAAACAAAGATCTTGGTCTTAGAAGACATCAATGAGGGTGGTAATGACTATTGGTTCACTCAGCTTAGGGACAATGCTAGAAGGTTCCAAGAACGTGATGAGTTTGACAGAACCGTTATGACCCAGGTCCAGGATGTGGCCAAACACGTGGTGATGTTAGCTACAGAGGCTATGGCTCTTCGTCAGTATGTCAACCCAGTTGGAGAGGTAGGACCAAGAGTCATGTGGTTGATAGAGGAAATGAAGGAATTAGGTGTTCGAGCAGAAAAATATTTGTAAAAAAAGAGTCATTGTAATAAAGACCATTTTATTTAATAAAAAGTTTGTTCTATGAGAAATTACTTTGTGGAATCAATGACCCTTCGATTGCATTCATGCATTTCCTTTTTTGCATATTTCTTTTGTTTGCTTTGCATTAGATTAATATCATTGCATACATGACATAAGAATTTAAGCAAAATAATTTATTAAAATAGAAAATTCAAAATATCAACTCACAAATACGGTACCCGTTCCAAAACCAGAGTGATGGACAAGAGTACTGACGACAGAATGACATCTTTCAAAATCAACCACAAAAGTACTCATGATAAAATAGAGTGTCACTTGAAGTATGAGGTTGAATTGGTGCACATGAAGATGGTGGGTCAGATTGCGGCCATGTTAGGGTTCAGAGACCTTGATGCTCAAGATAACCCAGAAAATGTTAACACTTTGCCACAGTTTCAGGGGATTCACCCTGGATACCAAGAGGGCCTCCCCGTTTAAGGCCAAATCCCTGATCAACTTTGCAAAATCTTCTGCTCGTGCACAAACTGAGCAAGTGGTCAATCCTGGGGTAGTGCATGATCATGAGGTCCTGGACCTTGATGAAATTGTTGATAAGGTCAACATGAACAAAAAACTTGAAGATCGTTGTGACAAGTTAGAGGAGATCATTAGGACTTTCCAAGAAGGGAACAACCATGGAGGCATAGATGCTAGAGACCTGAGTCTGGTGTCTAACTTGACAATACCTCCAAAGTTTAAGACCCCTGACTTCGATAAATACGATTGGACTACATGTCCCAAGGCTCATCTGACCATGTATTGTCGCAGGATGTCAATGTACTTGGAAAATGAGAAACTCATCATTCATTGCTTCTAGGATAGCTTGTCTGGATCCGCCACTCGCTGGTACAATCAATTAAGATGAGAAAACGTCTGAACTTGGAAGGATTTGTCGAGGGTGTTCGGTGAACAATACAAATATATTGCTGATATGGTCCTAAATAGGCTTGTTTTGCAATAGATGGAACAAAGACATAATGAAAGCTGCCGCCAATATGCTCAGAGATATGGCCGCTCAAGTTTAACCGCCATTACTGGAAAATGAGATAACTCCCATGTTTGTGGACACCCTTAAAGGCGCTTTCTATGATCGTATGATCAATCATGTGACAAAGAGTTTTGCAGACATGTTAATGAACGGAGAACTGATTTTGGCAGTTGTTAAGAGCGAGAAACTCGGTGGAGGAGAGGCAAAAAACCATATAAGAAAAGAGATAATGAAGTCAGTATGACAGGTGTTTACAACCTTAATTACTCAGAAGGAGTAGTCCTTAATAAGCTAGTTTCCCATAATGCCAACCTTGTGGCTTCAAACTCACCAAAAGATAAATGAAAATACTAGGGGAACAAGAAGCCATATTTTCCTCCTATCCCTATAACGTATGCCGAGTTATTCTCTGAGTTGGTTGAAGCACGAATGGTGTTACCACGACACGTTCCTCTATTCTCTCCACCATACCCACTATGGTATGATGAGAAGGCTCAATGTGAATATCACGTTGGTAATATGGGGCATACTATTGAGAACTACTTTGCCTTCAAGAGAGTAGTAGATGATCTACGGAAGTCAGGCATGTTATCTTTTGATACTTCAGACGTGAAAGATAACCCACTGCCTAACCACCAGAAGACTGAAGTGAATGCAGTAGACAAGGAGGAAGACATGATGGTTAAGGAATATGTTAAAGAAGTTAAAACACCTATGGCATGGGTATGAGCCCAAATGTGAAGTCTGGACTGCTAGGAAAAGAGACATGAAAGTTGAAGGAAGATGGTAAGTTTTTCTGCGAGTACCATCAAGTGGGAGGACATGAAATTCAAAGCTATTTTAAATTTAAGAGTTTGGTCTAAGATAGGATGGACAATAAAGAACTAGAGTTCTTTGAAGAGAAAGAAAAGAGTTATACGTTGGATGTATGCACCTCAAATGCAAGCCCCATAAGAAGGAACTATACGGGAATAAAGCCCTTAGTAATTAAGACCAAGGTCAGAATTACTGAGCCTAAGAAGGGAACAATTCTGAAGCTGGTTAAAAAGGCACCTACCCTTTTTTCATATAAGGACAACAAACAAGTGCCTTGGAATTGTGCTTGCTAAGTAATGGCTCCAGGAAATACATCAGTTGGAGAAGGAAAAGAAGAAGAACCGATCAATCATGTGGGCAATTTTACAAGAAGTGGAAGATGTTACTCACCACCAGAGGCCGAGGATAGGGATGCTACCCAGAGGAAGGTAGCAACTGAAGAACCTGAGGGAAAAAATGATTTCTTTATGGAGAAACCCAAGACTCACCTTGAGCTAGTAAAAGAGTCGGAAGCTCCAGAATTTGTAAAGATACTCAAACATAGTGAGTACAGTGTGGTGGAGCAGCTGCATAAACTTTTGGCAAGAATTTTGATGCTATCTATGTTGCTGAGTTCAGAGGGCTACCAGGACGCCCTTTTAAAGATCCTGAACCAGACTTTTGTCCCAAAAGAGACAACGATTGGCAAGATGGACTAGTTGGTCAACAATATTTTAGTGAATAATTTCATCACATTCAATGACGAAGAAATTCCAGCAACTGGGAGGGGCTCATGCAAAGCCCTTCATATCTCTTGTCGATGCAAGGGGCACATATTGCCAGGGGTTCTTATTGATAATGGGTTAGCATTGAATGTATTGCCTTTGGATACCTTGAAGAAGCTTCCGGTTGACCGCTCTCACATGACTACATACCAAAATACTGTGAGAGCATTCGCTGAAACCCAGAGGGATGTTTAGGGGAAAATAGAAATACCCCAACAAATCGGCCCACCTACTTTTGAAATAGACTTTATGGTGATGGACATCAAGCCCACCTATAGCTGCCTGTTGAAGCACCCATAGATTCACACTGTATGAGCTGTTCCCTTCACTTTGCATCAGAAGTTGAAATTCATAGTTGACGACCAGCTAGTGATAGTTGGAGCAGAAGAAGACATCATCGCCTCAGTATCAACTGGCGCCCTTTATATAGAAGCTGATGAAGGTGCACTCGAGTGTCATTATAGGACATTTGAGCTCGTTAATGCTACCTTTTTCACTGAAGGAAACAAGGTCCCTGAGCCGGAATTGTCAAATAACGTAAAAATGCAAGTCAAACAGACTGGAAAATGGGAAAAAGATGGCAAAGGCCTCGGCAAGCAGCTTCAGGGGAGGCCATACCCCGTGATGATCCTAGAAAAGAGAGATCGGTTTGGTCTAGGCTACAAGCTCAACCCAATGCAGAGAAGAGCAGTGATAAGAGAGAGGCAAGAAAGAAAGAAAGTAAGACAAAACGAAGAAAAATTAAATGGGAGCCAATGACATTCCCACCACTCAGCTACAGTTTCAGGTCAGGAGGCATCATGAATCCAGACACTACAAATGATGAGTAGGAGAAAGGAAAGAAAGAGCTCGAGAAAGCTTTCGAAGAGCTAAACATTAATGCCATATCAGAGGAGGGTGAGGGAAACAAGTACCTCTCCATGATACACCCCTGTTCGGAGCTGAACAATTGGACCGTGGAAGAAATTCCTATATCTTTTAGGTCATCCATAGAGTAATGCTCAAAACTAACTCTTCTGTCTTAGACCTGAAGGCATTAAAGATATCTTATTAAGGGCCAATGTCAAAAAACCATTATGGTTCTTATATCAATAAAAGATTTTTTTCCAATAAATCTTATGTGGCAGACTTTCTTTTTTATAACTAAAATACCATAAATAAGCCCAAATAAAATTAAAGTAAAAACCAAAACAAAAAAATCATCATTTCATTCTTTTGTTTGATTTTTCATTTTTGTTGTATACATATATATTCGATTTCTTTCAGGTTTCCAGATATCAATGGTACAAATGACTCTGAATCTGATTTAGAAATTGACTTCGAGTTGCCCATGTGTTTAGAAGAGGTTGAAGACTGCAAAGATGAATAAGAGTATGAATTGCCTAACGAGGTGCTCAGGTTGTTAGAAAGCAAAGAGAAACAAATTCTGCCTCACGAGGAAGAATTAGAAATTCTAAATCTCGGGTCTAAAGAAGAAAGGCGTGAGGTGAAGATCGGCACTTCTATCACCACTAAGACTCGACACAAGTTGATCGAGCTCCTACAAGAATATAAGGACATTTTTGCCTGGTCGTATCAAGATATGCCCGATTTAGACACCGACATTGTTATGTATCGACTTCCCATCAGACCCGAATGCAAGCCTGTGCAATAGAAGCTAAGGAGGATGAAGCCTGAAATGCTCCTAAAAATTAGGGATGAGGTGAAAAAGCAGTATGCCGTTGGTTTCCTTGAGGTGGTTAAGTATTCTGAATGGGTGGCTAACATTGTCCCAGTTCCAAAAAAAGGTGGGAAAGTACGAATGTGTGTTGATTATCGAGACCTTAATAGGGCAAGCCCTAAAGATAATTTCCATTGCCACACATTGACATGCTGGTGGATAACACAACAAGGCATTCTCTCTTCTCTTTCATGGATAGATTCTCAGGGTACAACCAAATCAAAATGTGCCCAAAAGATATGAATAAAACCATAATTGTAACATGGTGGGGAACCTTTTGTTACAAAGTCATGCCTTTTGGTCTAAAGAATGCGGGGGCAACATACCAACGTGCCATGGTAACCTTGTTCTATGACATGATACACAAAGAGAAGAGGTATATGTTGATGATATGATAGCTAAATCACACTCAGAAGAGGAACATATGGAAAACATGGAAAAACTTTTTAAAAGGTTAAGAAAATTCCAATTAAGACTCAATCCGTCCAAATGCACTTTTGGAGTGTGACCAAGAAAGTTGCTAGGATTTGTTGTGAGTGAGAAAGGAATTGAAGTCAATCCAGACAAAGTTAAGGCCATCCAAGAACTTCCTCTACCGCGAACAGAAAAAGAGGTTCGAGGATTCCTCGGAAGGTTAAATTACATTGCTCGTTTTATCTCCCAATTAACAGAAAAATGCAGCCTTGTATTTAGATTGCTTAAGAAAAATAATCCAGGAACATGGAATGAAGAATGTCAAGTAGCCTTAGAGGAGATCAAGAAGCAGTTGAAGAATCCTCCTATTTTGGTCCCACCTATTCCGGGGAAGCCCTTGATCTTGTACCTAACCGTTCATGAATACTCATTGGGATGTGTATTGGGGCAACATGATGAAACTGGGAGAAAAAAAGAGCAATCTATTATCTAAGTAAGAAATTCACGGATTGTGAAACCAGATATTCCCTAATTGAAAAACTATGTTGCGCTTTGGTATGGACAACCAAAAGGCTTAGGCAGTACATGTTATACCATACCACATGGCTGATGTCGAAGTTAGATCCCCTAAAATACATGATAGAGGCACCATCTTTATCAAGAAAAATGGCCCGTTGGCAAATGTTACACTCGGAATTTTACATCCAATATGTGAGCCAAAAAGCAATAAAAGGGAGTGCAATAGCAGACTTTTTGGCAATTAGTGCTTCCGAAGATTATGAGGCCTTGAACTTTAATTTTCCTGATGAAGAATTAATGTGCATTTCGATTGACGTGGATGATATCCTAAAGGAATCCTGGGTGATGAACTTTGATGGAGCTGCAAATGCATTAAGACGTGGCATTGGGGCAGTCTTAATTTCGTCAGAGGGAAATTGCTACCCTTTCTCTTGTCGGTTAAAATTCTTATGTACCAATAACATGGCAGAATACAAAGCTTGTATATTGGTTTAGCAAGCGGCCATTGAAAGAAAGATTAAAGTTCTAAGAGTTTTCAGAGATTTTGCACTGGTCATTTACCAAATTCGCGGAGAGTGGGAGACCAAGGATGCAAAATTAATCAAGTATCACAAGCTAGTTCTTGAATTAATCAAGGAGTTTGACGAAATCACCTTCAAGCATCTCCCGAGAGACGATAATCAGATGGCTGATGCCCTCGCTACTCTGGCTGCCATGTTCAAGGCTAGTGAAGGTACTGAAATAATGCTAGTCAAGGTGCAAATGTTAGAATCCCAAGTCCATTGTTACAATTTGGAAGAAGAAGCAGATGGTTTCCCATAGTACCATGGCATTTTAAAATATATGAAAACTCAATAATATCCATTACATGCAACTAATAATGATAAGAAAATGATCAGGAAATTGGCTGCGGGCTACGTCCTTGATGGCGAGGTTCTATATAAAAAGAGTCGAGATCAAGTGCTATTGAGGTGCGTAGGTGCTAAAGAAGCTCAAAAGATTTTGGAAGAAGTGCATGAAGGGGTTTGTGGGACTCACCCTAGTGGCTTTACTATGGCCAGGAGAATTATGCGCTTTGGATATTATTGGTCCACTATAGAAACATATTGCATCAACTATGCCTGTAGATGTCACAAGTGCCAGGTTTATGCATATAAGATTCATGCACCTTCTCTACCGCTTCATGTTATGACTGCCCTATGGCCCTTCTCAATGTGGGGCATGGACGTAATTGGCCAGATTTAGCCTAAACCTCGAACGGCCATAGGTTCATCTTAGTAGCTATTGACTACTTAACAAAATGGGTAGAAAAAGCCTCATACGCGAATGTCACCAGGTAAGTTGTTTGCAAATTTTTGAAAAAGAGATCATTTGTCACTATAGCTTATCGGAGAGAATCATCACCGACAATGCATCCAATTTAAATAACAATATGATAGATGGGGTTTATGAACAGTTCCAGATCAAACACCACAATTCGGTAACATATCGTCCAAAGATGAATGGGGCTATTGAAGCTGCAAATAAGAACATCAAGAAAATAGTCACGAAGATGGCTGACACTTACACTGATTGGCATGAGAAGTTTCCATTCGCATTGTATTCTTATAGAACGGCTGTACGAACTTCCACTGGGGCAACACCATTTTCATTAGTATATGGAATGGAGGCTGTGCTGCCAATTAAAGTTGAAATCCCTTTACTCCGTATTTTGATGGAGGAAAAACTAGAGGAGGCCGAATGGGTTCAAACAAGATATGACCATTTAAACCTCATTGATGAAAAGAGGTTGAAAGCAATTTTCCATGGCCAGCTGTATCAAAAAAGAATGATACGAGCATATGACAAGAAGGTCTACCCGCAGAAGTTTAGGGAATGAGATATCGTGCTAAAGAAGATGTCGTCAATCCAAAAAGATTCACGAGGAAAATAGGCACCTAATTGGAAGGGGCCATATGTGGTATCAAAAGCTTTCGATGGAGGGGTGTTAATTCTGGTTGAAATGGGTGGAGACGAGCTCAAGAATCTAGTGAGTTCTGATTCAGTCAAGAAATATTACGCATGAAATAAAGGAAAAAAATCAAAAGCGAAAACCCGTAAAGGGCGCTCAAAAAAAGAAGAAGAAAGAAAAAGAGAAAAAGGAAAAAAGAAAAAAGAAGGAAAAAGAAAAAAAAAAAAAAGAAAAAGAGAAAAAGTCCAAAAAATGAGGGTTCAAGATGAAAACCTGCTAAGGGCATCTTGAAACCAAAGGAGGATTCAAGTTGAAAACCCACAAAGGGTGGCTCGAATTATTACAGACAACGAATAATCCCTTCAGAGGCTTGGCTATTCGGAAGGAATTTCATATCTTCATTCATCGTTGTAGTGGACGAAATGTTCTTGACAAAGGCATCACTCGAGGTTGTTTCGAGGAAAGTTTGGACCTTTGATATCTGGATACTTGTCTTTTGACCCTTATTTTGTACTTTTCTTTCATGTTTGCCACAACATTAATGAAATTATTCGTTTAAGCCTTTCTTCTTTGAATGCCCCCTTTACATGAACATTTTTATTGGGTTAAGGATCATTTTGGTTTAGACATCATTAACATATGCAAGAGATTTTCGTGTATTACTCTGGAAATGATTTAAGAATATATGGACTATGACATGGTCCCTTGTTAAGCCTCAAATATGGGGCATGTTATGATCATGGGCAATTGATACCCAACAGCTTTGATAATAAGCCTGGAAAGAAAAAGGTTAAAATACCGTATCATTCAGAGATGTTTTACGGGAATTCATGAAGATCCTCAAAGGGCCTTGTCATACACAATATCGCTTGAAACTCACTCACACAATACTGATGTATCAACTACAATGATAGTTGAATATGCGAAAGAGTATGTTTTCCATAAAGCAAAGAGGTACAATGATAATTGAAGAAGCCAGTTCTTCCATCAAGAGTACAAAATTACTGGACTATATGAGCAAATATGCAAAGATCAAATGTTTTTCAATAAGCAAAGAGATACAAAGAATGGAATGGTGAAGAAGAAAACTACCATTCAAAGAATGATGAAGCAAAAGATGACCATTTGATGAAGCAAAGAGATACTAAGAATTTGAATGTCAAAGCAGAGATAGTGAAGATGGCTGTTTGTCTATATTAAAACAAGCTAAAAAAATATTAAAATTAACATGCATTCATGTTTTAGACATCCTTAGGGGCATGTACATCATAATTGCATCATATTGCAGGTATGCAGAAACTCTTCAGAAAAAGAACTCGCCTATCCGTTCAGGCATAAGGAGAATGGAACCTTGCTCATCTATTCGGGCATATGGAGAATAGAGCCCGTCTATCCGTTTAGGCGTAAGGAGAATAAAACCTTTCTCATCTATTTGGGCATATGGAGAATAGAACCCGTCTATCCATTCAGGCGTGGGGAGAATGGAACCCAGCTCAACTATTCGAGCATATAGAGAATAGAACCCGTCTATCCATTTAGACGTAAAGAGAATGGAACTCTGCTCATCTATTCGAGCATATGGAGAATGGAACCAATCCATCCGTTCGAACGAAAGTAGAATGGAACCAGCCTATCTATTCAGGCATTTAGAGAATAGAACCAGCCTATCTATTCAGGCGTTTGGAGAATAGAACCAGCCTATCTATTCAGGCATTCGGAGAATAGAACCAGCCTATCTATTTAGGCGTTTGGATAATAGAACCTATCTACTCGTTCGGGCATCATGAGAACGGAGTTGACTGGCAAATTGGTGAATGGTGAAAATTAGTGCCACCTGTTCTTTGCTATATCCTTGTTTCACTGGAATAAGCAAAGAAGGGGCAACTATTGTCACTACTTTTTACCCATTTTTTTAAAAAAATATATAATTAATACATAATAAAAATGAATAATAATAATCGTCCGAATAAAACTCATCTCCAAAAAATAAATAATGGACCATTTTCTTTAAAGTAAAAATATATATAATAATAAACCCATTTTTAAAAAATAATAAAAGAAGAAAAATGGGTTCATAAAACCCATGTCTAATAAATAAATAATAAACCCATTTTTTGTAAGGGTCCATTTAAATAAAGCCCAAAATAATAAATAAAAATCTATTTTAATTCAAGGGGCCCAAACTAACCCATTTATCTTGTTTTTTTTAGGTTTATTCGAGACCGCTGGATCTAGGGCTGAAATAATGGATGGCTTGGATCGAATAAAGAAAAAAAGAGGAAAAGGGGAGGATCCCGCGCAGCCACGCAGGATCATCTCCCCCAAATCCCCTACTTCGAACGGCCCTTGGCTGCTGCCGACAGACATTGTGTCGCCCTTGGGCCACGACATCCGCCGTGGTTGGTGCCGATCGACTCGCCTCGGCCGGCTAAGTCTAATTCCACCGACCCCATCCCTTACCGTCGCTGATAGCTCGTTAATTGAAGGGGAAAAGAGTTTGATCCCTAATTTAATTTAGGGGCAAAATCTCCTAAATTGGAGTCGAATCAGATGAAATTCGGGGTGAATTTCAACAAGTCAAAGCTGTGCTAATCACTTTGGATGATTTTATGGGACAAATATGGGGATTTTGACCCCAATTTTCCTTGAATCCCAAACCCCGAAACCCTATAAATAGTGTCCAATTTTCCATTGTTCAACACACAAAAAATCATCCGAAAATACCCAAAAAAATTCCCTGAAATTTTTGAACCTGCTGGAATTTGTTTGAATTTTGAGTTGCTCCGGTTTGAATTTTTGAAGAAGAAACAAGCTTTTTTGGTGGCATTTGGACGGTTCGAGAGGAAGAAGCTCGCAAATTCTCCACTTGCGGTATAATTTTCTTTTCTCCTTTTTACATTTCTAATTTGTTTTTTCTTGTTAAATTTTTGTTCATGTTTTTTTAGGTTACATTTAGATGTTGGGAGCTTGAATGGGTCATTTTTCTTTATTTTTGTTGATATTTTGATTCAAATAATAATAATAATATTTCAAAAAAAAAACATAGTAAATAGTTTATTTTTCAACTTTGTTCATGTTTTTACAATGAAAATTTGTTTAATCCATGTCATTCTAAAAAAACAAAAATAATGTTGTTGAGATAAAAAGGTTTTTTAAAAACAAATAAAAAATAATAAAACAAGTTTTTTTAAAAAAGGAGTTTCTTTAAAATATAAATAAAGTTTTAACTTTCAAAAAAATACAAAGCTTTCAAAATTCAAAAAGAATATTTTTTTACTCTTTTAATAAAGAAAAAAGTAAGTGAAGTGAAAGAATAAAATTTTAATGAAAATTTTCAAAAATAAAAAAAGACAACAAATAAAAAGTTTTAAGAAACTTTTTCAAAACATAAAATAAACTTTGATTTTTTTTAAAAAAAATAAAAAAACAACTCTTTAGTTACTACCATTTAAAAAAAAGTTTTCAAAACTTACAAATAAAAATTCTCTAAACAAATTTTTTCTTAAAACATAAAAAACACAAAAAACGTTTTCAAACATAAAAATTAAAAAAAGTTTAAATTTAGAAAAAAAACTTAAAAAATTTAAAAGGGTTTAATTTTTTTAAAACTTTAAAACATAAAAGTAAAAAAGAACTCTTTTTTTTTCAAGTAATGAAAATGATAAAAGGTTTAAAAAAATATTTTTTCCAGAAAAATAAAGGAAAAACAAAAAAAATTTCAAAAAAATTTGATCCAAGCCTAAAATACAAATAAAAAACATTAACTTGTTGTCTTGTTTGCCTTTTAGTAATAATTTTGAACCTTAGGGATAAGTTCTACAAGCCTTGGTTAGAAACTTTTGTTTGATAAAATTTTCTTCATAAAAATAAAATACACTTAATAAAATTTAAATCCTTAAATAGGAATAAAAAAAACTTAGACCTTCCTTAGGATTTATAACCTTTAATTTAGAGAAAAAAATTTCAACAAATCAAGTTTCTTTGTCTGTTTGAAAAGTGGAATCTAAATAATGCGGTGTCTTACTAAACGAAAATGGCGGGTTAGTGCCAGAAGTGTTAGCGGTGATTGGAGTTCATTTTCGGATAGTAAGGCCGTTAAAATAAAATTAAACTTATGAACGGACAATAATTTAAGCTTTACATCGATTCGTAAAATCCGACTTTAAAACCTTTTGTAACCGACAAGGTACCAATTTTTTGGGCGTCGTGGAGGTGCTAACCATTCCCCACGCGTAACCGACTCCCGAACCCGTTTTTGTGTTTTCGCAGACCAAAAATGTTGTTTTAATAAAATTAAATGATTTTATTAAAATAACCCGTTTACGTGATCCAATCACACCTTCATTAAAGATTGGTGGCGACTTCGTTGTTTTTGATTTTAAAACGTCGGGCCCCAAAAAAGGGTTGCGACAATAAGATGTCAATTGATTTCAGATTTGATTAAATAATTATTAAAGGAAAATGAAGCAAAGATTTAGGCAGACTGGCAAACACTTTTGTCAATATGATTGATGGGCTTGGCAAGGGATTTTTGGATTTCACGCTAGCGATGACAACAATTAATAAAGTTTAACCTTGGTTTTATTGTTGAGCAGATTTTAAGCTAGTTTTACATATGTTGATGGTAATACCCTAAGTTGATTGCTTTTAACACCTATATGCCTATAGTGAGTTTTTAAACAATTAACTTGGCAAAGTTTTAAACTTTACTCCTAAAGGGTAGATTCACTTCAAAAGTAAGTTCATCCACTTGAATCACTTCTGTCGAAGTTTCTCTTCTTAGTATTTGGCAATTAATACTTATCTCCTAAGTATGTTAAGATATTAGGGGATAATGAGCATTCAATGCCAGCTGAATTGTTGTGGTGCAATTGCCAAATGAATTGTTGTGGCTAGTAATTGCTTAGGCAAGTAGGCTGCCACGAAAACTGGGTTAAGTAAATTGTCATGGAAACTGGGTTTAGTAGAATGTTGTTACCTCTCCAAAAGTACTATTTCTAATACCAATTTTACAATGTTTTGCTTGTTTTTAGGTACATTTAGTTGCATTAGGTTGTTAGAATCATGCATTTGCATAAGGAGTTTAGTATTCTGTCTATGCTAGTGTGAAGGGTTGTTTTGTGGCTATTTTGCAAGCTTGGCATAGGATTTGGCAAAGGAATGCAACGCAGTAAATAATGCGAGAGAGAATGTCGAGTTTTGTTGGCATAGATGGACCAAACAATGCCAAGCATCGGTTGGCAGAGAAATGAACTTGATGCCATGCCAAAGACCATTGGCAATACTAGCCCAAAAAAATAGGACTAGATCAGACTGTGGAAAATAGCACTTGATCAAGCTCTAAAAAAATAGGATGGCGAAAAAATTGGATGCCAAGCTGGTCTGGCACTGATGGATCCAACGATGCAAAGCTCGACTGGCGAAAGATCGAAGACTGATGATGTTAGTCCTAGACTAATGACATCAGCCCTAGTTAAGATGATGTCAGCCCTAGTCAACATGATGTCAGCACTAGGATGCAAAGTACAGCTAAGATGATCATAAGCCTTAGCCTGCCCAAATTGAAACCCCAAGGCTTATCCTAGGGTTTCCCACGCATGCCTATATAAAGGATATCAAGCAAGCACATAAGAGGCGGCACATTGGAGATCAAATTGAGAAAATGCTGCCTTCTAACACACTCTCTTAGTTTATTTGGTTTTTGGATGGAAACCCCAACCATGAACTAATTTTCTTAAGTTGGTTGGGGGATGTTTGGTTTTAACATTGATTTTATGCTTTAGTTTCTTTAATGATAAATATGTTTCGGCAAAGTTTTTCTATTTGGCATACTTGAATTTTTCCTAAATACTCTACCAAGCGAGAGCTGGCCCTGTTGGCCTATTGCTCATCAACATCTTAACAGACTTGGAGTGGCAACGATTGAGTTGTTGAATACTAAGGAGAGAAGCTTCGAGAGAAGTCGTTCAAGTAGATGAACTTACTTCATAAGTGATATCTACCCCTTAAGTGTATAGGTTAGTTCTTAATCAAATCAATTTATTTAAAAACATGCACTATAAAGATATAGGGAGTTTTTATATGATCGACATAGGGATAGGACCATCGAGAGAGGCATTGCTAATTTTGAATCTGCTCGACAAACAATGCCAAGACAGGTTGACATTAAAGACTGGTATGGCATGAAAAGCGTAGAAACTAGGCATTCCCTGCCAACGCTCTTCACTCATTAAAAGACCTTCCTTGCCAACGTTTTTACTTCACATTTATTTCTTTTCTTTTTAAAGTATTTCCAAAACAAACTTTCAAAACAAACATCTTTTCTTCCAAGGCAAGTAACAATCAAACAATCGAATTCCAAGTCAATATTTGTGGGATCGATACTCAACTTAACTGTTGTATTACTTGCACACCGTGTATACTTGCACACCGTGTATACTTGCATGCAAAAGACTCTTGGCACTGACGTACTAATACATACATTTTGCCCCTTTTGCCAGCATTTACTTACACATCTTCTACTGAGTTTGCAAGTTTTTGGCGTCATTACCGGAGATTGCAACAGAGTTGATTGCTTTTAAGTTTTTACTTGTCCTTCATTTACTTTTATTTTACTTTTGTTTTTTTACTCTGTGTATGACCAAAAGCCATCCTATGGTGGATGAGTGGCCATACGCTCTGAAAATTAAGAGAACCTTGAGGAGGTTAAAGAGAAGATTCCGAGAGATGAATAATCAAGGTAATCGAAGGAATGGTGTGGCGAAAAATGGCAATCTACATAAAAATGAGAAACCACCACCACCTGTTGTCCCAATTGTAGATGAAGAGAGACCTATTAGAGAACATTTAGGACCAAACATTGACAATTTAATGTCAGAACTTGTTGGCACAAAGTTAAATAAACCAAATTTTGAACTTAAGTCGATAATGATTCAAACTCTTTTAAATATAGGTTAATTTGATGGAGCACTTACTGGAGATCCTTGACAACATTTGAAGCAGTTCATGAAGATTTGCCAATTATTCCAACAAACTGGAGTATCTAGAGACACTGTGAAGTTGAGGTTATTCACTTTTTCCTTGCAAGATAGAGCTAAGGTTTGTCTCAATTCTTTGCCACCTGGCTCAAACACTTCATGGGCAGGCCTATGCTAGAAGTTCTTGACATGATTTCAGCCACCAACACTCACTATCAAGCTACGAGGTGAGATTATTACATTCAGGCAGGCTGATGATGAAACATTATATAATGTCTGGGAGAGATTTAAAGATCAGTTGACAAGGTGTCCTATGCACAGATTCCTGAAATATACCCAAATTCAAACCTTCTACAACGGATTGAATGCACAAACAAAGACTGTTTTTGATGCTTCAGCAACCGGTTCCTTGCTAGACAAGAAGTATTCAAAGGCCGTTGATATTCTTGAAAGAATTGCAATTAATGATTTTGAATATCCTATTGCCAGACTCGGGACGAGAACCAAAGCCAGTGAGAAATTGAAGGTTGATAAACTAACATCCATTCATGCCGAGATTTCCAACCTCACCACCATGGTGAGATCGTTGCAAAAGAACAATGAGTCCCAAGAATTTAAAGCATTAGACCACTTCTGTACAATCTGTGGAGATAATCATCATGTGGAAGAATGCTCTACCAATCATGAATCGATAAATTTTGTTGGCAATGCTAATCGTTACTATAATCCTAACTCCAATACTTATAATGAAGGTTGGAGACAACACCCTAACTTAGCTTACGGAAATCAAGGAGGTAACCAACACTATGAACAACACCAGAATGCCTAGAGGCAGAATAACAATGTAATGCCAGCATTCAATGGCACTGTCATGCCAACATTTTATCAAAATGCTGTGCCAAAGAGAGCTCAAAACAATTATTAGAAAGGGAAGAGATTCAACAAAGGAGGTCCTCCCAATGATTACATGGAAAAGAATGATGCCACAGTCCAGAGTTTGGCAGCAACAATGAGAAACATGGAAACTCAAATTGGACAACTTAACAATGTACTAAACAATCAACCCCAAGGAGCCTTGCCAAGCAACACTAAAGATGCTCTACACAAAGACAATGAGAAATGCAAGTCCATAACCCTTCAAAGTGGTAAGTAGTGAGGGACAGAGATGGCTGCCAAGCAACCAATTAACTGCCGAAGTAAAAAGCCAGTGCCGACAGACAAGACTAGAGAAGTAGAGAAAGAGGAAATTAAAATAGATGATGCCAGTACCAATGCCAGAACTGATGCCAACATTGATGACAAATAGACTGAGGCTAAACATCATACTAATGCCAAAACAGATGCCAGCACTACCTCGGCAAAGTCGCCAACGCCAGTATGTGATTATCCACTACCACTATTTCTAGCAAGACTTCAAAAACACAAACAAGATCAATAATTTAAGCGCTTCTTGGAATTTCTTAAGCAGTTGCAAATTAACATTCTATTGTTAAAAGCCCTTGAGCGAATGCCCAACTATGTAAAATTCATGAAGGATATTCTGTCCAAAAAGAGCAAGTTGTGAAACTTTGAAACTGTCACTCTCACTGAGGGATGCAGTGCCATGATCCTAAACCGATTGCCACCAAAGCTGAAAGATCCAGGAAGTTTCACTATTCCCTACACAATTGGCAACAAATTTATGTGCAAGGCATTGTGTGACTTGGGAGCCAGCATCAACTTGATGCCAATGTTAGCTTTTAGGAAGCTTAGCATAGATGTAAGACCTACCACCGTGACACTCCAACTGCCAGATCGATCCTATGCGCATCCCAAGGGTGAGATTGAGGATGTGTTGACAATGGTAGACAAATTTATCTTTCCAGCCGATTTTATCATTTTTTATTATGAGGATGATGTTAATGTTCTGATTATTTTAGGTAGGTCATTCCTTACCACGGGTAGTGCTCTTATTGATGTTCATAAAGGGGAACTGCGTATGAATGACCAACATATTACTTTTAGTATGTTTCAAGCTTTGAAATGTGCATATGAACCTGATGAATGTCAAGTCGAGGAGATGATGGAAGTCCATTTATATTGTGGACATGGCACAATTATACCAGGATATAGAATTTGATGCCAACATGCTTGATGGCATAGCTGAACTATTTGAAGAACCTGAGGAATCAGCCTTAGAGGCTGAAGATGTAAGTTATTTTGAGCATCAATAGTTGGCCGGCAGATTGATAAAAGAACCTAAACCATCAATTGAGGAACCACCAGAGTTGAAGCTAAAGCCACTGCCAAATCACTTGAAGTATGCTTACTTAGGTAAACACTCAACTCTGCCAGTGATCATTGCCATTGATCTCACTAATAATCATGAAGAGAGATTGCTCGAAATATTAAGAAATTATAAGCAAGTGTTGGGTTGGACCTTGGTAGATATCTGAGGTATTAGCCCAACCATTTGCATGCATAAAATCATTTTGGAGAAGTACCATGGCAGGACCATTGAAGGCCAAAGAAGGCTAAACCCAAGCATGAAAGAGGTAGATAAGAAATAGATCATAAAATGGCTTGATGTCAGGATTATTTATCCCATTTTTGATAGCTCATGGGTTAGCCCGGTGCAATGCTTGCCAAAGAAAGATGGCATGACCGTGGTACAAAACAATGAAGCTGAATTGATTCCCTCCAGGACTATCACCAGATGGAAAGTGTGCATGGATTATAGAAGGCTGAACAGTGCCACAAGGAAAGACCACTCCCCATTGCCTTTCATCGACCAAATGTTAGACAAGTTGGCAGGTAAAGCTTTATATTATTTTTGGATGGTTATTCAGGTTATAATCAGATTTCCATCGCTCCTAATGATCAAGAGAAGACCACGTTCATGTGCCCTTACGAGATGTTTTCTTTTAGAAGGATTCCATTCGGCCTTTGTATTACGTCGGCAACGTTCCAACGTTGCATGATGTCTATTTTCCGATATGATAGAGAATAATATGGAAGTATTCATAGATGATTTCTCAGTGTTTGGAAAAACATTTGAGGAATGCATTTGGAGCAAGTCTTAAAGAGATGCATTGAGACGAACCTAGTGCTGAATTGGAAAAAATGTCACTTCATGGTGAAAGAAGGCAATGTTCTCAGGTACAAGGTAACCGAGAGAGGATTAGAAGTTGACCGAGCAAAAGTGGAGGTAATCAAGCAATTGCCACCTCCAACAAGTGTTAAAGGTATAAGGAGTTTTTTAGGTCATGTCAATTTTTATCGACGATTTATTAAAGATTTTCCAAAAAATGCTAAACCTTTATGCTTGTTGTTGGAACATAATGCCATTTTTGCATTTGATGATTCTTGTTTGAGAGCATTTTAGGAATTTAAAGAGAAATTGATTAATGCCCCCATAGTCATAGCATCGTAATTGGAATGAGCCTGTTGAGCTCATGTGTGATGCTAGCGACTATGCCATTGGAGCAGTTTTGGGAAAGCGGCATGGCAAGGTTTTCCATGCCATCTACTATGGCAATAAAACCTTGAATGAAGCACAACTTAATTACTCTACAACTGAAAAAGAATTTCTTGCGGTTGTATTTGTTTTTGATAAATTTAGATCTTATTTAATTGGTAACAAGGTTGTGGTTTATACAGATTATTCGACATTGAAGTATCTGTTGGAAAAGAAGGATGCCAAACCCAGATTAATCCGATGGATGCTCTTACTTCAAGAATTTGACCTAGAGATCAGAGACACGAAAGGTAGCAAAAACTTAGTAGCTGACCACCTTTCACGTTTAGAGCATCCCATTGAAGATGGTAAGGCTAAAGTTATTAGAGATGAATTTCCTGACGAATACTTACTTTTAGTTAATGCTATGCCATGGTACGTTGAAATTGTCAACTACCTGGTGAGCAACATTCTTCCACCAGATTTGGCGTACAATGCTAAGAAAAGATTCCAGCGAGAAGTTAGGCAATACTATTGGGATGATCCAATATTGTTCAAACAATGTGCAAACCAAGTGATCCGCCAGTGTGTGCCCGAAGATGAACAACATAACATATTGCATTTGTGTCATGCTGCACCGTATGGAGGTCACTTTGCTGGGATGAAGACTGCTACCAAGGTGCTGCAGTCAGGATTCTTTTGGCCCACACTATACAAAGATGCCCATAACTTTGCCAAGGCATGTGACCGTTGCTAGAGGACAGGAAACATTTTCGGTGGACATCAATTGCCGCTTCAGAACATTATGCAGTGGATTTGTTTGATGTATGAGGGATAGACTTTATGGGTCTTTTTCCTCCATCATTTGGTAACCTATACATCCTTGTGGCTGTTGACTACGTTTCAAAATGGGTTGAAGCTGTTACTTTTCCAAAAAACGATGCCAAGGTTGTTGCCAAATTTTTGCACAAACACATTTTTACTCGATTTGGTGCCCCTATAGTGATTATTCATGATGAGGGTACCCATTTTAAATGCAATCTAATCTCTAAAGCTTTGTCTAGATATGGAATTCAACAGAGGATTGTCACAGCATACCATTCCAAAAGAATGGCCAAGTAGAGATTTCCAACAAGGAGATCAAGAACATTTTGGAAAAGACTGTAAATCCAATAAGGAAGAACCAGTCCTTGAGACTAGATGACTCATGTTGGCTTACAAGACTGTTTTTAAAACTCCTTTGGGGACCTCCTCATTTAGACTTGTTTTCGGGAAGGCATGCCACTTACTAGTGGAGATGGAGCACCGAGCTTATTGGGAAATCAAAATGCTTGACATGGCATGGAGGGCTGCTGGAGAAAAGAGGTTATTAGACTTGAATGAGTTGGAGGAATTCAGGACACAAGCATATGAGAAAGCCAGGATTTACAAGGAGAAAACAAAACGCTGGCATGATTAGTAGGATAATGCTAAGACATTTTGAGGTAGGCCAACGTGTTCTATTGTTTAATTCACACCTTAAGCTATTTACAGGTAAACTCAAATCGAGATGGACGGGTCCTTATGAAGTTGTAAAACCCTACGCCCATGGAGTTGTGGACATTAAAACTTGAAGACATGAGAAATTTTCAAGGTGAATGGACAAAGTCTAAAGCATTACATGGAAGGTGATTAAAACAATTCCAAGGAGGTGATCCTCTTGGTAGAGGTAACGTGAAACCATCATCAGGTTTGAACTTTTTGTAAATATTAGGATAGTTGTTTTTATTTGTTTTAGGATTTAGGATTTTTAATTATTTTTATTTATGTTAATTTTCATTTTTATTCATTTGATGTGTTGAATAGTTTTCTTTAAGTGTTTGTAGAGTTACTGCCATGAACAATGCCATAATTTATGTCAGGAAATTTGCCAAAACTATTTATAGGATCATTGCCTACTGCATTACCAAGCATGGAATGAAGGAAACGAATGGCCCCTGATTGTGGGACATTTGTGACAAGAAAGACCCGAGTCACACACAAAGAAGTCTCTAAGGGGAGTCCTCTTCTTTTTAAACTCCTTTGCATTCTATTACATTGAATTTTTTTTCTATTTTAATTTTGTATATATATGTTGTTTTATGCATTGAGGACAATGCACATCTTAGGTTTGGGGGTGTACGTTTCCTCACATTTATGCCATGCATTTCATGTTTAATTTCTATTGCCATGCCATTTTAGGTCATTTAGAATGGATGCATAATGAACCACTAAAAAAAGAAAAAAATTCCCTCGGATTAATTTTGAAGAATGTTAACATTTGTTAGGCAAGTTTAATTTGATCTAGGTTTCTACCTGATGAGGAAATTTAATCTTTAGTTGTCATGCCATGCCAGCAGAGTAGTACGCTAGCTTGGCAATTGATCTCTAGTTTAGGGAATCGAATTTACACTTAACACATGATATATATCTAGTTCCCTAGGAAACTTAGACTATTTGAAACTATGCTCAAATTGAAAAAAATGAAAAAATGATGCCAGGGTAAAAAGAAACAAATAAGGCAGCAATGCTCTGCCAAGGTAATAAAATAAAAATATAGAACTCTTATCTACTTAGGGATAATAAGTTACTTGGTGTTTTGTGGTTTGCTCCCTCTTAGTTCTTAAGTTCAAAACCCTATGGTATGAGTTGAAGAGAAAGCCTAGTGATGTCTGGATTAAAGTGGGGATTTGTGGTATGCTCCCTCTTATCACTCACGCTAAACAATGTCACGAAGCAAGCTTAAATTAATGCCATTAGAACCCTTGGCAAGAAAAAGAAAAAAAAATAAAGATCTGAGTTTAGGTAGTAAAATTGACTAAGGGAGTGAAAGGATATTGGATGCATATTGCCTACACATCATGCACTCTTCATAAACTTAGACTAGAGTTATATTGCTCCACTTGAATTACTACCTGCTTGGCATTACTGCACAAAGATACTGAGGATAGAAATAGAGCCAAATTCTGCTTGCCAACACTTGTTGGCATTCCAATCAAAATTTTGTCGAGGTAACTTTTTCACAATTTTTAATTTTCATTATTACCATTACTTGAGGACAAGCAATGAGTAAGGTTTGGTGTGTGTTACCTCTCCAAAAGTACTGTTTCTAATACCAATTTTACAATGCTTTTGCTTGTTTTTAGGTACATTTAGTTGCATTAGGTTGTTAGAATCATGATTTGCATAAGAAGTTTAGTATTTTGTCTATGCCAGTGTGAAGGGTTGTTTTGTGGCTATTTTGTAGGTTTGGCAAAGGAATATAGCGCAGTAAAGAATGAAAAAGAGAATGCCGAGTGTTGTTGGCACAGATGGACCAAACAATGCCAAACACCGGTTGGCAGAGAAATGAACTTGATGCCTTGCCAAGGACCATTGGTAATACTAGCTCAAAAAATAGGACTAGATCAGACTGCAGAAAAATATCACTTGATTAAGCTCCAAAAAAATACGATGGTGAAAAATCAGATGCCAAGCATGTCTGGCACAGATGGACCGGACGATGCCAAGCTCGAATGGCGAAAGATCAAAGACTGATTATGTCAGCCCTAGTCAAGATGACATCAGCCCTAATCAACATGATGTCAGCCCTAGGATGCAAAGTGCGGCTAAGATGATCACAATCCTTAGCTCGCCCAAATTCAAACCCTAAGGCTTATCCTAGGGTATCCATGCATGCTTATATAAAGGATATCAACCAAGCACATAAAAGGCGGCACATTGGAGATCAAATTGAGAAAAAGATGCCTTCTTACACATTCTCTTAGTTTATTTAGTTTTTATTTGATGATATTAAACGATTTTGGTTTTTGGATGGAAACCCCAACAATAAACTAATTTTCTTAAGTTGGTAGGGGGATGTTTGGTTTAAACGTTGATTTTATGCTTTATTTTGTTCAATGATAAATCTGTTTCGGCAAAGTTTTTCTATTTGGCATACTTGAATTTTTCCTATATACTCTACCAAGTGAGAGCTAGCCCTGTTGGCCTATTTCTCCTCAATATCTTAATAGATTTGGAGTGGTAATGATTGAGTTGTTGAATACTAAGGAGAGAAGCTTCGAAAGAAGTCGTTCTAGTAAATGAACTTACTTCAGAAGTGATATCTACCCCTTAGGAGTATAGATTGGTTTTTAATCAAATCGGTTATTTAAAAACATGCACTATAGAGATATAGGGGTTTTTATATGATCGACATAGGGCAATTACCATCGAGAGAGGCTTTGCTAATTTTGAATCTCCTCGGTAAACAATGCCAAGACAGGTTGACATTAAAGGCTGGCATGGCATGAAAAGCATAGAAACCAGGCATTCACTGCCAACGCTCGTCACTCATTAAAAGTCCTTCCTTGCCAACGTTTTTACTTCACTTTTATTTCTTTTCTTTTTAAAGTATTTCCAAAACAAACTTTCAAAACAAACATCTTTTCTTTCAAGGAAAGTAACAATCAAACAATTGAATTCCAAGTCAATCTATGTGGGATCGATACTTAGCTTAACTGTTGTATTACTTGCACACCGTGTATACTTGCATGCAAAAGACTTTTGGCACTGATTTACTAATACATACATTTTGCCCCTTTTGCCAGCATTCACTTACACATCTTCTACTGAGTCTACAAATGCCGTGGCAACTGAGTTTAGTAGATTTTCGTGGAAACTAGGTTTCCTCTTTCAATGTTTAGCGGAGTGTTCTTCAATGCTATTGTGTTATCCCTAACCGAATAACTAATGTTTGTACAAGCCTTGGTGATACATCCCTGTGTTAACCTTGGGTGAGCAACATCGATCTCTGCACTCTTCTTAGCCATTGGAATCTGATCCGTATTCCTAAGGCAAATTAGTTTCCACCAACGGTTGTTTAAATGGAAACTTTTTCCACTCATTTCATGAATCTAACTCTACCGAGCCTAGATAAATGTATGCAATCAAGTTCCTTTCTCAATTTCATTGAAGAAAAAATAAAGAACCAAGAATGGATAAACAATGAATTTATTGAATTAAAAACCAAAACCATTCATTCATCTCCACACACCAATAAAACCTAATAACCCAAGCCAAATTAATCTAGTTCATGGATGGGTAAAAAGAAAACACAAAAGAATAAAACCCATACATGGGATCACACGATACAAGATGAAAATAAATAGATGTATGTGAATCCCTCTTGCTATCCGATCTCACTCTCCTAATTGACTCTCTCATGTTGTTGCGATATCCTTAAATAGGTGAGGAAGAGAGAGTCCAAATGCCTGTAGAATCCGTGTAAATAGATCTCTAATCGATTGGAGATTTTAATTTGAATATGGGATAATTATCCTTTGCGTTTGAATAAATATGTAGATAAGACTTTTATTGCGGCTTGCCACGGCTTCTTTCAGCAAGTGGTTTGGCAAGTCCGCATCCTTATCCTAACTTGCCGTAGCATCCTTCGGCAAGTGACTCAGCAACTCATAATGCACTAAGTAAAGCAAAACAATAGTGATTTCTCCATAAAAACCATCAAAACATAAAGACAAGCTCAATAGACAAGGAAACTATGAAACTATGCATGAATGACTAAGTATGCAACTAAAATGAGCCTAAATCTAACAATAATATGATTAAAAATGGTAGAAAATATAATACTTTTACACACTTAAAACACCCCCAAACTCGAACTATTGCTTGTTCTTAAGCAATGAAAAACACTAACAATTAACTCTCAAGGAATTTACCACCAAAAGCATGCTTCTTACCTGACTTCAATCCTTAGAATCGTGGCAACAAAGAATTCGATCGTTGAAAATCATAGAAAATTACTCAAAATTAAACTACAATGCTAGTGAAAATATGTATGCGGAGTTGTGTAAAAGTCTATCACCAGGATTCCAGGCAAACCTTAGGTTTTATTTTTAACTTGTCGAGGCAATTAATTTCGCTGAGCTAGTTTAGACACCTCTAGCAATTTCTTTCAATTAATTCGACTAGAGCTAGGTGGGCACCTCTAGTGATTCTTAATGCGTGAAAACTAGAGCCAGATGGGCACCTCTAGCAAGAAATTATCTTTATTTATTGTATATATATATATATATATTTTGTTAGAGCCAGATAAACACCTCTAGCACATTTTTCAAATTTTTAATAACCTAAAATTCACTAGGTCTCCCCTACTGAACAAGTCACAATAATGTCAATATAAGCAACATCATAGTAAAATTTCAAGTGAACTCCATGCTAATCCTAAAATCTAAGGTCTTTTCATCTAAGTGCAGTGACAAAACTTATCATAGGATATCACATCAAGTTTCAGCAGTTTTATCAGGCAATTGTCATGGCAAGTAACGTATGCAAACTAACATGAGACGAACAAAATGAATGCAAATGACCATGAGACAAACAAAAACAAAACCACCCTAAACTCTAGAGAAGCATTGTCCTCAATGCATTCAAAACAAAACAAACTAAAACAAAAACAAAATGCAAATGAACTAATTGGAGAGGTCGTTACCTCGAATTTGTAGTTTCCTTCGACCATCTACTTGGTCCATTTTTCCGCTCGTGGTGGTTGCTAACGTGAAGCTAGTGCAGGGTCATGAACCAAAGTTTTCTCTACCTCTAGAATAACTCGTGTCAGGGAGATATCTTGGTCCTTTATATATCGCCTAAGCAACAACTCTCTTGCCTCTATCCGATCCAAATGTTGCATCAAGGGGCGAAGGATATCGACCACCCATGGAATATTTTCCGTGGCATGCGTACTTGTTGTGGCATGTGCAATTGCCAAGGCATATTTTGCTGTCGGGGCAGAACCTGGAACATAGTATTTGTGTGCAACTGCTAGTGCTTTTGGTGGCTCATCCTACATCATATGCATATACTAAGTCTTTATCCACCTAGTTTTCTTGGGTAGCCTCTCGTCCGTAGCCTAGGTTGGCACTTTCTCCTTCTCGCATAAGATTGAAATCAGATTAGGAAAATAGAGTGCCCCCACATCCTTCTTTCTACAAGCATAAATCTCATAAAAAATAATTTGTCCAATGTTAATAGTACGATTATGCAAAATAGAATGTAGCAACAATGAATGAGAGTAGGAAGAACTAGTGTTATGAGTTGTAGGCATCAAAAGAATTTTTATGAATTTATTCCACAAATTGGCCTTGAGTTTCAACCAGAATCGATTCACCTTGCCTTTCAGTTATGCATCATTCCATTCGGTGCCCTCAACGGTGAGATCCTTGAGGACTTTATCAACCTCTTTCGCGGTGATATTATTAACAAACTCAGTATGCTCTTCACATGTAGAAAACAACCCATAGTATGCATTGATAGCAGAGGCATCAAGAAGAATAACCCTACAACACACATGGATACAAGGATTATTCAGTTTAGAAACATGAGAATAAAACTCCCTTACCCATGAGACGTTCCCTGATGCCAGCTGTTCGGAAAAGATTGACCACTTATGATTCGCAACAATGGTGTAGACAGAATCTTCAAGACCATATTTTGGTTTGGAGAGATGATAGGCGAACCCTTGCTCCTCCCAAACCTTTCTAGTGGCAAATTTCTTCTTGAATCTTTGCTCAATTTCTAGTGAAGCAAAACAACGAAATGATGGCTCGATTGCTTGTGAAGAACTTGCTCCGGTTATGGTTTTCAAATTCTTGGTCATGTTGTTTGGTTCCTGATTGAAAAAAAAACAAAGAAAAGCTCTAAGAGTTTCAAGAATGGGAAAAAAGTAAATGAAGAAGGTGTGTTATAATGAGGATTTAATGTAAAATGAAAGGCTGGAAAAGAGGATGGATTAATATATCGCCAATGGGGGAAAAGAAAAACAATGATGGATGATGGGTGGGATTTGCGACAAGGGTTAGAAAGGGAGGGAAAGAAATTTTGGGTGAAAATTTCAAAGGGGTGTTAAATCCCCTAAAAACCATCGACTTTCCACTTTCTTTGGGATAGATTTTCATTCAAATGAAATTCTATCTCATAGCCCAACTCATTCTCTTTTGAAAATCTTATCCTAAAATTCAAAAACAAAACAAAACCAAAAGAATAAATATTAAATAAAGATAAAAACTAAACCAAAATAAAATGAAAAGGATAAAATATGAAATTCAAATAAAATAAGTAAACAATAAAATTAAAAACACTTGGAAAGAGTATTCTCATGCATCTTCTAAGGATACCGCTATCCTATCACGCTCAACATGAGTTCCAACGTAGTGCTTCAATCTCTGTCCATTGACCTTAAACTCACGTCCATCCATAGTTGATTTGATCACAACAATCCCATGAGAATAGGGTTTACTACCTTGAATGGCCCAAACCATCTTGAATTTAGTTTTCCCAGAAATAGTCTAAGTCTAGAACTATATAGAAGCACCAGTTGCCCTGGCAAGAATTGTTGTGGCAATAGCTTTTTATCATGCCATCGTTTCGTCTTCTTTTTATAGAGCATGGCATTGTCATAAGCCAATACACAGAATTCATCCATATCGTTCAAGTCAGTAAGCGCTTTTTCATGCTTTCTCCTTGACATGTTCATGGTCTTGATTGCCCAATAGGCCTTATGCTTGATCTCCACCAGTAAGTGGCAAGTCTTGCCGTAGAAAAGTCTGTAAGGAGACATTCCTAAGGGTGTCTTGAATGCTGTTCGGTTGGCCCAAAGTGCATCATCAATTCTCGCAGCACAATCCTTTCGAGAAGGATTGACAACCTTATAAAGGATAATCTTCAACTGACGGTTAGAAATTTCTACTTGCCCGTTAGTCTCGGGTGATATGTCATGGCAAATTTGTGAGTCACTCCAAAGTGATGTAACATCTTAGCAATGAGTTTATTGTCAAAATGTTTGCCTTCATCACTGATAATTGCCCTCGGCATTTCGAACCGTGTGAGTATATTTTTCTGCAAGAAACGTTGCACAGTCTTGGAATCATTTCTGGGAACTACAGCTGCCTCAACCCATTTGGACATTAGTCCACGACAAGTAATATGTATAAGTTGCCGAATGATGATTGGAAGGGCTCCATGAAATCGATGCCCCATACGTCGAACAATTCTATCTCGATGATGTTTTGCAATGCAATCTCATGCCACCTTGATATATTCCCCGTTCGTTGGCATCGATCACACCTCTTGTAGAATTCATGGGCATCTTTATAGAGATTTGGTCAGTAAAAGCCTGACTATAAGACTTTGGCCAGTGTTCAAGTACCTCCAAAATGGCCTCCATAGGGTGATGAATGACATTGTAGAAGCATATTTTGTTGTTACTCCTCAATAACGCATCATCGTATGAACTGATCTGCACATTGTTGAAACAAAAGAGGCTCGTCCCAATAATAATGCTTAGCATCATGTAAGAACCACTTATTTCCTTGGTGACTAAGGTCATAAGGTAAAATACCGCTCACAAGAAAATTTACTAAATCGGCATACCATGGAGTTTTCGTGGCAGCAATTGCTCGTTCGGGAATGCAACATGGATCTCCAATTAAACATCATCTTTATTGCTCCCTTCCAACCTTGACAAGTGATCGACAACCTATTTCTCTATTTATTTCTTGTCCTTAATTTTGATGTCAAACTCTTGTAAAAGTAATATCCAACGAATTAAACGAGGTTTGGAATCTTTCTTAGGAATTAAATACTTAATTGTCGAATGGTTAGTGTGAACAATTACCTTAGTACCAATAAACTAAGGATGCAAACATTAGTTCTAGCAATTCCTTTTCAATCGTAGTGTAATTCAATTGAGAACCACTAAGGGTTTTGCTAGTGTAATATATCACATGGAAAATTTTACCGTTCCTCTGGCCTAAGACAGTTCCTACTGTAAAATTGCTCGCATCGCACATGGGCTTGGAAGGTAGGGATCAATCAGGGGGAACAACAATAGGTGTCGTGGCAAGTTGCTTCTTCAGGGCTTTAAATGTCGTGGCACATGAATCATCAAAATTGAAGGCATTGTCTTGTTCAAGAAAATTACACAAGGGTTTAGAAATCTTAGAAAAATTATGAATAAACCTTCTGTAAAAACCTACATGTTAGACAAAACTTTGGATCCCCTTGACTGAATTAAGTGGTAACAATTTCTCAATCGGGTCCACCTTGGCCTTATCTACTTCGATTCTCTTAGATGAGATCTTGTGTCTTTGCACGATACCTTCATCCACCATAAAGTGGTATTTCTCCCAGTTTAAAACTAGGTCAGATTATTCACATCGTGCTAACACCTTTTCCAAATTGCTGAGGCAATTGTTAAAACTGTCTTCGAATACTAAGAAGTCTTCCATGAAGATTTCGAGGAAATCTTCCACCATATCGGACAAGATCACCATCATACATCTCTAGAAGGTTTCTAGAGCATTGCATAATTCAAATGACATCCTCTGAAATGCGTATGTACCAAAATGGCATGTAAAGGTAGTACTTTCTTGGTCTTTCGGTGCTATGGAAATTTGGTTATAACTTCAGTATCCATCAAGAAAAAAACTAAAAAGATTTTCCTACAAGACGGTTAAGCATTTGGTCAATAAAGGTTAGAGGAAAATGATTTTTCTTGGTAGCCTTATTCAATTTACGGTAGTCTATTGAAAACTCTCTAACTAGTTACAGCCCTAGTTGGAATGAGTTCATTGTTTTCATTACTTACTACAGTCATACCTTCCTTTTTCGGTACACATTGTACCAGACTTACCCATGAGTTGTCAGAGATCGGATATATGATACCGACGTTAAGACACTTTATAATTACCTTCATCACGACTTGCTTTATGGCAGGGTTAAGCCTCCTTTGAGCCTCAGTGGAATTGTTGTTGCCTTCCTCTAACAGGATCTTGTGCATACACACTACCAGACTGATTCCCTTTAGATCTGTAGTTGTCCAACCTATTGCCTTTTTGTGCACCGCCAACATGTCAATCAATCTTTTTTATTGTTCAAGCTGCAACTTAGAAGAAAAGGTTACGATAAATGTGTTATCTTTTACTAAACTTATTTCAATTGCCCTAGCAATGGTTTTAATTCTAAAATAGGAGGTTGCTCAATAGAAGGTTTGCCAAGTTTATGTTCATTACATGAGTAATCAAGAGATTCGAATTTTCTACCCTGGTTGACTTACAATCCACTTTGCTTCTATTATGCATCGTTGTCCAGCTCTTTAAGTTCATCAGGCTCGACAATGAAATTATTGTGGCAATACTCCTCCACATAGAAGTTAAATTATGTGGTGGCCTGAATAGTCTGGCATTATTCTAGATCATCAGCATACTTTAGGGTTTTGAATACATTGAGTGTGACTTGCTGCTCATTCACATGCATAGTGAGCTTTCCTCTCTCAACATTGATCAAGGTTCTTCCTATTGCTAAGAACGGTCTCCCAAGAATAATGGGAGCGAACTCATCTACTTCACAATCCAAAATAATAAAGTCAATGGGAAAAATAAATTTATCCACCCTTACCAAAATATCTTCGATTTTTCCTACTGGATGCCCATAAGATCTGCCCGCAAGCTGTAGCATGACTTTCATGGGTCTTGCTTTCCCTATGCCTAAATATTGAAAAACAGATTTTGGCATAAGGTTTATACTCACTCCAAGGTCACATAATGTTTTCCCAACATAGTGATTGCCGATGGAACAATGCATTGTAGAACTCTTTAGATCTTTTAGTTTGGGTGGCAATAGGTTATGCAGTATTGTCATACATCCTTTTGTCAAAGGAACTGTCTCAAACTCACTCAGCCTTGTTCGCTTAGAGACAATGTCTTTAAGGAAATTGGCATAATTAGGCATCTGCTCTATTTCCTCAACTAGTGGGAAGTTAATATGAACTTGCTTTAAGATGTCAAGAAACTTATTAAACTGGTACTCATGCTTCTACCTCTTTAGCCTCTGTGGGAATGACAATGGCAATCTGATATCTTTGCCTTTACTTGCCTCATCTAGCTTTGCAGTGTTGGATGAACTTGTCGTAACAACTGTTAAGGGCTCTTCATCAGTAATTGTTGTAGCATTGTCGCGAGTTACATCTTTCTGAACTGGGGATTTCTCTACTGGTTGATTACTCTCTCCAGGTTGGACAAGATCTTCATTTGCCTTTGGTTCACTTCGGGTGGTGATCACTTTACACTGTTCATGGCCTGATCCTCATATAACCTCAGTGTCACTGGGCAGACTGCCTTATGGCCTTGGTCAAATTGCCCAACCTGCTTCTCCAAAGCTTTCAGTGTCGCTCATTGATTATGCATCATCATCATGGCCCTATTCATAAAAGTGTCAGTCTTTTTCATGAAATTACTAGTATTAGCCATATAAGATTTAGTCTTAAGCATAAAACAATTTAAAGTGGTTTCCAAAGAACTAGCTGGTGATGACTGTTGTTGTGGCAACTATTTCCGTGGTATATTCTATCAGAATCCTGATGCTTATGTATTCTGGCGGTTCTAATTGTTGGATTTGTTCTGGTTACTACATGAAAAGTTGGGATATTGTCGCCATACTGTATTGTATGTGTTAGAATATGCATTGTTGTTCCGGTTGTAGTTTCCAACATAAAAACTGGACTCTGGGTTATGTGGACACTCAAAAGAATCATGGTTATCAGTATAAGAATCTCAAAAATGAATATACTATATTGACCTCATGTGTGTTACCGGGGCGTTGGATGTTCTTAATCATGTTGGTTAATGCAGCGAATTGTGTTGAGATAGCATCCAATGAATCAAGCTCAATTGTCAAGGCATTTCGCCTCACTACTCCTTTCGTGGTGGTTGGGAACTGATAATCATTGTTGGCAAGTCTATCCTAGATCTCCAAATCTTTCTCAGGTGACTTGTCTATGCCATTTGCCGAGGCATCTAGCATCATCCTATTCGGTGCGTTGACTCCATTGTAAAACATCACTACCTGCGTCCAATCTCTAAATCCGTGCATGGCACATTTGCGTAAAAGCTCTTTGTACCAATCGCAAGCCTCGTACATGGATTTGTCATCTACTTGACGAAAAGAAATAATGTCATTACAAAATTTATCAATCATATTTGTAAAATTAAATCTGATAAGAAAACTCTAGCATAGATCTATCCAAGATTCTAAATATCTGGATGGGATACTATTTAACCATGATTTTGCCTAATCCCTTAGTGAATAGGGGCATAATTTCAGCCTCAGGACATCCTCATAGAGTTATTGTTGCTTAAATGAATCACAAACTTCTACGAACAATTTAAGATGATGTCTGGCATCTTCAGTTGTTGAGCCACCAAACTGACCAATTGAATTTAGCATATTAAACATCACCTGCTTTAATTCAAAATGTGTGGCTTGAATCTCAGGAGTGACAATTCTTGGGTTGAGATCACCAAGGTCTAGAACTAATTGACCTCGAATGGGTCTGTTCCTAAGTGAACATGTTGCTCGGATAGAGCTGTTCCTCCTCCTGCCACGACATTCTGGTTTCCTTGGGCATTCTGATTACCGACTGGATCAACAGGTGGATATGCCATTTATACTCTTAGCTCTCTCCTTCTTCGATGAAAAACTCGTTCAATCTCATATTCAAGTGGGTAGTCTTGTAATGTCAGTCTCCCTCTGGTCATACACAGACGCAAAACCAAAAATGTTAGCCCCTTGAAACCAAATACAAAAATAAAATAAAAAAAGAAAAAAGGTGAAAGAAATTAAAAACAAAGTCGCTATTGCCAATCCCCGGCAACGGTGCCAAAAACTTGTTGTATGATTTGTGCAATGCAAATGGTGCAAGTGAACACGTCGCAAGTAGTACTATAGATTAAAATTGTCTCCACAGGGATTGATGAAACTTTAAATTCTATCTTCTTGCACTGAAAGATAATAATATTAAAAGTGATGTATGGTGATAAGTAGCAAGTAAAATAAACTAAACAAAGTAAAGTAAATAGAATGAGATAATTGATATGAGAGATTAGATCGGGTTAAAGTGAGCAGTGGTGCGATTGCCAAATGAATTGACGTGGCTAGTAATTGCTGAGGCAAGTAGGCTGCCACGACAACTAGATTAAATTGTCATGGCAACTGGGTTTAGTAGAATGCCGGGGCAATTGGGTTTAGTAGATTTCCGTGGCAACTAGATTTCCTCCTTCAATGTTCAGCGGAGTGTTCTTCAATGCCTTCGCGTTATCCCTAACCGAAGAACTAATGTTTGTGAAAGCCTTGGTGATACATCTCTGTGTTAACCTTGGGTGAGCAACATCGATCGTTGCACTCTTCTTAGCCGCAAAAATCTGATCCTTATTCCTAAGGCGAATTATTTTCCACCAATGTTTTTTTAAATGGAAACTGTATCCACTCGTTTCATGAACCTAGCTCTCCCTAGCCTAGATAAATGGATGCAATCAAGTTCATTTCGTAATTTCCTTGAAGCGAAAATAAAGAACCATGAATGGATAAAAATGAATTTATTGAATTAAAAACCAAAACCATTCATTCATGCCTAAACACCAATAAAACCCGATAACTCAAGCCAAATTAATCTAGTTCATGACTGGTAAAAAGAAAACAAAAAATAATAAAACCCAGACATGGGATCGCACAACACAAGATGAAAAGAAATGGATGTGTATGAATCCCTCTTGCGATTTGATCTCACTCTCCCAATCGATTCTCTCATGTTGTTGTTGCAATATCCTTAAATAGGTGAGGAAGAGATAGTCTAAATGCGTGTAGAATCCGAGTAAAAACATATCTCTAACCGATTGGAGTTTTGAATTTGAATCTGGGATAATTATACTTTGTGATTGAATAAATCTGTAGATAATGTCTTTTATCACGACTTGCCACGACGTCCTTCGGCAAGTGATTCGAAAAGTCCTCATCCTTATCCTAACTTGTCATGGCATCCTTCGAGAAGTGACTCGGCAACACGTCCTGCACAAAATAAAACAAAACAACAACAATTTCTCCATAAAAAACCATCAAAACATAAAAGCCAAGCTCAATAGACAAGGAAACTACGAAACTATGCATGAATGACTAAGTATGCAACTAAAATGAGCCTAAGTCAAACAACAATATGAGTAAAACGGGTAAAAAATATAGTACTTTTACACACTTAATAGTTAACTCCTCAAAATATGTATTTTTCATGCATATATTGCCATGATATTGCTAGACGTTAGGTGCATATTAGTCTATTTTGCCAGTAGTTTCATGCATTTGCTTCTAAGAGTTGAGGAATGTATAGTTTTTATTGTCGGAGTAAAGGGGTGTTTTCTTGTCGTGGTGTGCAGGATTGGGAGGACTGGAGCAAGTGGATGCATGAAGGAAATGTTTAGCGCAGTTGGCAAATGCAAGAGTAGAATTCCAAGCTTGGTTGGCAAAAGCAGTGATGAGAGTGCCAAGATTGGTTGGCAAGAGCAGAATGCCTAGCTTAGTTAGTAAAAGAATGGAGAAGAATGCTAAGCTTGGTTGGCAAAAGAATGAAGGATGATGCCCTACTATAACACGTGGATGTCGCGTCCAAAGAGTGCGGCACCAAAAATTTAGGACTCAACCCTAAACCTAATTAAGTCTTTGCTCATGCCTATATAAAGGAGTTCAAGAATGAGCCAAGTGAGAGACTAGAGCCACGAGGAGAAGAGAAGGGTAGAAGCAAGTTGTGCAGCTTCGCCAAGAGCTTTGGATCCGAAGGGCTGCATCGAAAGAACTTTTTCTTTTGTTCATATATCTTGGTTTAATTCTAGTTTTTGTGATGATGAATCAAAACTATTATTTTTTGGTTTCCCCAACCATGAACTAATCTTTTAAGTTGGCTAAGGGTGTTTACAATGAACGCTTAGTATTTCCATTTTTTAATAATTGCATGCTTTGGCATTAATGTCTATTTTGTCTGTGCTTACATTTTATGTATTTATTGTCATACGACTGTTGGCATTGAATGCTCATTATCCCCTAATATCTTACGAGATAAGGATTAATTGTCAAATACTAAGGAGAGAAACTTCTACAAAAGATATTCAAGTAGATGAACTTACACCTGAAGAGAATCTACCCCTTAGGAGTAAAGATTTAATCATAATCAAGTTAATTTTTTGAAAACTTGATATACACATATAGGTGTTAAAAGTAATTAACTTAGGGTATTGTCATCGACAGAGGCAATACTAACTTAAAAATCTGCTTGGCATTAAAACCAAAGTTTAGTGTTATTAGTTGCTGCCTTTGCTATAGTGAAATCCAAACATCATTTTCCAAGCCTTCCAATCATCATTACACTAGTTGTTTTCCAATCTACCTGTATCTTTACTTTAGTTTCATTTATCATTTTAATTTATTTATCTTTTTTATTTTTACTTGTTCTCTCAATCAATTGCCATCACCTTTATTTTCTATTTCACAAGTACTAAAAATGGCATTTAATTCCTGGACAACCCTTGTGGAGATTATACTCAACTTGCAACTTTATTACTAGCTGACCGTGCATACTTGCTCTTGAAAGACATGTCCTTGGCATTATTTCTTGAATTGATAGATAGAATACTTAATCTTTTTCCATGAGATATTTCGTTGACAAGTTCTTGGCGCCGTTGCCGTGGATTGCAAAAAGATTAATTGTTTTGATTTTTACTTGTTATTGTTATTTATTTATTTTATTTTGTTTGGTGTATGATCAAGAGAAGTACTGCAAATGAAGATGTACAATATGACCCAAAAATTAAAAGAACCCTACACAGGTTAAGAAGAGAATGTTGAAAGAAGGCACGTAATGGGAATGGTGAGCTAAGAGGTGTCCTAAATAATGTCTATAACTAGGAGATATCGGCAATACATGCAATTATACCTCATACTACCGCTATTGCTCTTAGATATTTGAATAACGATATATTAGAGAACACCTAGCACCCATCATAGATGATTTGATGCCAGGACTGATCGGTCCAAAGGTAAATATGGCTAACTTTGAGCTTAAACAGGTAATGATTCAAATGCTAATGAATGTAGGTCAATTTGATGGATCACCTAATGGAGACCCAAGGAAGCATTTGAAGTAAATCGTAGAAGTTTTCCAACTATTTCAATATCTTGGTGTAAATGAAGAAACAATAATGTTGAGGCTGTTATCGTTTTCCTTGCGATATAGAGAAAAATTTTGGCTAAATTCCTTGCCACCAGGTTCAATCACTACACGGTTTGATTTATGCCAGAAATTTCTTCTAAGATTTTAGCCATCTAAACTTAATGTCAAGTTGCGGACTGAAGCCACTACTTTTAGGCAAGCTGGTGATGATACTTTCTATAACATCCCTAAAACTAGGTTAACAGTATCCAATGATTCTTGTACCTGAAATGGTCCCTTGAGGATTAAGCATTTGGATATATGTAAAAATTAGATTGATTATTAGCTAAATTGAATAATATAATTGTGTGTTCGATTATAGAACATAGAAATTCTAGTTAAATTATTATTAAACTCTTTCAAGACTAATTGAGCAAGATATGATTAAATTGAGTGAATTAGGACCAAAAAGTAAGGAAATGGAATTAGATCTCTTAAGAAAGGACCAAATTAAAAGCCTAGATTAACTAGGGAATTGCATGTAACATTAATGAAAGCTTAAGGGGTATACACATGTCAATTAGACATGTTAGTGCATTGGTGACTCATGATTAGTGAGTAAATGAAGGAATCATCTTCTCCCTTCATCCATTTGGTTAAACCGATTAGAGAAAGAGAGGAAAATGAGAGAGTTTGGAACCAGCCATGGATGTTAGAGTTAGAGTCAATTGCCTTCAATTTTCATGCTTACCGAATGCTAAGGAAAACAAGGAGTAAATCTTGTGGAGGAAGAAAGAGTGGAGCATTCGAAAGCTAAAAACAAGGGGATTTGGATACAAGACAAATAAGCTAGCTTGGAGTATTGTGAGTGTAGTTTACTATAGGGTTAGGACTTAGGTCATAACCAAATATGCATGACTACCTTCTTGCTATTGATATGCCATGATAATGAGCTTAATTTAACTTGAATATGAATAAAAAGGGAAGATTGGACTAAACTAAAATTTTGAGTAATTAATAGCATGCAAATTGATAAATTAATTAGAAAGAAAAGTGAAAACAAATGTATGATTCCATGCCTTGGATATGACTTATTTGAATGCTTGCTTGATAGTGCTCTATGATGTAAATGCTTGATTCTTGATGCCTTGGGTGTGAACCATCGAATGCTTGCTTGTATGGATTTCTATGATGAAAATACTTGATAACATGAATTAAGTCATGAAATAAAGACCTTGCTTGATGCCTAAGATGGCATATGTAAAATGTTTACTTGAATATCAAGTTAAATTGCAAAATGGTGAGCTAAGGCTCAATTGGCCTAAGGGCTAAGCTTGACCTTGATATAACTTGCTTGAATGTGATCCTTGAACATGAATTGTCTTGCCTTGAACATGAAACACTTGAAAACGTAAAAAGTAATTGAAGAGCTAAGGCTCAATTGGCCTAAGGGCTAAAGCATAATGTTGCTATACCTTGCATGAATTGATTCTTGAATGAGATAAGATATCTAAGTCGCTCTTTCAATGGAAGTCCTTGGATATTAGAGTGTGATACTTGGTCTACCTTGGGACTACGGTCCATGAGCTACGGCTCGGGGGGACGCCCCATTGATTTGTGAAATGTTATTGGCGACAGTAGGAGGTAATGGGGGAGTTGTACGGAGATTGTTCACAGTTTGGCTGGATAGATGTGAAGTTAGGATTGAAATGTTTCAATATTAGCCTTTGCTTTGTGCTTTGAGCTAATTATCGCTTGGACCTATACGGTCAAACTTAGACCAAGGTTATTCATGATTAAATCTATGATCCAAGGTGAACAAGTAAAAGACATCTAAATACCAAAGGCTCAAATTAAAGAAAGTAAACAAGAATTACCAAAGGCATAAACTAAAGTAATCAAATGAAAAATAAATGAAGCATAAAGCTTACTTGGAATACTAGAATTACTTGACATGTAAACTTGAATACTTGAATTACTTGACATGTAAACTTGCTACTTGAATTACTTGACATGTAAACTTGCTACTTGGATTACTTTACATGTATTCTTGAAATGACAAACTTGAACTATTTGTTACTTGACTTGTATACTTGAATTTCTTGCTACATGATTATTACTTGAAATAGATCTTGATCTTACTTGAATTCATGAGTACTATTTGTAAACTTGTCTTGAATGAAAAGCTTGAAATGCATTATGGTTATACTTGACTTGATAAAAATGTGTAGTGCTTGAGTGTTGCTGCCATGTACACCTTGTACATTAAAATATTGATTGTTTTATGTGATTAACATGTAAAGCTTCAATGTTGCTGCCATGTACACCTTGTACATGAAAATATGAACTGTTTTATGTGATTAGCGTGTAAAACTTGAGTGTTGCTTCCATGTACACCTTGTACCTGAAAATATGGACTGTTTTATGTGATTAACGTGTAAAACTTGAGTGTTGCTGCCATGTACACCTTGTACATGAAAATATAGACTGTTTTATGTGATTAACATGTAAAATTTGAGTGTTGTTCCCATGTACACCTTGTACATGAAAATATGGATTGTTTTATGTGATTAACATGTAAAACTTGAGTGTTGTTGCCATGTACACCTTGTACATGAAAATATGGAATGTTTTATGTGATTAACATGTAAAACTTGACTGTTGATGCCATATACACCTTGTACATGAAAATATGGAATGTTTTATGTGATTAACATGTAAAACTTGAGTGTTGCTGCCATGTACACCTTGTACATGAAAATATGAACTGTTTTATGTGATTAACATGTAAAACATGAGTGTTATATATACCTTGTACATGAAAATATGAGCTGTCTTGAAATGTTAAAATGTATAAGAATACTATATGGACTGTTTTGTCAAAGTGTGATCAAATTATGAGCTATCTTGAAATGTTAAAATGTATAAGAATACTATATGGATTGTTTTGTCAATGTGTGATCAAATTATGAGCTGTCTTGAAATGTTAAAATGTATAAGAATACTATATGGACTGTTTTGTCAATGTGTGATCAAATTATGAGCTGTTTTGAAATGTTAAAATGTATAAGAATACCATATGGACTGTTTTGTCAATGTGTGATCAAATTATGAGCTGTCTTGAAATGTTAAGATGTATAAACATGTAAAATGGACAGATTTAAATAAATTATAGTTCAACATGGACTATTTTACTTGTATATGTGTATATATGTATTTAATGGAATCTACAGACCTTGCTGGCATGTATTGCTTACATGTGATTAAAATGGGTTGTTTAAGTATGTTATTGGAATATACATACCTTATTGCCATGTATTGCTTACATGTGATTAAAATGGATTGGTTAAGTATGCTAACGGAATATACATACGTTGTTGTCATGCTAGGTGACAATAGGTGTAAAATGAGGTTGTTTTACATGTATGAGTGTATGATTGTAAATGCTGCCAGTTAGGTGACAATAGGTGTAAAATGGGGATGTTTTACATGTGTGAAGAAAATATGAATTCTATTCTTACTTGAATGAATAGGCATCACTTGTAAACATAACTTGCATGACAAGCTTGAAAAGAAAATTGGTTATACTTGACTTGAGATGTAGGTATATTGTCTGAATATGTACTCGACTTGAATTGAAATGTGTATATTGCTTGAGTATGTTACTTGACTTGAAATGAAGAGTGATCAAACCTTGAATTTGAATGCTTCCAACATTGACTAGGCTCAAACTTAGCTAATTGATACATGTCTTAATAATTGGCTAGAATTAGATCACTACCTCACTAAGTACTTTTGTACTTATCACTCTTGTTTCCACTATTCTCAACCTACAGGTTGAGAGTGCTTTAAAGAGGTTACTTGATCTTGAAGTTTGTTTTCTTAAGCCTGAAGCAAGACATAAGCAAGAGCCAAAGTATGAATCCAAACTTGTTTGTATTACTCCTAGTTGGTGGCACCTAGATTTGTATATGGTTAAGCTAAGTCATGTTTTTTGATACTTGAAAGATCTTTTGTATATATGTATGAAGTTGGCCTTTATTGTTGTCAACTTGGTTGCTAGAACTCTATGTGCAAATGTTAAAATTTCATGTGAATGAATGAGTCTTGCTGCGCATATATGTACTAAAATGTATGATGGGAATGTTTATTGTTATACATGAGCTTGTTAATGCCGAATAGGTAAGGAGTGATATGCTACATGCTTACTTGAAGTTATTTTTGAATGCACATACATAAAAGCATGACTAGTTAAACCTGCATGAAATATTTACATGACTTAAATAGAATGTTGGATTGAAATGAAAATGTTCCAGTATATATAAGCGATTCGAATGCCTTGCTTGTTCACATGCCTAAATAGTATATAACCTTCAATGAACAATTGAAAGTAACTGATCATATGAATGACCTATAATGTCCATGAAACATGATATGCTTGCTTGAGTCATGAATCGAATATGTGCACATAAGAACATGTTTTGTTAAACCCTTATAAAGTGCATACATGTATTGATTGTAATGTCCTAGAAGACCATGCCTAGTAATTCAAATTGTGCATGCCATTGTAAACATGATAATTATTGTTAAAAGAAAATCAAGCTGCACATATATGAGTTTGCATTGAATGAGCATATGATAGTTTAGGTATACTATTCGAATGACATGCATAATCACATAAATGATTAATAGGTATCCTTGTATATAGATTGGCAGTTAATGTGGTAACCTTCAATGATTAAGAAGCATGACCATGTTTGTATGATTGAATATGATTATCTAAGTTGTCTTGATAGTCTCTCAACTTACCTAATAGTGGTAAGTTAGAAAAAAATTTAATTGGTTCGTGATTTCTAGTCTAGTGTTTGTCTCTCGTAACGCTCCTCAACCGATTTACTACTAAACAGGGTGGGGTGTTACACTTTCTACAATACTTGGGAGCGATTTAAGGATCTATTGAGAAGATGTCCCATGCATGGATTCCCTACTTGGACCCAGATGGAATTTTTTACACCAGACTTAATACTTATGCCATGACCATTGTATACACCTCAGAAAATTGTTCATTGTTGGAAAAAGATTATAATGATGCATATGACATCCTAAAAAGGATTTCCACCAATGATCTCCAAAACCCTACCACTAGATTGGGAACCAGGACAATAGCAGCTGGAAAGTTGGAACTTAATGGAATTTTATCAATCAATGCTCAAATTGCCAACCTTACTAATATAGTGAAGACAATGCAAAAGCTTGCTGAAGTCCGAGAAGTAAAGGCATTTGAGCCATTTTGCACTATTTGTGGTGATGACCATATTATAGAGGAATGTCTGGTAAACCTAGAGTCGTTGTATTTTGTTGGCAACTACAACTGTAATAATAATCCGTACTCCATTACATATAATGTGGGGTAGAAGCAGCATCTGAACTTGTCATGGTCAAACTAAGGAGGTAACCAATTTAATGTCCAATGTTAGAGCACCAATGCACCACCAGGTTTCAACCAGAATATGATACCACAAAGAGCACATAAGGATTATATGGAGCATAATGATGCGATTGTTTAGAGTCTAGCCGCATCCATGAGGAACTTAGAAGTTCAGATAGGAAAAATTGCCATAGCACTTAATGCCAGACCTCCAAGGACTTTGCCAAGTGATATAGTTGATGTTCGGCAAAAGGGATATAACAATACAAAGTTAACACTCCTAAGTGGCAAACAAGTCGAGATTTCAATGCGTGAAAAAGAGGTAATTGTTTTTCATAAGAATAAATCAGTTCCAACAGAAGAAACTAAGGAAGCTGAGAAAAGGGAAGCAAGCACCGGCAATGCCAGATCACAACCTAATGCTAACCCTACCTTGTTAAACAGGCAGGAGTTACTGTTGACATTTTCAAAGCTTTTAAGTGTGCAGATGAAATTGAAGAATGCCAAGCAATTAAGCTAATTGAATCCATTTTGGATGAGAACTTGGCATTGAATTGCCATGGAATAACAATTGATGTCATAAAACATGAGTGTGAGAATCTAGCTAGTGAAACCTTTAAGGAGTTAAAAGAATCGACCAAGCTAAAAGAAATCATGAGCCACAACAAAGAAAACTTGAACCACTTGAGCTAACCAAGAGAAAGGTGAAGACACAAAAACCATCCATTAAGGAACCACCTAGCTTGGAACTGAATGTAACATACTCTAAACCCCTAGTAGGATTAGGTAAGTTACCACATTTACAATCAATAATCCATTCAATTAAAGCTAGCGAGTTCAATTCGTTTTAAGCCTTTCTTGCACATCAAGAAACAATTCGAATAGGTGATGACCCATAATGCAATTTGTTATCATAATCAATACCATTTAGGACTTACTTGTTCTTCAAGTAACCATTTAATTAGATGGATAACAATAGAAGGTTTCAACCTTCAATGTAGCTATTATGCATACCAATAGGTGATTTACATCATTTAATTAAGTTCCTTAATCAAACATACATGCTTCCAATATTATATACACCATTCGGCTAGTACCTTAAGTGATCAAAGTGGTTCATGTCTAAACATGTAGATTACTACATTTACTTATTGTTAACTAGACAACTTCAATAAATCTATTCAACCATTACATGCATAATTCAACCATGGGAAATCTAACATTAGGCTAACAAGCATTTAAGTTTAATAAAGTGCATACATGCTCATATATACATACCATACTCTTTATAGATCATGGGTGAAGTTATTATATACAAACCATTACTAAGTGATCATGAATATACACGCCTTAGGTGCCACCATCCTAGGAGAACTATAACAAGATGGAAACATACTCTTTCAAGCAAAGTGTGACTTGTACGAGCTTAGACTTCGGGAAAGGATCCAATATCAACCTGAATCATAGAAAAGAGACTTGAATAAGAAAAGCTTAGTGAGTGAGTTCAAGTTGCAAGGCAATCAAAATAATAAGTCCCAAAAACGAACCATCTAATAGATGGTAAGGTTCCCCCATCAATAAGGAACCATTCGAAACAATGTAAACAATACTAGATGCTTGAGGTATAAGTTCATTTTAACTATAACCTTGAGAATCGATTACTCAGTCTAGATACTCGAGTCCCCAACCAAACTTTCACCAATATCAATAGTCAATATGGTACAAAGTACCGGTCAAAACCCTCCTACTGTCGCCAATGACCAATAACAATACTTCCCTCCTACTATCGCCAATTAGGGACCAAAGTCCTGGACCGTAGTCCACCTCGATAATGAGCTCTATAGACTCTATGGCATGCCAACTATATCTAAGACTAACTCAAGACCAAGGCTTACAATAGTTGTCACTTTCATTCAATTAGAAACATGATTCAATTCAATAAGCATATATTGTGCCAATATCCCCTTTCAATCGAATAGGGTTCAAAGCCAATACCAATATCAATATTCCAATAGTCAATGAAGGTATGTCCATCAATATGTCATTAAACAATGAATTGAGTTACTTCTAGCCATAACAACATGCTTCATTTCAATATAGTTCAACTAGGCAAGAAGCATATCATGGCAATCGATTGTAATTCAAGCATGCTTCTCAATCAAGTAACCACTCAAAAGAGCACTTACCTTGATAATGCTCCATAGCAAGCTCATTAAACAATTTATACTAAGAATCAATAAGAAATTCAAATCAGAATTGGACTTGGAGAGGTTACCGCCTTGCCCAAACTTTAAACTACACTCACAGTAATTTTCTGAGCTATTGTTTATCCCGGATTGAAATCCCTTTCTCTCTACTAGTTTGATGATCTCTGTGAGCCCCTTTTCCTCAATTTCCACTTGATCTATCATTCATACAATGCATAGTGTATTAGGTAAAATCCAGCAACCATTTGAGTCATTATGTGACTCCATACACTTAAGCATTCAATTCAAAACATCAAGACTGTTGCTGCCTAGCAGCATTTGCACTACTTGCTTAAATGTTCATATCTTTTATTCCGTACGTCAGAATTTTGAATTGTTTACACTGTTAGAAAGCTAACTTAATTATCCTTCTAACCATATAGGCCTTACATTTTTATTCATTGTGTATTAATACAGTTTTTTATTTAAAGGCGGGCCAAATTATGCCACTGGACAGTTTGCACTGTCCTTAGAGATTAGTCTCTACAAACTATTTTATAACTTGGAATTCGATTCCGTTTTTTGCATACGAAACTATACATACACATGATTCTGTACATATAAGATTTATTCCATAATTTTGTCTATGTGATTTTCTACAAATTATTAAATTCACTTCCCAAAATAGAGTATTCTGGACAGCTTTCCTTTAGCTAGATTCCAGCTTCATTAATCACTTAGACAAGGGTTCTAACATGATTGTTCAACATATATACTCATTCATACATGTCTAGGTCAGTCCAATTATGTGTCAAACCTATAAAAACAGGGCAATTGAGCAATATTTTCGAATTGATTCAATAGGACATCATTTCACTGGAATTTCCAGCAACCAGAATTTCAAGTCACATATCAATCATCCATTCTAATCATCATCCAAAATTTTCCAGCAACTAGCATAGCATTTCACCATCAATTTGGTTATTGAAAACATCAATTTCTCATACTCATTCAATTGGCACTACCAATTTCATGGATTGATCAATCAATTGAACTTCTTAACTAGTTCATAGCATCAATTCACTAACTAATCATCCAATTCATGTAATTCAAGCAAGAACTTAAAATCTACATGCATCATTTGAATCTATATTGCATTAAGGAAAAGATTTTACCTTCCTATCAAGATAATATGAATGGTAGCAACTCCAATTCCTCCAAATTCAAGCTTGAATATATGAATATGGAGTTTTCTCACTCAATTCCATGTTTCTCTTCTTTGTTCATCCACTCGGAAATATGGAGTAGAAGATGATAATGTATCATCAATTATCTCCTCCCAAAATGACTAATTTGCCCTTGATTAACCACTAATTAATGACATGTGTAGGGGCATTTAGCAATTTAGCATGCATTCCCTCATTTTGTTGTTTGTTTCGGTTTGGTCACTTATACATTAGGTTACCACTTTTTCAATTATAGCATTCTAGTCCTTATTAACTAGACCTGGTATCTTGTTTTCAATCAATTAGGGATCAAATGAAGGCATTGTAGTAACTTCTTTTATACTAGTTTTGAGGATGTTACAATTCCCTCCCCCTTAAAGAAATTTGTCCTCGAATTTACCTGAGGGTAATAGATGAGGGTACTACTTTCTCATCGTTGCTTCAGATTCCCAAGTGGCTTCTTTTACATTGTGGTTCTTCCATAGAACTTTCACCAATGGCACAGTCTTATTGCGAAGTCTCTTGACTTCTTTATCAAGTATTTGAATTGGCTCTTCATCGTACGATAGATCAGGATTAAGTTCCACCTCATCAGGTTCTAGAACATGTAAGCAACTGGACCGATCTTTTCTAAGACTTCAAAGGGTCTGATGATTCGAGGGCTTAGTTTTCCCCTCTTCCCAAATCTGAGGATTTTCCTCCAAGGAGATACCTTCAAGAATACATAATCTCCCACTTGATATTTAATGTTTCTTCTCTTGAGGTCGGCATAAGCCTTTTTCCTATCAAAGGCCTCTTTCAGTCTACTATGGATCACCTAAACTTGATTTTCGGTTTCACGAAGCAATTCAGGTCCTAAGACCTTATTTTCCCCCAATTCAGACCAGCATAGGGAAGTTCTACATCTCCTGCCATACAACGCTTTGAATGGGCCATTTTGATTGGAGCTTGATGGTTGTTGTTATAGGCAAACTCGGCTAATGGTAGAGATTTCTCCTAGTCTTTATCGAAGTTGATAATACAAGCTCGAAGCATGTCTTCAAGCACTTGGATTACCCTTTCAGATTGTCCATCAGTTTGTGGATGGAAGGCAGTGCTAAGATTCAGCTTAGTTCCCATAGCTTGTTGAAGTTCCCTTCAGAATCGAGAAGTAAAACGAAAGTCTCGATCTCATATAATAGATCTAGGAATAGCGTGAAGTCTGATCACTTTTTTCAAGTACATTTCAGCTAGTTGTTTGAGGCTCATGTTTATTCGAACAGGTAGGAAGTGAGCCAATTTGGTGAACCTATCAACGATCACCCAAATAGCATCATTTTTCCTTGGCGATAAAGGCAATCCCTATACAAAGTACATTTTTATACATTCTCATTTCCATTAAGGCAATTCGATGGGTTGTAGGAGTCCATTAAGTAGTTGGTGTTCGGCCTTCACCTTCTGGCAAGTGAGGCACTTCGATACGAAGTCAACAATATCATCCTTCAATCCCGGCCACCAATAGACTTCCTTTAAGTCCTTATACATCTTGATCACTTTAGATGTATTGAAAAAGGACTATTATGTGCTTCTTAAAGCATTTCCCTCTTATGGTTTGGATCATTGGGTATACAAACCCAATCCTTGAAGTATAGCACACCATTCGATCGAAGTGAGAATTCGGTGCTCAGTTTGGAATCAATCTCTTTCAATATCTTCTGAAGTTTGGGATCATTTTGTTAAAGCTCTTTGATCCTCGAATTGAAGTCAGATTGAACTTAAAGTTCTGCCACATATCTCTGGTTCTTTAGGAGCTTAAAATGGGCATTAAAAGTAGTTGGATCTACAATTAAAGGATTTTGATTAGTGGATTTCATATCATCCATTCGAATAGAATGATAAACAATGTTGGAAATTCGTATTCAATCTTACCAATTGAATGTTTGAGACTGAGCGCATCAGCCACAACATTTGCCTTGCCCGGGTGGTAACCAATGATTAGTCTTTTAGTAGTTCCACCCATCTTCGTTGTCGAAGATTTAACTCCTTCTGAGTTAGGATGTATTTTAAACTCTGATTATCCGTAAATAATCGACATTTATCTCCATACAGGTAATGTCTCCAAATCTTTAAAGCAAACACGACCGCAGCAAGTTCCAAGTCATGTGTTGGATAGTTCAATTCATGTAGCTTGAGTTGCCGAGAAGCATAGGCAATGAACTTGTCGTATTCCATCAATACACACCTAAATCGAGGTGGGAAGCATCACTAAAGACTGTAAAGTCTTTTCCTGGTTCAGGTTGGATTAGAATAGGAGCTTGAGTTAGGACTTGCTTCAATTGATCGAAGCTCCTCTGATGGTCCATGAACCATTTAAATGGAGTATTCCTTCTAAGGAGTCGAGTCAATGGAGTAGCAATAATCGAGAACCCTTTCACGAATCTTCGGTAATACCCGGCTAAACAGAGAAAACTCCTAACCTCGCTAACATTTCTTAGAGGTCTTTATTCGATGACGGTTTGAATCTTCTTAGGATCAACCTTTATCCCTTTGGTCGAGATAACATAGCCAAGGAAGGATACTTCCGAGAGCCAGAACTCGCATTTGCTCAATTTGGTAAATAGTTGATTCTCTCTCAGTGTTTGGAGTACAATTCGAAGGTGATTATCATGTTCTTCCTTGTCCTTTGAGTAGACGAGAATGTCATCGATAAAGACAACCACAAATTTGTCCAAATAGGGTTTGAACACTCGGTTCATTAAGTCCATGAAAGTCGCTGGAGCATTGGTTAGCCCGAATGGCATAACTAGGAACTCGTAGTGACCATAACGAGTCCTAACAGCCGTTTTGGGTACATCCGAGTCTTGTATTCTCATCTGATAGTACCCCAATCGCAAATCAACCTTGGAGAAGACTTTGGCATCCGTGAATTGATCGAACAAGTCCTCAATCCTTGGCAATGGATACTTGTTCTTGATAGTGAGCCAGTTTAGTTGACGATAATCGATACATAGCCTCATCGACCCGTCTTTCTTCTTAACGAACAATACGAGTGCTCCCCAAGGTGAAGAGATGGGTCAGATGAAGCCATTTTCTTGAAGCACTTGCATTGTTGCTTAAGCTCTTTGAGTTCAATAGGGTCCATTCGATATGGAGCGATAGACATTGGATCACTCTTGGGTTGAACTTCAATCTTGAATTTGACTTCTTGAATAGGGGTAATCCCGGCAATTCCTCAAGAAAAACATCAGGGAAGTCAGAAACAACAGGGAATGAAGTCACACCGAATTCAATTTCATCACTTTTAATCATAGCAGCAAAGATGCTAATAGGTTTCTTATCGATCAAGGTAATGGATTTTTCTCCTAGACCACGGAGAAACAACTTTCTCATTTGACAATCTACTCAAGCTTGATGCCTTCCTAACCAATCTAATCTAGAATGAGATCGAATTTAACAAAAGGAAATAACAATAGGTTGGCTAGGAAAAGGATGCCCTAAATAAAAAAGGGCAATCCTTACATATTTGGTTCACTATTACATTTTCTCCTAAAGGATTGGTAGCACTTAAGCTACAACTAACATATTCAAGCTTCAATTTAAGCCTTTCAATTAAAGGTAATCTTATAAAAGAATGGGTTCATCCCGTATCAAATAAAGCATAAATAGGGTAAGTATTAAGGTAGATTGTACCTGCAATTACGTCAGGAGATTCTTCCTCCTCCCGACCACGGATATGATAGACTCGAGTAGGTGTCCAGGACTCTTGATATGTAGCATTAGACCCTTGGCCTTTGCTCTTCCCGTAGTTGCCTGAGTTAGCTTGCTTCGATCCCTTTCCCCTAGGTGAAGGAGCTTTATTCGACTTGTGAGAAACATGTAAAGGTAACTTGTTCAGATTTTGGGGCAATCTTTGACATAGTGCGTCGTGTCTCCGCACAAGTAACAAGCATTAGTGAGCTTTCTACAAACTCCGGTATGGTTTTTTTGACAAGTCTTGCAAACAGGGATTTGGGTCTCCCTCCTAGTATTCGCGATGCTATCCAAAGACACCATAGGTGCTGAGGCTCTAGACATAGCTTGTGGCTTGGCTATATAGCTACCCTTAGAGAAATTTCCCTGATTGGAAGAATTTCCTCATTGGTGCTTTTGTTTCTTATTACGCCAATGATACTTATGATCATCCCTCAATCTTTTGTTATCTCAGGACTAATTCTCCAATCGTTTTGCCAAAGTCTTCATATTGGCTTCGATAGCTATGACTCGGTTGACCAGTTCTTGAAAGTCAGTAATCCCCAAAGTAGTGAACATGGGGCCTAACTCATCATTGAGTCCATCTATGAACATTATACACTTGTCCTCTTCTTTCCTTATGACTTCTTGAGCCGTATTTGCAGTATTTGCAAAACTTGCTAACATATTGCTCGATCGATTTCCCTCCTTACTTCAGGTACAAGAACTTCTTCTTATGATCAGCAAGATACTGATCACTAATATACTTCTTTTTGAATTCTTTAAGGAAGAATTCCCAGGTGACAGCTTCTTCAAGTGTTGCCAAGGTAGTAGTCTCCCACCAATTCAATGCCTTCTCGGCCAATAAAGCTACTGCACACTCCAGTTTGTGTTCATCTGAGCACTGCAGTTGCTTAGACAAGATTCTTGTCATATTCTCTAGCCAGTACTCCGCTTCTTCTGGCTTGTCTTCACTTGTTCCAGTGAAAGTGTAAGCTCGGTGTTGAGCTAACTTGTCAATTGGAGCTCTTGTTGGTTTTGCTACCGGAGAGTCAGGAAGAATTGGATGATTTTGTCTCATAGAGACAATCATTTGATCAAACATCTCCTTCAAACTGGATAAGCATTCTCGTTGAATAGGATGAATCACGGAAACTTCCTGCTGAACTTGTTGAGGTTCAGCAGGCTTTTGAGGATCCTGGTTCATCCTTACGCTCCCTCCCTCATTGGAGGAGCCAGTCGGGCTTTCATTATCCTTGCCCAATCTTGTTTTAGACATTCTATATATAAGGAATAAGAGAAGTCAAGCTCAAGTCACAATCCAATCAATATTCAAGTAACTCCTAGGTGGCACCTAAATGATCAATGACAATAGCCTATTCATGCAATAGACCCTAGAATCATGCAACCTTAAAGCTCTGATTACCATTCTGTAACATACACTAACCACTCAAGTAGGATTAGGTAAGTTACCACATTACAATCAATAATCCATTCAATTAAAGCTAGTGAGTTCAATTCGTTTTAAGCCTTTCTTGCACATCAAAAAACAATTCGAATAAGTGAGGACCCATAATGCAATTTGTTATCATAATGAATACCATTTAGGACTTACTTGTTCTTCAGGTAACCATTCGAACTAGATGGATAACAATAGAAGGTTCCAACCTTCAATGTAGCTATTATGCATACCAATAGGGGATTTACATCATTTACTTAAGTTACCTTAATCAAGCATACATGCTTCCAGTATTATGTACACCATTCGGCTAGTACCTTAAGTGATCAAAGTGGTTCATGTCTAAACATGTAGATTACTACATTTACTTATTGTTAACTAGCCAACTTCAATAGATCTATTCAACCATTACATGCATAATTCAACCATGTGAAATCTAACATTAGGCTAACAAGCATTTAAGTTTAATAAAGTGCATACATGCCCATATATACATACTATACTCTTTATAGATCATGGATGAAGTTATTCTATACAAACCATTACTAAGTGATCATGAATATACATGCCTTAGGTGCCACCATCCTAGGAGAACTATAAAAAGATGGAAACATACTCTTTCAAGCAAAATGTGACTTGTACGAGCTTAGACTTCAGGATAGGATCCAATATCAACCTGAACCGTAAAAAGAGACTTGAATAAGCAAAGCTTAGTGAGTGATTTCAAGTTACAAGGAAATCAAAACAATAAGTCTCAACTACGAACCATCTAATAGATGGTATGGTTCCCCCATCAATAAGGAACCATTTGAAACAATGTAAACAATACTAGATGCTTTTGCTTAATTTACAATCCAATATCAATATAAGGCTTGAAAGTTTAGACATGCTCAATCATCCAATTCGAAAATCATTAGGCATAACATGTCATTTGAACACAATCAATGTTTCAAACTCAAGAAATCTCATGTAAACAATGTTCAAATAATGTCTCAATATCAATAGTTCATGGTATTCAATTTCTTTTTACTATCAATCAAAGCAATGCAATGTAGCAATAGATTCAATGTACATGAGGTATAACTTCATTTTAACTATAGCCTTGAGAATCGATTACCCAACCTAGATACTCGAGTCCCCAACCAAATTGTCGCCAATATCAATAGTCAATATGGTACAAAGTACAGGTCAAAACCCTCCTACTATCGCCAATGACAAATAACAATACTTCCCTCCTACTAACGCCAATTAGGGACCAATGTCCCGGACCGTAGTCCACCCCGATAATGAGCTCTATAGACTCTATGGCATGCCAACTATATCTAAGACTGACTCGAGACCAAGGCTTGCAATAGTTATCACTTTCATTCAATTAGAAGCATGATTCAATTCAATATGCACATTTTGTGCCAATATCCCCTTTCAATCGAATAGGGTTCAAAGCCAATATCAATATTCCAATAGTCAATGAAGGTATGTCAATCAATATGTCATTAAACAATGAATTGAGTTACTTATAACCATAACAACAATGCTTCATTTCAATATAGTTCAATTAGGTAATAAGCATATCATGGCAATCGATTGTAATTCAAACATGCTTCTCAATCAAGTAACCACTCAAAAGAGCACTTACCTTGCTAATGCTCCATAGCAAGCTCATTACACAATTTATACTAAGAATCAATAATAAATTCAAATCAGAATTGGACTTGGAGAGGTTACCGCCCTCTCCAAACTTTAAGCTACACTCATAGGAATTTTCTGAGCTATTGTCGATCCCGGATTGAAATCCCATTCCCTCTACTAGCTTGATAATCTATGTGAGCCCTTTTTTCCTCAATTTCCACTTGATCTATCATTTATACAATGCATAGTGTATTAGGTAAAATCCAAAAACCATTTGAGTCATTATGTGACTCCATACACTCAAGCATTCAATTCAAAACATCAGGACTGTTGCTGTCAGGCATCATGTGCACTACTTGTTTAAATGTTCACATCTTTTATTCCGTACTTCGAAATTTTGAACCGTTTACACTGTTAGAAAGCTAACTTAATTGTCCTTCTAACCATATAGGCCTTACATTTTTATTCATTGTGAATTAATACAGTTTTTTATTTAAAAGCGGGCCAAATTATGCCACTGGACAGTTTGCACTGTCCTTAGAGATTAGTCTCTACAAACTGTTTTATAACTCAGAATTCGATTCCGTTTGTTTCATACAAAACTAGACATACACATGATTCTGTACATATAATATTTATTCCCTAATTTAGTCTATGTTATTTTCTACAAATTTTTAAACTCACTGCCCATAATAGAGTATTCTGGACAGCTTTCCTTTAGCTAGATTCTAGCTTCATTAATCACTTAGACAAGGGTTCTAACATGATTGTTCAACATATATACTCATTCATACATGTCTAGGTCAGTCCAATTATGTGTCAAACCTATAAAAATAGGGCAATTGAGCAATAGTTTTGAATTGATTCAATAGGACATCATTTCACTAGAATTTCCAGCAACCAGAATTTCAATTCACATATCAATCATCCATTTTAATCATCATCCAAAGTTTTCCAGCAACTAGCATAGCATTTCATCATCAATTTGGTTATTGGCAACATCAATTTCTCCTACTCATTCGAATGGCACTACCAATTTCATGGATTGATCAATCAATTGAACTTCTTAACTAGTTCATAGCATCAATTCACTAACTAATCATCCAATTCATGTAATTCAAGCAAGAACTTAAAATTTGCATGCATCATTTGAATCTATAATGCATTAATGAAGAGATTTTACCTTCCTATCAAGGTAATATGAATGCTAGCAACTCCAATTCCTCCAAATTCAAGCTTGAATCTATGAACATGGAGTTTTCTCACTCAATTCCCTTTTTCTCTTCTTTGTTCATCCACTCGGCAATAGGGAGAAGAAAATGATAATGGATCATCAATTATCTCCTCCCAAAATGACTATTTTTCCCTTGATTAACCACTAATTAATGACACGTGTAGGGGCATTTAGGAATTTAGCATACATTCCCTCATTTTGTTGTTTGTTTCGGTTTGGTCACTTATACATTAGGTTACCACTTTTTTTGTTATAGCATTCTAGTCCTTATTAACTAGACCTAGTATCTTGTTTTCAATCAATTAGGGATCAAATGAAGGCATTGTAGTAACTTCTTTTATACTAGTTTTGAGGATGTTACACTGAATCAATTTCCAATCCACCTCGAATATGCTTACCTAGGAAAAGACTCCACCTCATTATGCAAAACCACCATGGCATAACATTCTCCTTCATTGTGCAATTGATAGTTTAACATACTCAAAGGGAAGGAATTCTTCAGCTTTCTATGTTGGTTATTCAAACAAAATATTGCCACAGCCTACCATCCACCAATCAATGGCCAAAGACTGAAGCACTACTTGTAAGAAAGTCAGATTAATGCCAAGGAGACCTTTCTCCTTGTAGACATTCATAAAATTTTTGCCAACCAAGGTTGATCATTGTAAATAGGTTTATGATAGTTATTTTCTTTTCAGTACTTAAGATATCTCAGTTTTAAATTTTTAGTTTTTTTATTTCTTTTTTTTCTTTTGAAAGGTTTTTTATTCTTAGCACATGAAATTTTTCCAAGAGACCATGCCGAGTTCTACTGCCAAGATACCCAAGGCTGAATCAACCACTCAATTGGAAGATGATGTTGTGGCATTACTCTTTAAAATCTATCAACGCCAAGAACTCATCCTTTAGAAGTTCCAAAAGGCCGAGGAATAAAACCTATCACTCTGGTAGTATATTAGGGACATAGACCGTACCTTGAAGACAACTATTAAAGCAATGTCCACCAATACTTTGCCACCTTATCCAGAGTTCCCAACTAAGCTCAATGCACTAGAAGGAATGTCAGTCAACCCTCAGCCTGATCATACTATAGCCCAGTAATCTGATGCCAATGTACTAGTATCACCTGCCTACCAAGATTCTACTAAGAACGAGACAAAACACTTGGACGTTGTGTCTAAGAATGATGTACCTTCCGATGATGCCACAACTGATTTGACACCAATAGCCCCAGCCTTGTCAGCTACCCAGTCGCAACGGCCACATCTGAGCCAACCAGGGTAATCGATGAGGTCATGCAAGATGTGAAGGCTTTTACTGCCATGACTAATGCTCCGAAGCCACAGCCAAAGAGGAAGAAGTTGGTGGCATCAAAAATAGGATCCTTACTTAAAAGAAAGACTCGCTCCACTCGCCAAAGTCATTCCTCAGAGGAGTCATTATGTAACACCCCCTTCTCGGTCCCTTCCCGGTCTGGTCGAGAACCGGGTCAGAGTATGCTACTGATGAACTAAACGATGATTGATACGATAATTTCATACAATAAACGATGATAATAAGCAACACATCTAAGAATGATTAATACAAAATTTCAATCAACCCATTGAGGGTCCATGATTATCCAATTAAGAACAAATTATAACATTAACAAGTTTTAGGGACTTAATCGTACTTTGAGTATTTTAGTGGTTATTCTCTGAAATTAACCGTAAAAAATGAAATTCATTATTCAAGCAGCGAGCGTACAAATTTTCATATTATTCGGAGTTTGTTTGCCCATTCAATTAAGCCTTGCATTAATCAGTGACCATACTGTAAATAATACAAAACTGTGATCTTTATCTTTTAAAAGAATTAACTACCATCATAACGATACCCTTATGGCCGCATCGGTACGCTTTAACCTAATTCCCAAATTCCATATTCAATTTGACAGACCCGTATCGATACAGGTTGACTGCGTATCGATACGCCTTGACCCCGTATTGATACTAGTTTTACACTCAAATTCCAGTAGCCAAAATCCATACCGATAGGCCTAGGCTGTATCGGTAAGCCCCTTGTTGACCATCGTTGACCTGACCAAATATGCAAGGCCGTATCGATACGCCATCAACCGTACCGATACGCCCTGCCCTATAATGACATATTTTTGCTGGTTTTTATTCAATTTAACCTATCAACCAAGGTCCAAATGTAATGAAACTTTACCAGTAAGTTTTAAACAACATAAAATACTAGCAAACCAAATTTTGTGTCGATCCAAATCCATTTACTATGTTTTCACCTTTTAGAGCCAAATATGCATTTTTAGTCACTTTTACGCCATCCCAAAAGGTCCATTAGGGCATTAAGCACTAATACACCACAAGCACAAAATACACATATCAAAAGGACCTTGTATGACTCTTCTAAGTACTTTTCCACCCTACTAGGAGTTCATAGGTATGATATACATTACTTTGAACTTGCTTGTGACTTGTACAATGCAACACTTCTCCGATCTCCAGCGTTGAATCTCTTAACCTGAAATGGATGAAATGCAATGCATTAGGCATACCTAGCCTAGTGAGATAGTCACCAAATAATCATTATATCATGGAAATGCATTACAATTCATATCCATACAATAACAATGCAATAGATCCATGGAAATAATGCAATGAACATATTCAATAGCGGTAAGTCCATATTTCATCAATAACCCTTAGATCGATTCTGGATAATGGATACGTGAATTCCTACGCCTTGCCAAGTCAATAAATGGTCTAGTCCTCTGCCGCCAATATGACCAATATCACAACACATCACTCCGCCTCGCCAAATCAATATAGGCCGTAGCCCTAGGGTCGTAGTCCATCCGTACACGGAGATCATGAACTCTATGGCATGCCAATTGTATCCAATGTCCTTCGAATCCAAGTTCAAATGACAATATCGATAATTCATGTTCAATATCAATAGCCATATTCGATGTTCTTACCAATAAACAATATTCTGGTGTCTATGTTCAATGACAATATCAATAACAATGGCAATGTCCAATGGTTTCAACGACATCAATAATGGTCAATGCTTCATTTACAATGTTTCAATGACAATAACGATGTTAACATCAATGATCAATGACAATGGCTACATCATGCTATATCAATATCCTATAATCTCATGGTTCAATGACAATGGCAATGATAATGATAATAACAATACTCAATGACAACAACAATAGCTATGTCCGATGTTCAATAACAATGATTGACAATGCTCAATACTCGTTGTGATAACTTACCTATACTTACCATAATGTCCGATAGGTGATTCAATGCAATAATCCTTAACAACAACGGTTAATAATGACAATTTTACTAACGATGAAGTCGGGAAAGACACCTAGCCTATTCTCGAGACTCTAACTATACTCACCTCGATAATCTAAAGCTTTCAAGGCTCTCGGATGGCAATCCCCTTGTTCCTAGCTTGTGTTGGTGACGGTGGATGTTCCTTACCAACTTCTTGAGCTAGGTAAAAATAATAGATTCCGTTAGATTCAATATTATGATACCAAAATCAATATAATGATATCAAAATCAATATTGAAGCTTAAAATAGCTATTAACTATCAAACTCCATGGATGGACAAACCCTAGCTTGTGATTAAGCTTGATATATCCATGAAATTGATCAATGGATTGAGAGTTTTAGCTTACCTACTCAATATCTTCAACTTAAGATTAAAAGTCTCAAGAATACAAAGCATGGAGCCAGACTTCAATGAAGGTGTGTGCTTAGAGGTTGAAGATAAAGGGTGAGGTGGTTGTTTAATTTCCCAATCGGATATGTTTCTTATCCCAACTCTTTCCCCTTTTTACTTCTTTGGCCGAAGGCTTTCCTTCACTTGAAGGAAAGTTTTCATATCACTCCACATATGAGTGATTTAAATTTGAGGAGGGTGTAATTCATCACCAAAAATCATGCACTTGTCTTCTTCCTTCTTGATGTATTACACCATAACGGTAGTACTTGAATGTACTACTACCATCGACAGGTGGAGAAAGATATCATATCTTTCTGCGAGATAATACTCGCTAATGTACTTCTTTCAGAATTCTTGAAGGAAGAACCCCAAGTGACTGATTCTTCAGGGGACGGTAAGAATAGTGGTCTCCCACCATTGCAGTGCGTCATCAACTAGCAATGCAAGGGTGCACTCCAACTTGTGCTCATCTGAGCAATTTGTTTGTTCATCCTTAGCATGTTGTCCAGCCAATATTCTACAGTCCCAGGACTTTCATCATCCTGTTCAAAGGTGTAGGCATTATCAATAGGGGCTTGAGTATACTAGACAATCAAGGGGTTGGTTGCACCATCGCCTCGACCCTCATGGATGCCATGAATTGCTTGAACATATCAACATGTTCCGATAACATTTTGCATGTACATTAGGCACTACTGGCTCGGCATGCTGAGGTGGGGATTAGGTGGATTCATGGGTCTCCCCCTCACTTCTTCATCATAGGTCGAAGCCAAAGTGGCATGCTCGTGAATGTGAGCCTCGTTTGTCTCGGTATATATCTATAACATAAAGAGATCAAATTAAAATATACTAAGTCACAATATACATAATGTACAACTCCTAGGTGGCAAAGTAACACAATAACAATGCAATAAACTTCAGTTTAGTCCTAGAATCGACTAAACTCTAGCTCGATACCACAAACACCCTTTCCCGGTCTGGTCGAACCGGGTCTGAGAAACTAATGAACTAAACGATGATCGATACAATAATTTCATATAATAAACGATGATAATAAGCCACACATCTAAGAATGAGTAATACAAAATTTCAATCAACCCATTAAGAGTCCATGATTATCCAATTAAGAACAAATTATAACATTTACAAGTTTTAGGGACTTAATCATGATTTTGAGTATTTTAGTGGTTCTTCTCTAAAATTAACCATACCAAAATAAAATTCATTATTTAACAAGCAAGCGTACAAATTTTCATACTATTCGGAGTTTGTTTGCCCATTCAATTAAGTCTTGCATTAATCAAAGACCATATTGTAAATAATACAAAACTGTGATCTTTATCTTTTAAAAGAATTAACTAACGCCACTAACGACCCCTTATAGCCGTATCGGTGCTTTAACCTAAATCCCAAATTCCAGATTCAATTTGATAGACTCGTATTGATACGATTAAGGTCGTCGTATGAGGTTGATCGTATCGATACTCCGTATCGATACCATTTTTACACTCAAATTCTAGTAGCCAAAATCCATACCGATATGCCTAGGACATATTGATACGCCCCTTGTTGACCATCGTTGACTGACCAAATATGCAAGGTCGTATCGATACGCCATCAACAATCAACCGATACGCCGCCATGCCCTATAATGACAGATTTTTGCTGGTTTTTATTCAATTTAACCTATCAACCAAGGTCCAAATGTAATGAAACTTTACTAGTAAGTTTTAAACAAAATAAAATACTAGCAAACCAAATTTTGTGTCGATTTGAATCCATTTACTATGTTTTCACCTTTTAGAGCCAAATATGCATTTTTAGTCACTTTTACGCCATCCCAAAAGGTCCATTAGGGCATTAAGCACTAATACACCACAAGCACAAAATACACATATCAAAAGGACCTTGTATGACTCTTCTAAGTACTTTTCCACCCTACTAGGAGTTCATAGGTATGATATACATTACTTTGAACTTGCTTGTGACTTGTACAATGCAACACTTCTCCGATCTCCAGCGTTGAATCTCTTAACCTGAAATGGATGAAATGCAATGCATTAGGCATACCTAGCCTAGTGAGATAGTCACCAAATAATCATTATATCATGGAAATGCATTACAATTCATATCCATACAATAACAATGCAATAGATCCATGGAAATAATGCAATGAACATATTCAATAGCGGTAAGTCCATATTTCATCAATAACCCTTAGATCGATTCTGGATAATGGATACGTGAATTCCTACGCCTTGCCAAGTCAATAAATGGTCTAGTCCCTCTGCCTCGCCAATATGACCAATATCACAACACATCACTCCGCCTCGCCAAATCAATATAGGCCGTAGCCCTAGGGTCGTAGTCCATCCGTACACGGAGATCATGAACTCTATGGCATGCCAATTGTATCCAATGTCCTTCGAATCCAAGTTCAAATGACAATATCGATAATTCATGTTCAATATCAATAGCCATATTCGATGTTCTTACCAATAAACAATATTCTGGTGTCTATGTTCAATGACAATATCAATAACAATGGCAATGTCCAATGGTTTCAACGACATCAATAATGGTCAATGCTTCATTTACAATGTTTCAATGACAATAACGATGTTAACATCAATGATCAATGACAATGGCTACATCATGCTATATCAATATCCTATAATCTCATGGTTCAATGACAATGGCAATGATAATGATAATAACAATACTCAATGACAACAACAATAGCTATGTCCGATGTTCAATAACAATGATTGACAATGCTCAATACTCGTTGTGATAACTTACCTATACTTACCATAATGTCTAATAGGTGATTCAATGCAATAATCCTTAACAACGAAGTTAATAATGACAATTTTACTAACGATGAAGTCGGGAAAGACACCTAGCCTATTCTCGAGACTCTAACTATACTCACCTCGATAATCTAAAGCTTTCAAGGCTCTCGGATGGCAATCCCCTTGTTCCTAGCTTGTGTTGGTGACGGTGGATGTTCCTTACCAACTTCTTGAGCTAGGTAAAAATAATAGGATTCCGTTAGATTCAATATTATGATACCAAAATCAATATAATGATATCAAAATCAATATTGAAGCTTAAAATAGCTATTAACTATCAAACTCCATGGATGGACAAACCCTAGCTTGTGATTAAGCTTGATATATCCATGAAATTGATCAATGGATTGAGAGTTTTAGCTTACCTACTCAATATCTTCAACTTAAGATTAAAAGTCTCAAGAATACAAAGCATGGAGCCAGACTTCAATGAAGGTGTGTGCTTAGAGGTTGAAGATAAAGGGTGAGGTGGTTGTTTAATTTCCCAATCGGATATGTTTCTTATCCCAACTCTTTCCCCTTTTTACTTCTTTGGCCGAAGGCTTTCCTTCACTTGAAGGAAAGTTTTCATATCACTCCACATATGAGTGATTTAAATTTGAGGAGGGTGTAATTCATCACTGAGCCCAACAATAAAAATCATGCACTTGTCTTCTTCCTTCTTGATGTACTCTACACCATAACGGTAGTACTTGCAGAAATCATGAATGTACTACTCTACAGGTCGACCGTCTTGCTTTAGGTGGAGAAAGATACTGCGTCTTTCTGCGAGATAATACTCGCTAATGTACTTCTTTCAGAATTCTTGAAGGAAGAACTCCCAAGTGACTGATTCTTCAGGGACGGTAAGAATAGTGGTCTCCCACCATTGCAGTGCGTCATCAACTAGCAATGCAAGGGTGCACTCCAACTTGTGCTCATCTGAGCACTGTAGTTGTTTGTTCAGGATCCTTAGCATGTTGTCCAGCCAATATTCTACAGTCCCAGGACTTTCATCATCCTGTTCAGTGAAGGTGTAGGCTTGGAGTGACGCCAACTTATCAATAGGGGCTTGAGTATACTAGACAACTGGCGGGGTTGGTTGCACCATCGTCTCGACCCTCATGGATGCCATGAATTGCTTGAACATATCAACATGTTCCGATAACATTTTGCATGTACATTAGGCACTACTGGCTCGGCATGCTGAGGTGGGGATTAGGTGGATTCAGTGGGTCTCCCCCCTCACTTCTTCATCATAGGTCGAGGAGCCAGTGGCATGCTCGTGAATGTGAGCCTCGTTTGTCTCAGACATATCTATAACATAAAGAGATCAAATTCGTCGACAAGTCACAATATACATAATGTACAACTCCTAGGTGGCAAAGTAACACAATAACAATGCAATAAACTTCAGTTTAGTCCTAGAATCGACTAAACTCTAGCTCTGATACCACAAACGTAACACCCCTTCCCGGTCTGGTCGAGAACCGGGTCGGAGTATGCTACTAATGAACTAAACGATGATCGATACAATAATTTCATATAATAAACGATGATAATAAGCCACACATCTAAGAATGAGTAATACAAAATTTCAATCAACCCATTAAGAGTCCATGATTATCCAATTAAGACCAAATTATAACATTTACAAGTTTTAGGGACTTAATCATGATTTCAGTATTTTAGTGGTTCTTCTCTAAAATTAACCATACCAAAATAAAATTCATTATTTAACAAGCAAGCGTACAAATTTTCATACTATACGGAGTTCGTTTGCCCATTCAATTAAGTCTTGCATTAATCAGTGACCATATTGTAAATAATACAAAACTGTGATCTTTATCTTTTAACAGAATTAACTGCCACCATACTGATACCCTTATAGCCGTAGCGGTGTGCTGTAACCTAAATCCAAAATTCCAGATTCAATTTGATAGACTCGTATTGATACGATTAAGGGTCGTGCCGATACAGGTTGATCGCGTATCGATACGCCTTGACTCCGTATCGATACCATTTTTACACTCAAATTCTAGTAGCCAAAATCTGTACCGATATGCCTAGGACATATTGATACGCCCCTTGTTGACCATCGTTGACCTGACCAAATATGCAAGGTCGTATCGATACGCCATCAACTGTACTGATACGCCATGCCCTATAATAACAGATTTTTGGTAGTTTTTATTCAATTTAACCTATCAACCAAGGTCCAAATGTAATGAAACCTTACTAGTAAGTTTTAAACAAAATAAAATACTATCATACCAAATTTTGTGTCGATTTGAATCCATTTACTATGTTTTCACCTTTTAGATCCAAATATACATTTTTAATCACTTTTATGCCATCCCAAAAGGGCCATTAGGGCATTAAGCACTATTACACTACAAGCACAAAATACACATATCAAACGCACCTTGTATGACTCTTCTAAGTACTTTTCCACCCTACTAGGAGTTCATAGGTACGATATACATTACTTTGAACTTGCTTGTGACTTGTACAACGCAACACTTCTCTAATCTCTGACGTTGAATCTCTTAACCTGAAATGCAATGAATTAGGCATACATAGCCTAGTCAGGTAGTCACCAAATAATCACTATATCATGGAAATGCATTACAATTCATATCCATACAATAGAAATGCAATAGATCCATGGAAACAATGCAATGAACATATTTAATAGCGATAAGTCCATATTTCATCAATAACCCTTGGATTGATTTCGGATAATAGATACACGAATTCCTATGCCTCGCCAAATCAAAAAATGGTCTAGTCCCTCCGCCTCGCCAATATGACCAATATCGCAACATATCCCTCCGCCTCGCCAAATGAATATAGGTCGTAGCCCTAAGACCTTAGTCTACCTGTATACTGAGCTCATGAATTCTATGGCATGCCAATTGTATCCAATGTCCTTCAAATCCAAGTTCAAATGACAATATCGATAATTCAAGTTCAATAGCCATATTCGATGTTCTTACCAATAAACAATATTCTGGTGTCTATGTTCAACAACAATATCAATAACAATGGCAATGTCCAATGGTTTCAATGACATTGATAATGGTCAATGCTTCATTTACAATTGTTGCATGTTTAGAGTGCTTCGCAATTGGTGCAAGTGTACACGTCGCAAGTTATAGTATAGTATAGATATCGTCTCCACAGGGATTGGTGCTACTTCGAGATTCTAACTTCTCGCACTGAAAGTAAAAACACAAATAGGTGATTGCAAGCGTTCTAATTAACAAGAAAATAAAATAGCAATTAAATAAAAAGAATATGTAATTCAATAAGAGAGAGTAGGCTGGGTTATCGTGAGTCGTGGTGTGCTAATCGAATAGACTGTCATGGTAATTGAGTGCTAGAGTAGCTCAAACGCTTCAGCAATTGAATCTAGTCAGATTGCTGGGGCAAATCTGCGACAACCTGGACAATTCTGCAATTACCTGGGCAGGTCTGCGATTGCCTGGGCAAGTCTAGGAATGGAGCGATTACTGGGGCAATTCTGTGACAACCTTCAAAGTTCGACGAAGCGTTCTTCAATGGTTTCTCGTTATCCCTAACTCGAAACACTGTTAACTGTGCATGCCTTGGTAATACATCCCTATGTGAACCAATGGTGGACAACAACCTATCTTGCACTCCTTTTAGCCGTTGAAATTCGTAACTTATCCCTAAGTCGAATTAGTCTTCACCATCGATCAATTAAATAAAGACCATGCTCATTCGTTTCTTGAATCTAACTCTCCCGATATTAGATAAATGGATGAATTCACGAGATCATGTCCCAATTCACTCTCAAACAAAATTAAGAACCAAGAATGAACAAACTTTGAAGTAAAATTGAAAACTCAATACCTAAACAAATCCAATAGTTCTCACAACCAAAAAAAAACAATAACCCAAGCCAAATAAGTTTAGTTCATGGTTGGACACAAAATAAACTCAAGAATAAAATCCCTAAACGTGAATCTAATGGAACAAAGAAGGAAAAATAAGAAGATGTCGAGCAGCCCCTTTTGTCGAATTCTCTCCCAATCGCACCTCTTTTCAAGTAAGCGGCTAGGTCTCTTATTTATTGGAGTTGGCTAGGTCAAAGTATTTCTTGAGGAGGAAGTTAAGTTGGAATTAAATAGAATAAAAGAAATAGATCTCTTTTATTATATATTAATTCCTCCAAAAAAATTTCCTAAAACTCTTGGAATTTAATCTCCCTTTGATCTCCAATAACTCATCATAAATCTGAATTTAAATCTTCATTAAATGCTTCATGGAAATCCAAATCTTTGGGATTTTTCTCTTGCTTTCGTGCTTATCCCTAATGAGGTGGATTTGTCCCAACATGCTTTAGCAATCTACTCAGCATGGCATTTAGAAAACAACTTCGTTTGCCTTGGCATACCCTCCAGTTTGGCATTTGGAAAGCAGCTTCGACTGCTTTGGCAGATCCATCAGTTTCCTTCCTTAGCTGCCACGGCAATCTTCTACTTGCATGGGCAATTAATTCTTGCATACACTAAAACACGCACCAGCAGTACCTTTTCCCACAAAATCAACTAAATTATGAAATCAAGCATGACGGTGAAGGAAATCATGAAAAAAAGCATGAATGCCTAATAATTCAACTAAAATGAGCCTAAGTCTAACAATAATATGAGTAAAAAGGGTTATAAAAACAGTACTTTTGAACACTTAACACACCCCCAAACTTGAACTATTGCTTATCCTCAAGCAATGTAAATATAATAATTACTTGGCAAGACTTTAATCATCAAAGACATGCTTTAAAATTGCCTTCAAACCTCAGAACCTTGACACAAAGTATGATCACCTTTCAATTTTTCGGATAGCACAAAAATTACCCAGAACCAAACTATAATGCTTGTAACAATGTGTGTGCGTAGTTGTGTACAAGTTGATTTTAAACATTCTATGTGAACAATAGGCTTTTATTAATTTGATTACCATGGTATTTATTCATCTTTTTACTAGAGCCAATTTCGGGCACCTCTAGTAAAGCAAGCAAATTCTCCTTTTAATTTTTTTTTTGTCGACTTGAGCCAATTTCGGGCACCTCTAGCGATATCTTTAATGTGCAACTACTAAAGCCGGTTTCGGGCACCTCTAGCAAGAAATTAACTTTTAATTTTAAATTTACCCAAATTTTAAGCAACCTAAGTTTACTAAGTTTCTTTCAATCAACAAGTCACAACTGTGTTCATAATATTTAGCATCATAGTAAAATTCTAAGTTCTTTTCATGCAATCCTAAAATTTAAAGGTCCTTTGAATTAAGTACAGTGGCAAAAATTCATCATTGGATATTCAACAAGTTCAAGCAATTAAATCCAATCAAAGACATAGCAAGTAATCATTTGCAAACTATACGCTATTACTAATTATGAATGCAACTAAACATGAAACTAACTAGAAACCAATAGCCCCCAAACTCGAGAAAAGCATTATCCTCAATGCATATAAAAATTAAAATAAAATGCAAATGAGTTAGTCAGAAAGGTCGTCACCTTGAATGATGTGTTTCCTTCGTGCCAATTGCTTGGTTCATTTGCCGATTCGTGATGGTTGAATGCGTATGGCTGGTGTTGCCTCTTGTGCGGTAGTTGCCATGGCATCCTCAGTTGCCAAAGTAGGGTTCAGCTGCCTGGGCATCGGGACTTACCGAGGCATCGGGAATTGCCGAGGCAACTTTGGTTGCCCGGGTAAGCTTTGCTATTGGGACTTTCTTTGTCACTTCTTGTTCCTTAACTGGTGAGGAATTGTCTTGATATTCTTGGCCATGGTGATTGTGGTTGTGGGATCAAAAACAAAGAAAAAAGAAAATATGGAAAGATAAAAAGAAAAAAAATTAAACTAAAAACATACTTTTATACTAAAAATAAATCCAAAAACAAAATAAGTTTAAAATTAAAAATAAAAATAAATAAGAAATACTAAAGGAGAGCATGGTTATGCATCTCCTAAAGTAACCACTTCCTCGTTGCGCTCAACATGGTTGATGGCATAGTGCTTTAATCTTTGTTTGTTAACTTTGAACTCATATCTGTCAATGGTGGACTTGATTATCACGACACCATGGGAGAAAGGTTTGACAACTTTAAAAGGGTCGGACTATCTCGATTTCAATTTTCGCAGAAAGAGTTTTAACCGAGAATTAAGAGAATAACTAATTGCCCGGGCAAATATTGTTGCGGCAATAGCTTCTTGTCATGTCAACGCTTCGTTTTCTCCTTGTAGATTCTCGCATTGTCATAACCTAAGGCACGATTCTTTAATTTTGTTAAGGTCCAGTAGTCGCTTTTGTCCAACACTCTCCCAATCCAGGTTGACAGTTTTGATCGCCCAATAAGCCTTGTGTTCGATCTCTACCAGATGGTGGCAAGTCTTGCCGTAGACTACTGTTCGATAGGCCCATTGTGCTTTATCAATTCTTGTTGACCAATCCTTTCGAGAAGCATTGACAAATTTTTCAAGAATAACCTTCAATTCATGATTGGAAATTTTGGCTTGCCCGTTTTTCTGTGGATGATATGCTGTGGCAATTTTGTGCGTCACTCCAAATCGCTCCAGCATTTTGGAAATTAGCCTATTGTAAAAATGGGTGCCTCCATCACTGATAATTGCCCTTGGTGTTCCAAATCATGTGAATATATTTTTCTACGAGAATTTCTACACAGTCTTGGAATCGTTGCTGGGAATTGTAGCTGTTTCTACCCATTTAGACACGTAATCCATGACAAGTAGGATGTATACATTGCCAAACGAGGATGGGAAGGGTCCCATGAAATCGATCCCCCATACTTCAAATAACTCAACCTCAATGATATTCTATAGTGGCATCTCGTGTCAGCGTGAAATATTCCATGTTCGCTGACATCGATCACACCTCTTGTAAAAGTCTTCAGCGTCTTTATAAAGTGTTGGCCAATAGAAATTGGATTACAAGACTTTGGTCGCGGTGCAAGTGCCTCTAAAATGACCTCCATAGGGTGATGAATGGCATTGTCGGAGCACGTTTTGCTGCTCTTCCTCGGGGATGCATCGCCTAATAACCTGGTCTGCACATTGTTTAAAGAGAAGAGGCTCATCCCAATAATAATGCTTAGCATCATGTCGGAACCGCTTCTTTCCCTGGTGAGTAAGATCATAAGGTAAAATGCCACTACCAAGGAAATTCACTAAGTCTACATACCATGGAATTACCGAGGTAATTGATGTTGTTGTTGCCACGGATATTGTCGAGGCAGTCCCTACTGCAGTTGCCTGGGCATCGATAGTTGGGGTTGCCTAGGCGATTAATAACTGCTCGTCCAGGAATGAATCAATGATTTCCATGTTTGTGTCATCGTCTTTTCCTCATTCGAGGCATGACAAATGGTCGGCGACTTGGTTCTCGGTACCCTTCATGTCCTTAATTTCAATGTCAAACTCTTGGAAAAGTAAAATCCAACAAATTAAACGAGGTTTGGCATCTTTCTTAGCGAAAAGGTACTTAATTGCCGAATGGTCAGTATGAATAATTACATTGGTCCCGATCAAGTAGGAATGAAATTTATCAAAAGCAAAAACTACAACTAGTAACTCTTTCTCCGTAGTGGTGTAGTTCACTTGAGCTTCATTAAGAGTTTTACCAGTGTAGTAAAACACATAAAAGATTTTACCTATTCGTTGAACTAGTACTGCTCCTACTGCAAAGTCGCTTACGTCACACATAAGTTCAAAAGGTAAGGTCCAGTCGGGCGGAACGACAATGGGTGCCAAGGCAAGTTGCTTCTTCAAGGCTTTGAATGCTTGGATGCATGAGTCATCAAAATTAAAAGCTTTGTCCTGTTCAAGCAAGTTACACAAAGGTTTAGAGATTTTGGAATAATTATAAATAAACCTCATGTAAAAACCTGCATGACCGAGGAAGCTTCGGGTTCCTTTGACTGAAGTTGGTGGTAGCAATTTTTCAATCACTTCCACCTTGGCTCTGTCAACTTCAATTCCCTTAGATGAGATCTTGTGACCGAGCACTATGCCTTCATCACCAATTAAGTGGCATTTATCCCAATTGAGCACTAGATCAGATTCTTCACATCTTGTTAGCACTTTCTCCAAATTGCTGAGGCAATTGTCGAAGTTGTCTTCGAATACCAAAAAATTGTCCATAAAATTTCTAGGAAATCTTCCACCATGTCAAAGAAAATTGCCATCATACATCTCTAGAAAGTTGTCAGAGCATTGCATAATCCAAACGGCATCCTTTGGAAAGCATAGGTACCATACGGGCATGTGAAAGTGGTATTTGCCTGATCATCCGGTGCTATGGCAATTTGGTTATAACCTGAGTAGCCATCAAGAAAATAGTAAAAAGATTTACCTGCAAGTCGGTCAAGCATTTGGTCAATAAATGGCAAAGGAAAGTGATCTTTCCTAGTAACTTTATTTAACTTGCGGTAATCCATACAAACCCTCTAACCAGTCACAGTCCTAGTTGGGATTAGTTCATTGCTTTTGTTGCTCACCACGGTTATACCTCCCTTTTTTCGGTACACATTGCACCAGGCTTACCCATATACTATCGAAGATAGGATAGATGATTCTGGTATCAAGCCATTTGATGATTTCCTTCCTCACAACTTCCTTCATAGCAGGGTTAAGCCTCCTTAGTGCCTCAATTGTCAGTTTGTGATCATCCTCCAATAGGATTTTGTGCATACACATTGCTGGGCTAACTCCCTTCAAGTCGGCAATTGTCCATCCTATTGTCTTTCTGTGCAATGCCAACATGTCGATCAACCTCTTTTCCTATTCAGGCTGCAACTTAGAAGAAATTATTATAGGTAAAGTGTTATCGTTCCCCAAGTAGGCATATTTCAATTGCCATGTCAATGGTTTCAATTCAAGAATAAGAGGTTGCTAAATAGAGGGTTTTTCGATTTCACCCTCCTTACCTGAGTAGTCCAATGGTTCAAAATACTTACCTGGACGACTTGCTATCCAATTGGCTTCATCCCGCTCTTCATGTCTGGCTCTTCAAACTCCTCAGGTTCAATTGCTTGGGCAATGTAATTGCTGAGGCAATTCTCATTGGCAATGTCATTGCCGAGGCAATATTCTTCCACATCAAAATCAAATTTGGTTGTAGCATGGAGTAATTGACATTCTTCTGGATTATCAGCATGCTTTAAGGTCTGGAATACATTCAGCTTGACTTGCTGGTCAATCACCCTCTTCGTGAGTTCTCTATTTTCAACATAGATCAAGGTTCTTCTCGTTGCTAAGAAGGGTCTCCCAAGAATAATCAGGGCGAACTCATCTGTTTCATAATCCAAAACAATAAAGTCAATGAAAAAAATAAATTTATCAACTCTTACCAGTATATACTCAATTTTTCCCTCTAGATACACATAGGATCTGTCAGCAAGCTGTAGCATAACTGTTGTAGACCTTGCCTTCCTGATTCCCAATTTTTGAAAAACTGATTTGGGCATCAAGTTTATGCTTGCTCCAAGATCGCACAATGCCTTCCCGACATAATGGTTTCGATTGAACATGGTATGGTGAAACTGTCGGGATCTTTAAGCTTGGGTGGCATGAGGTTGTGCAACATGGCCATGCATCCTTCTGTTACAACAACGGTTTCAAATTCTCCTAGCCTTGTTCGCTTGTAGACGATGTCTTTAAGGAACTTAGCATAGTTCGGCATTTGCTCTATTACTTCAACCAATGGCAAGTTGATGTGGACTTGCTTCAAGATGTCAAGGAACTTCTTGAATTGGTATTCTTGCTTTTGTTGTTTCAACCTCTGTGGGAATGATGGTGGAAGTTGGATGTCCTCAATCCGTTCTTTACTTTGGAATTTGATTTGAGGAATTGACGATGCATCAGGACTTGCCGAGGCATACTTGGTTGCCGAGGTGATGGCATCGGGTATTGCCAAGGCATGGGTATCTGGTGTTGCCTTGGCATCAGGGCTTGCCGAGGCATGAGCATGTGGAGTTGCCTTGGCAATTTCTGACTCGTCATTTTTATTGGAGATTTTTTTGCTAGATTCATCTGTCTGGATAAGGCGTTACTCTCCTGGTCAGTTTATTGGCTGGGTAGGTGCATCATTAAGCTTTAGTCCACTCGGGTGGTGATTACTTTACACTGTTCATGGCCTATTCCTTTGGCGACCTCAGTATCGCTAGGTAAACTGCCCATTGGTCTTGTGTTCAAGTTCTGAGCAAATTGCCCTACTTGTGTCTCCAATGACTTTAGGGCCGCCTCTTGGTTTTGCAATCTCAACTCAGTCCTATTGATAAAGGCATCAGTCCTTTTCATGAAATTACTATTCTTAGCCATATAAGATTTAGTTTTTAACATGAAAGCATTGAGGAATTTTCCAAAGAACTGGATGGTGTCGATTACTGCGACATCTGTTGTCGTGGCATATTCTGCTGGAATCTCGATGCTTGTAAATTCTGATTGCTCTGATTAATGGCGTTGTTTGGGTTGCTCCATGAAAAATTAGAGTGCTTCCTCCAGGCTGGATTGTATGTGTTGGACATCACATTATTGTTCCTGTTGTACTTTCCAACGTAAAAGCTAGATTCTGGGTTCTGTGAACATTCAGAAGAATCATGGTTACCATTGCATAAATCATAAATTGAATTTACTACCTTGATCTCCTTGTGTTACTAGGTCACTGCATGTTTTTAACCATATTGGTTAAGGCGGTCAATTGTGCAGAAATAGAGCCTGATGAATCAAGCTCATTTATCGTGGCACTGCATCTGACTATTCCCCTTCGGGTGGTTGGGAACTGATAATCATTCTTGTCAAGATGGTTCAGAATCTCTATCGATTCCTCGGGTGACTTGTCGAGGAGTATGCCATTTGCTGAGGCATCTAGCATTATCCTTATCGGCGTGTTCACTGAGTTGTAGAACATTATCACTTGTGTCCACAATGGGAATCCGTGCATAGGATATTTGTGTAAAAGCTCTATGTATCGCTCCTAAGCTTCATACATGGATTCATCATCTGCCTGCCGAAAAGAAGTAATATCATTACGCAACTTATCAGTCATATTTGTAGAACTAAATCTAGCAATGAAATCTCGACACAAATTCATCCAAGATCCTATATATCCAGATGGAATACTATTTAGCCATGTTTTTGCCCTATCCCTTAGTGATTAGGGAAACAATTTTAGCCTTAGGATATCTTCATGGACTCCTTGTAGCTTGAATGAATTGCAAATCTCTGAGAATGATTTGAGATGTTGTCTGGCATCTTTAGTTGTCGAGTTGCCAAATTGACCAATTGTGTTGATCATGTTGAACATCACAGGTTTTAATTCAAAGTGGACGGCTTCTATCTCGGGTGCGACAACTCATGGATTGAGACCATTGAGATCTTCCTCTAAGTAGTCTCGGATAGGTCTATTCCGAACAAGTTGTACGCCTGGATCTCCTCATTCTCTTACTACGGCATTCTAATTACCATTGGCATTCAGATTGCCGATTGGGTTACCTTGTTGTTCTGCCATTGTTGCTCGTTGTTCTCGTCTTTTTTGATGAAGAACTCGTTCTATCTCGGATTCAAGTGGGTAGTCTTGGGTTGTTGGTCTCGCCCTGGTCATACACAGATGCAAAACCAAAGTTGTAAGTCCCTTGAAACCGATTAGAAATAAAACAAAAATAACAATAAATAAAGGTGCAAGAAATTAGAAGCAAAGTCGCTATTGCCAATCCCCGGCAACGACGCCAAAAACTTGTTGTGTGTTTAGAGTGCTTCGCAATTGGTGCAAGTGTACACATCGCAAGTTATAGTATAGTATAGATACCGTCTCCACAGGGATTGGTGCTACTTCGAGAATCTAACTCTTGCACTGAAAGTAAAAACACAAATAGGTGATTGTAGGAGTTCTAATTAACAAGAAAATAAAAGAGCAATTAAATAAAAAGAAGGTGTAATTGAATAAGAGAGAGTAGACTGGTTATCGTGAGTCGTGGTGTGATAATCGAATGGACTGTCGTGGTAATTGAGTGCTAGAGTAGCTCAAACACTTCAGCAATTGAATCTAGTCGGATTGTTGGGGCAAATCTACGACATCCTGGACAATTTTGCAATTGCCTGGGCAGGTCTGCGATTGTCTGGGCAAGTCTGGGAATGGAGCGATTGCTGGGGCAATTCTGCGACAACCTTCAAAGTTTGGCGAAGCGTTCTTCAATGGTTTCTCGTTATCCCTAGCTCAAAATGATGTTAATTGTGCATGCCTTGATAATACATCCCTGCGTGAACCAAGGGTGGACAACAACCTATCTTGCGCTTCTTTTAGCCGTTGAAATTTGCAACTTATCCCTAAGTCGAATTAGTCTTCACCATTGATCGATTGAATAAAGACCATACTCTTTCGTTTCTTGAATCTAACTCTCCCGATATTAGATAAATGGATGAATTCACGAGATCCTCTCTCAATTCACTCGCAAACAAAATTAAGAACCAAGAATGAACAAACTTTGAAGTAAAATTGAAAACTCAATACCTAAACAAATCCAATCGTTCTCATAACCACAAAAGCATAATAACCCAAACCAAATAAGTTTAGTTCATGGTTGGGAATAAAATAAACTCAAGAATGAAATCCCTAAACATGAATCTAATGGAACAAAGAAGGAAAATAAAAAGATGTCGAGCAACCCCCTTTTGTCGAATTCTCTCCCAATTGCACCTCTTTTCAAGTAGGCGGCTAGGTATCTTATTTATAGGAGTTGACTAGGTCAAAGTATTTCTTAAGGAGGAAGTGAAGATGGAATTAAATAGAATAAAAGAAATAGACCTCTTTTATTATTTATTAATTTCTCCAAAAACTTTTCCTGAAACTCTTGGAATTTAATCTACATTTGATCTCCAATAACTCCTCATAAATTTGAATTTAAATCTTCATTAAATGATTCATGGAAATCCAAATCTCTTGCTTTTAGTGCTTATCCCTGATGAGGTGGATTTTTCCTGTCATGCTTCAGCAATCTGCTCAGCATGGCATTTAGAAAATAGCTTCGTTTGCCTTGGCAGACCCTCCAATTTGGCATTTGGAAAGCAGCTTCGACTACTTTGGCAGATCTATCAGTTTTCTTCCTTAGTTTCCACGGCAATCTCCTACTCACTTGGGCAATTAAATCCTGCACACACTAAAACACGCACCAGCAGTACCTTTTCCCACAAAATCAACTAAATTATGAAATCAAGCATGACGGTGAAGGAAATCATGAAAACATGTATGAATGCCTAATAATACAACTAAAGTGAGCCTAAGTCTAACAATAATATGAGTAAAAAAGGTTATAAAAATAGTACTTTTGGACACTTAACAACAATGCTTCGATGGCAATAACGATGTTAAAATCAATGATCAATGACAATGGCTACATCAATGCTATATCAATATCCTATACTTTCATGGTTCAATGACAATGGCGATTATAATGCTAATAACAATACTCAATGAAAACAACAATAGCTATGTCCGATGTTCAATAACAATGACGATGGCATTGACAATACTCATTTCGATAACTTACCTATACTTACCATAATGTTTGATAGATAATTCGATGCAATAATCCTTAACAACGAAGTTAACAATGACAATTCTGCTAATTATGAAGTCGGAAAAGACACCTAGCCTAATCCCGAGACTCCGACTACACTAACCTCGATACTCCAAAGCTTTCAAGTCTCTTGGATGGCAATCCCCTTGTTCCTAGCTTTTGTTGGTGATGGTGGATGTTCCCTTCCAACTTCTTGAGCTAGGTAAAAACAATAGGATTCAGTTAGATTCAATATTATGATACCGAAATCAATATAACGATATCAAAATCAATATCGAAGCTTAAAATAGCTATTAGCTATCAAACTCCATGGATGGCCAAACCCTAGCTTGTGATTGAGCTTGATATATCCATGAAATTGATCAATGGATTGAGAGTTTTAGCTTACCCACTCAATAGCTTCAACTTAAGATCGAAAGTCTCAAGAATATAAAGCTTGGAGCCAAACTCCAATGGAGGTTTGTGCTTAGAGGTTGAAGACAAAGGGTGAGGTGGTTGCTTAATTTCCCAATCGGGTATGTTTCTTATCCCAACTTTTTCCCTTTTTTTTACTTCTTTGGCTGAAGGCTTTCCTTCACTTGAAGGAAAGTTTTCAGATCACTCCACGTATGAGTGATTTAAATTTGAAGATGGGCTAATCACAAGGTTAGTCCCCCAACTCTCTACAGACTATACTTGTACCCTCAAACTTTTGATTCTTACAATTTAGCCACTAAAACGTTTCTCGTACATTCAATAAGGTCCTTAATTGATAATTCAACTCAATTAGAGTCCAATATCAATACAATTGACCTTGTGGTCAATACCAGTACAATATTTAAATATTTTATATAGGGTTTTTGATCGCCGGAACCCAATTCCGACTAGGCCGGATTTTGGGATGTTACATATTATCTCCTTAACTCCTTCGATTCATGTTTTTTATTCCAGCATGCATTGCATTTGTATATATGTGTTCTCATGCATTAAGGATAATGCATACCTTAGGTTTGGGGGGTGTTTTTCCTCACATTTATTGTCATGACATTTATTTTTATGTTTATATTTGCATTTTGTTATTTCCATGTAGATATAGTTGAACCTTGCATACCAGACCATTAATTTTTTTCCAAGGCTTGATTTTGAACTGACAATTTTGCCAAACACATTGCTAGCATAGTTGGATTCATCCTTAGTTTGACCCTATTCGATGACGAATTTAGAATCTCTAGACTTGGTAAGATCTAGTAGACTTAGTAATGATGAATTGCTTGGTAATTGATCTCTGACTTAGGGAAATTTAGTTTCACTCAAACACGTAGTATGCATCTAGTTCCCAAGATAAACTTAGGATTTTTGAAACTAAACTCGGAACGAAAAGAAAAAAAAAGAAAAATTTTCGGGGTAAAAATAAAGAATAAGGCAACAATGTTTTGCCAAAGGCAAGAAAAAATTAGAACACTCCTCTGCCTTAGAGATAATAAGTAACTTGGGGCTTCGTGGTTTATTCCCTCTTAGTTCTCAGGCCAACAAAAACTTTAGGGTATAAGTGTAATGGGTAAGCTTAATGATGTAGTCTAGATTAACATAGGGGTTCGTAGTATGCTCCCTCTTACTTCTCACACCAAATAGCATTATGTCGCGAACCAAAAAATAATGCCAAAATAAAGAAAAGAAAAAGAAACCCTTGGTAAATAAAAAATAATGTTTTGAGTTTGGGAAGTATAAATTGACTAAGGGAGTTGAGGGATATTTAATGCAAACTACCCACTTCATGCACACTTCAAGACCTTAGGTTAGAGTTAAATTTCTACACTTGAAACTGGTTTAAATTCTACGGCATTACTATTGTGAGATAACTAAGAACAGAACTAGAGCTAGATCTTGCTTGCTAGCTTGTGTTATAAATCAGAAAAATTTTGTCGTGGCACTTTACTCTAATTTATAGTTGTTTTTTTTTTTTGCATTACTTGCGAACAAGCAATGACCTAGGTGTGGGGTGTGTTAACTCCTCAAAAGATGTATTTACCATGAATATATTGCCATGATATTGCTTACTTTAGGTACAGACTAGTCTATTTTGCCCGTAGTTTCATGCATTTGCATCTAGGAGTTGAGGAATGTATAGTTTTTATTGCTAGAGTGAAAGGGTGTTTTCTTGTCGTGGTGTGCAGGATTGGCATGACTGGAGCAAGTGGGCCCAAGAAGGAAATGTTGAGCACAGTTGGCAAATCCAAGAGGAAACGCCAAGCTTGGTTGGAAAAAACAATGAGGAGAATGCCAAGCTTGGTTGGCAAAATAATGGAGAAGAATGTCAAGCTTGGTTGGTAAAAGAATGAAGAACAATACCCGAAAAAAATCTTACTAAGTTAGACCCACGTAAGCCCTAGTTAATATAACGTGTGGATGACGCGTCTAAAGAGTGCAAAACCAAAAATTCAGGACTCAAACCTAACCCTAATTAGGGCTTCGTCCACACCTATACAAAGGAGTTCAATAATGAGCCAATGGAGAGGCTGGAGCCGCGAGGAGAAGAGAAGGGTAGAAGCAAGTTGTGTAGCTTTGCCAAGAGCTCTAGATCCATTGAAGGGTTGCATTGAAATAAATCATTCTTTTGTTCGTATCTCTTGGTTTAATTTTGCTTTTTGTGATGATGAATCAAAACGACAATTTGTTGTTGGTTTCCCCAGCCACAAACTAATCTTTTAAATTGGCTAAGGGTGTTTGCAATGAACACTTAGTATTTTTAGTTTTTAATGATTACATGCTTTGGTATTATTGTCTATTTTACATGTGCTTCCATTCCATATATTTATTAATATACGACAATTGGCATTGAATGCCATTATCCCCTAATATCTTAACAGACTTAGGAGATAAGGATTAATTGCCAAATATTAAGGAGAGAAACTTCGACAGAAGATATTCAAGTAGATGAACTTACACCTGAAGAGAATCTACCCCTTAGGAGTAAAGATTTAATCTTAACCAAGTTAATTTTTTTGAAAACTCGATATAGACATATAGGTGTTAAAAGTGATTAACTTAGGGTATTGCCATCGACAGAGGCAATACTAACTTAAAAATTTGCTCGACATTAAAACCAAAGTTTAGTGTTATTAGTTGCTGCCTTTGCTAGAGTGAAATCCAAACATCCTTTTCCAAGCCTTCCAATCATCATTACACTAGTTGTTTTCCAATCTACATGGATCTTTACTTCAGTTTCATTTATCATTTTAATTTCTTCATCTCTTTTATTTTTATTCGTTCTCTCAATCAATTGTCATCACCTTTATTTTCCAGTTCACAAGTATTAATTGTGGCAATTAATTCCTAGACAATCCATGTGGAGACGATACTCAACTCGCTAATTTATTACTTGCTGACCGTGTATACTTTCACGTAAAAGACATATCCTTGGCATTATTTCTTGAATTAACAGGCAGAATACTTAATCTTTTGCCATGCGATATTCCATAAACATCTAACATAATCCTAATTGTTTCTTGACAAGACTTAACAGTTCAATATCAACTATACAATACTACTTTACTCAAATATTTACCTAACAGTACAAAAATTAAACACTAAAAAAATTCTTGCAGAACTGAAGTTGATCTTCACTTCACTTGTTCATCTCTCTTGCTTTACTATAATATTCACCTTTCAATCACACTTTTGAAAAATTTGGTTGAGTTTGTGAAATAATAGAGAGCTTGAATCGATACTTACGGAAAGATGGTGCAGACAAAGGCTTAGCCACGATATCAGCCACTTGTTCATAAGCAGGAACCTCATTTACTTGTAGTTTTCTGGCAGCTACCTTTTCACGAACAAAGAACAAGTCTAACTCGACATGCTTGCAACACAGGATTTGTAGAAACAACTATTGCACTATTATTATCATGCCATAATTTGGGACCCTTTATAAGGAGACAAACAACTCACTTAACAACAGTTGTAGCCATAGTATTTCAGCAGTAGCACATGCCACACTTCGATACTCAGCTTCAGCTGTAGAATGAGCCACAACTTGTTGTTTGCGAGAGCTCCAAGAGATCGGATTGCCATAAAAGTAAATAAAAACACTATGGTTGATCTCTTATCATCTGGATCTGTCCCCAATTAGCATCAGCAAAGCTAGTGATAGTCAAGCAAGAACTAAGAGTAAACTGCAAACCAAATTCAACTGTGCCTTGGAGATATCGTAACATCCTTTTAATAGCTTGAAAATGTGTGTCATGTGGATTTTGTATAAACTGACATACCATATTAACTGCAAATGTTATCTCTGGACGCATAATAACAATATACTGAAGTGCTCTAACAATACTTCTGTACTCAGTTACAATGCCAGTTGGACTGCCCTCACTAAGAGACAGTTTACAATTTGTTATCATGGGTGTTAGGAGACTCTTATCTTCAAAAAAAAAAAAAAAAAACTCATCTTCTTAAGAGATCCAAAATATATTTCTTTTGACTTACAACAAGACCAGTGGTTGTACAATTCACTTCGATTTAGAGAAAATAATGAAGAGTGCTAAGGTCTTTGAGAGAAAATATCTAATTCAACCTCTCAATGACATGTTGAATCTCTTTGATATTACTCCCAGTGAGTATTATATCATCTACATAAACCAGTAGATATAGAACACTTGCATCATCTTTTTTAACAAAAAGAGAGGAATCAGAATTAGTCAAAACAAAACCTGTTGAAACCAAATATTCCTTTAGTTTTTCAAACCAAGCCCTAGGAGCCTACTTGAGGCCATATATCGCCTTGTTTAGCTTACATACTAAAGGTGAATTTAAGTTTCTTTGTTCATACTCTAGAGGTTGTGTCATATACACTTCCAATAACACTTCCAATAACATGTCACCATTCAGAAAAGCATTGTTTATGCCCACTTGTCTCAATGGCCATTTTTTGTCACAGATAAAGAAATGATAGTTTGAACAGTAACATGTTTTTACCACATGTCTAGACACTTCATGAAAATCAATATCAGCTTCTTGAAGATACTCTTTAGCAACGAGCCTAGCTTTGTAGCGTTCCACAAAGCTATCTGAATTCCGTTTAATTTTGAATATCTATTTGCAACTTACAGCTTTCCTATTAGAAGGTAAGGCTACCAAAGTCCAAGTCTTGTTTCTCACTAAGGCATCATACTCTTCTTGAGCAGCTTTCTTCTAATGAGGATTATTCAAAGCTTCCCTAATGTTTTTAGGTTCATGATCCTCTATTGAGACTTGAACTTGAAACACCTTGGGTTTTTGTATCCCATTTTTACTTCTAGTTACCATAGAGTGTATATTCCCTTCTATTTAATGTTGATTTAATGGAACAATAGTGGCAACTTGATATTCAGCAGTGGCAACTGAATCTTCAGTACAAACAGTATCTATTGCTACTCTGTCTAGAATAGAGTCGTCCACTTCAGCTTGAGCAGCATTACCTACATTCACCATCTGATCCTCACTGTTGACTACAGCATCTTCAACTGTAGTAGGAAACAATAAGGTGTTCAAGTCGTGTTATCTTGAAAATCCAAATTAAGTTCTTGCTCATGTGAAAACTATTGGTTTGTTTCAGGAGGAAAACCCTGATGTTGTTCACTGCAAAACAAACCAGTATTATCTTCATTTATGTTACCTGACTCAGTGCCACCATTTTGAACACTGACAAGAGACTTTTCAAGAACAATTGTCCTATCTTCAGTAGAAGCAGGGGAAAATCTCATTGAGCTGAGGGATCAACGGAGGGTAAAGGACTGAGCAGAACAGTATGTATAATTAACAGTTGTTGGGACACAAGTACAAGCAAGGGAAATTCATGTTGAACAGACTCAGTGCCACCCATAAGCCTGTCCTTTATAATAAATAGAAAGACATTCTCATCAAAAATAACATGCCTTGACACAAACAATTTTCCAAAATCATCCAAACACTTACACCCCTTTTAGAAAGAGCTATAAACTAAAAAAGTACATCACTTCATTCTGAAATCTAACTTGTGCCTATTAAAAGGCCTAGTATAAGGAAAGGAAGCACACCCAAAAATTTTAACAGAGGAATAGTCAGGTACCTTCTTGTAGAGTTGTTCATATGGTGACTTTCCACTGAAGACAATTGTGGGTAATTTGTTTATAAGGAAAATAGATGTTGTAAAGGCACGACTCCAATACTTTAGGGGTAAGCCAGATTGTGCAAGAAGTGTGGGGCCCATTTCTACCACATGGCTTTGTTTTTTAAGCCTTTCCATTCTATTCAAAGGTGTGGGGACACGACACTTTATGTTGAACTCCATTCAGAAGAAACCAGTTCTTCAAAACTTGCTATTTCATTCATCCATTAGTTTGTAATGCCTTTATCTTGCAGTTAATCTGAACCTCAACCATTTTGTGGAAATTAATAAAACATTGCCTAACCTCTGACTTTTGCTTCAACAAATACACCCATGTGTGTCTACTAAACACATCAATAAAAGAACATAATAAACAAATACATACGAGTTTAAAGGAGCAGGACCCCACAAATTTGAAACAACCAAATCAAAAGGTTTCTCATACTCAGTTAAAGACAGCAAAAAAGGTAACTTTTGTGCTTTTCCTTGAGAAAAAAAAACTGAGTATAACTATGACATTTTATTCTTTTTTGAAACTATATTACAAGATTTTAAAACCATCTTAAGAACACTATCAAAAAGGTGTCCAAGACGTTTATGCCACAAATCAAAATCAGATAAAACAAAAGATGAAAAAACATTTGAATAGACAACAGGCTTAAAAGAGTGTATAATTGGAGAGGAGACAGAAGCAAGAGCCACAAGCTTGGCGATATGCACAGGGGAAGAAGACAACTGATACAGGTTTTCACGAGTGAGCTTCCCTTCAAGGAGGAGACTTTGAGTCTGAGGATCCTTGACACTATAATCATTAGCAAAAAATTCAAAAATGACATCATTATCCCTAACAATTGAGATACAGATAAGAGATTTTTCTATATAGAAGGAACATGAAGCAGATTTTGCAAAAATAATGGTTTAGTAAAAGTCTGTATTGAACCTTGACCTATATGAGCTATGTGAATACCAATCTCGTTTCTGAGTAATCTGCTAGTACCTGTATAAGCTACGCATGTTTGCAGTTGAGACTGATCATTCGAAATATGGTGTGTAGCCCTCGAGTCAGGGTACCAAGAAGAATTCCCATAACTAGGAAGCTGGGTAGAGGTTGAAGCAAAGGAGACTAGTGTAGTAAGTAAAGAATACAACATATGTGGACTAACATTAGCGGGAAGCTGAATAGAAGATAAAGCAAAGGAGCCTGGTGCAGGATATCCAGGACTTGCAAAAGATGAATATTGATGCCCACCAAATTATGAAGGTACATGTGAAGTATAAAACCTAGTATCCCTATCATGTGCTGATTAGTGGGAATAAACACTCCATGACTAAGCGAAGCAAAGTATCTAGTTGGATCTCTGTAAGAAAGAGGAAAATGAGTAACAGTGTGAGTATAGGCCTGAGCTGGATTTTTCAACCTTTGTGAGTAACCATTGTGAGTGAAATTGGTGGTAGTATCTAGTCTGATTATTCATGTTTTCAGTATTAACCTCAGTGTAGCTTTGATCAAATATAAACCATCATTTTTTAACAATATGACCAACACGACCACATAGTTGATACTAGGATCGATTGGAGTTGTTCCTACCTCGTCCTCTGCAACGATTATTATTGTCACCCCTACGGCCACTAAAGAAAGACCGTTGATGTTGTCCATATTCATTATTCAGAAGAGGCTGAGACTCATTATTTGAATTAACTGTCTCACTCTACTATGTGGCTAAATTGGCATGAGCAGATAAATTCTCTTGCAAAAACAGTTGTTGACGAGCTTGACAGTCAAGAAGCATATTAGTAAGATTCTCTAAAGATATTACTTAACTCAAGTTCAATAGAAATACCTGCTAAAATAATACTATCTTGTAAACACCTTTAAACTATTCAAATAAAAAATAAAAGAATATATATGATTTAAAAAGTAGGCGTTTATTGAAAATTATTTGGTACATAAAATGTCTAATATTTAGACTACGCAACTTTGTTTATTTCAATGTCATTTGACCTAGTTAAGATTTATAGTTTTAGGTAGGGTTAGGTTTATATTTAGGGTTTAAGATTTATAGTTTAGGATATATAGTTTAAGGTTTAAGATTGAAATATGTAAGTAGGGATGGGCACGGGTCGGGTTAGGGTTTTGGCCCACTCGAACCCGACCCGAGAATAAATACCCTAAACCCGAACCCACCTGACTCAAACGCATTCTTTAAAAAAAAGCTCGACTCAAAAATAAATACACTAAACCCGATCCCGACTAGGCCCGACCTATAGAAAAAATAATTTTAGGGACCTAATTGTAAAAAATAATTTTATGGGACTTAATCATAAAAAATACAATTTTAAGGATTAAATTATAAATAAAAATTCAATTTTAAAGATCTAATTATAAAATATATATAGGGATATAATAATAAATATCCCTAAAAATTTAGGGAAAATTACACAATTAGTCTCGGGTCGAGTATTTTTCAATCTAAGTCCGAACTCGACCCGAATTCACCCTTAATAAAAAAAACTCGACCTGACCTGAACCTGATTTTTTCATTAAAAAATCCGACCCGATCGGACTAGGTCGGGTAAAATGCCTATCCCTGTATGTAAGGTTATGTAGTCTAGATTTTACATAGTTTGTGTACCAAATGATTTCCCATTTTTCATATAATATATTTCTAAATCTTAATTTTATTTTTACATAATATTTTTCGTAAAATATATAATCTACAGTTATCATGACTCATTTATATTTGAAAAAAATATATATCCTAAATGGTTTAAATTTCTTATTATTAGATATAAAATATCATTATAATTTAATTATTTAATAGATAAAAAATAAATCTAAATATTTAAATAATTTAATATTTTTTTGAACAATTTCTATTCAGGGGAGGGGAAGGGAAAATTTACTCCTATTGGATTCTACCTAAGGTATATGGATGTGTCAACTGAGAACTTTAACCACATGCTCTAGAGATTGTTAATGAACAATTTAATATTTTAAATTTATACATATAATAATCCGTGTATCACACGGATAAGTTTATTAGATATTATTTTTTAGGAAATCCATGAATTATACAATCAGTACAATTTTAATTATACAATAAAATCTTAAATTCTAAAATAAATATTTTTTTTTGTAAACTAAAGTTTATACAATTTATACATCGAATAATTTTCCGTAACTGAATTCAAGCACTTGCATTTGAAATTCAGATTTTTTTTTTCTTTTACATCAACGTTTAACTTTAAAGATTGCTTTGTTTAGCCGGAGATTACAATATGTTTATGATGCCAAATTTTGACAAATTGAGGTCGACAATAGGAATCGCATTCCATCATTTCAAACAAGTAAACTTTGTTGAAATTGGAAATCAAAAACAAAAGTTGAGCTATTGGTGTTAAATGTGTCAACCAGCATAAATGAACACTGAGTATTTTAGTTAGTTGAACCTCAAGGCCAAGTTTGAATGTCGAATACAAATTAATATGCTTGAGATGACTAAAAGTTTGATTGGATTATTATTCCTAAGCATAATTAAAGCTTTACTTTATAAAGAAGTCGTTTTTTTGCTTATCTAGTTTTTCAATTAGAAATATTTCCAACTCCAAATTTAATCCGATAGTTCATGGTATACGGCATATTTGAATATTGGTAAAATTATATTTTAATCCCCATATTACATTCAACAATACATGATGATATAATTTCTATATTTTGTTAGTATATTTTATGCTCGCTTTACAGTCCATGTTAAAAGTTTGTCTTTTACAATTCAAATTTGAAATTTAAAATTTTTTTTAGAACACAATATGTCTTATCACTATACCTCACACTTATTAATTTAACTTTCTATATTTTAAATTAGCATAATTTGACATTTTAATCCATTATTATTATTATTATTATTATTATTATTATTATTATTATTATTATTATATGCACAAGTGCTCGTGGAAACTTTATTTCTACAAACGTCTTAGTTTAATAGTTTATGGATTATGTTTAGGATTTATCGTTTATAGGTTTAAGTGTATGAGTTCTGAATTTAAGGGTGTGATTATAATTTAGGGTTTAAGGTTTTAGGGTTTATAGGTTAAAACCTAAATCCATAACCATATTACCCTAAAAACTAAACTATAACCTCTAAATCCTAAATTCTAAACATAACACTAAATTCTAAACCTCTACGCTTAAACCCAAAACTCCAAAACGAATATCTAAAGTGACTTTAAATAGTTAATTGTAAGATTTTAGTGTTTGGCATTGCTGTCAAAAAATACTTTTAGAAAGATAAAATGTCTATTTTAAAAATGATATTATAAAGTCAAAATAAATAAACGTAAATAATATTTAAATTCTTTATCACAAAATTTATTAATATTATTATATAAAAAAGTAACGTAAATAATAAAAATATAAAAACCATGACAATTAATTAGTAAATTTTTATATAAAAATATTAGTTTAATATAATAATAATTATTATATTTAATAATATTTTAATTTATTAATATTAATATTAGTATTAATAATTAAGGGTAAAAAAATAACTTTACACCTAAAAGTAATTTTTATTCTAAAAGCTAAAAATCTTAGTTTTTGATGTTAGACAAAAAAATATTTTTAAGTGATTTTTCACTAGTGTTTGGCATCCCTTAAGAAATTATATTAGTTGATGATGTTGATTGTTTTAAATTATACTCATTGTTAAAAACTCAAATCAAATCATGAGCAACAAGACGCAATGATTAAAACGACGTGTTGACACACTTTTTGACACCCCACCCCATTTATAAATTATGAATGTATAAAAAAAAATTAAACAAGAAGTTACATTTTATTAATAATAAGGAAAAATGAAACGAAGAAAACTGTCCAGATATTAAGAGAATTTTAAGATCATATTTATCAAAAGAATTATTAAAAATTAAAATATGAATATCCGAAAAAACGTAAATAAAAAATAAAATTTTCTTTTGTATGTTATTCATCTTTCATAAATCTAACAATTATTAATAAAATATTATTGTCTCTATTTAATTAAACACAAAAAAATTATGTAGGAGAAGTAATTGAAAAAAATCAATTTCGTAAACTGTCCCGCTAACGGTTTCGGATATATCAATAAAATATAACACATAAAAATCTAACCATACTAGACCATTCATTTTAATTAAATGATGCACTGTAATAGGTATTACACGGATGTCGGACTACTATAAAAATGTATAAAAAACCATGCCACAAAAAGCAAACAAAGAAATGGAACAAAATGCATAAAAAAGGAAGAACCCAAAAGAAAAAGAAAAATTACTGCAGACTAAACTCAAAAGAAATGAAGAAAAAATTAACTGGCAAATTAAAACTTCTTGAAAAAATTAGATAAACACTTTTGAAAAACCCTAATGGTTTGATTCTATGGTATTACTAAAAATATATTTTATAAGTCCTCAAATTGATAAATTCAGCATCTGAGTACAGCTCAGTTCCTTGTACATAAAAAATTCATTAAAACAGAGCACATGAAAAGCATCATAAGGCTGATAATGTAGTTCCCCAACACCCAAACAGGAAACAAAGTTACTGAAAATGTTTGGTCAATTCCTTCGTTTGGATTTTTTCACTCCCTTTTTGTTTTTGTTTTATCGTGGCATATACTCTGTTTTGTCCTTACAAGCAAGTATATATCATATATGGACCACTTTGGCCATTCATTTCAAATTTAAATTTGCAGCAAATAATAGCTAACATGAATACCAATGCCAAGACTTTGAATAGAAACAGGAGGGAAGAAAATGGCCTTAATTATCATTACTAATATTTGGGTTTGACTTCTCTCAGATTTCATGAGATATTCAACTTTTGAACTTCTATTTTTTATAATTAATGTACTTAATTTTACCGTCTATGAAGAGTAATTTTTTTAATAGTCTTAAGATAATTATAAGATAGTGTTTGTTTATATTTTTCTTAACCCATTGATAATACACACTTTGAAGATAAAGCGTATTAAACTCAAGTCTCTTAAGATTATCATCATCCTCTTTTACACTAGAACCACTCGTTGGATTCATAAAGAGTATTTTTTTGTAAAATTTGTGATCGTCTCTCCTAATAATCTTTCGGTTTAAATTTTGGATTTTCCTTTTAAATTTGGCTTGGGACCAAGATGTCGAAATTCTTCAGATTGAGTGAGATAGTAAACAAGCTCACCAGTTGGTGCAGGACCCTTGTGCTGCTTCCAGCTCCCTCTCCCTCGTTCATGGCATCGGAAGCTGTGTGATAGGAGCTGGGTTACGGATCTCTGTTGGACGCCAAGAGATGGCAACATGCCCGCCAACAAACTTGCCAAGCTAGCCGATTATTCTTGTTTTGAAACATCCTTACTGGCAGTAGCTCTTGCTGAAATTTGTCATTTACTTTCCACAGATTCTTTAGCATCCCCTCAGTTGTAAAATGCTTTGGAGTGTGGTTTAATTCAAAAAAAAAAATAAAAGGTTTTTTTGCAGGGATACCTTTTTTTTTCCAAACTAAATCACCCAAAAAAAGGTAAATTCATTCTTGTTTAATTTATGTCCTAGTATTTAAAGGTAAAACCAATAATTGAGCTAAAAGTCTGAGAATAAAAGCAACGAATTTAATTTAGATATATATTCCCTTAGAATACTTAGAGTATATATATGCAAAATGTATATGTAATATATTCAAATATCTATAGTTTTTGTATATATATTAAAATTGTTAAAAATAAACGTAATTTTATAAGGATTATTATCGTATACACCGGCGGTAGAAATAAAGTTTTCATAAGTATGGTTATTTGGGGTTAGAAATTTAGGTTGTATGGTTTAGAATTTAGAATTTAGGAAAAGACGGAGCCAACATTTACTTATGAGAGGACAAATTGTTTAACTTTGAAATGAGCAAGATCTTAAAAAGCAATTAAATTATAAAATTAAGAGAATTAAGCTTTTATTTTTTTAATTTTAAAATTAAAGGAATTAAAAAGTAAATAAACTAAAAAATTAGGAGTAAAGGATTAATTTTATTAATTGGAAAAGACAATGACTTATTAACAATATTTTGGGGAGGGACAAGAATTTCATTACAATAAATTTAAATTTTCAATGACTTAAAATGTAATTAATTTATTAAAGTTGAGGGGCAATTGCCCTTCTCATAATTAACGTGCATTTGTCCTTAAAATTCAAAACTCGGAGACAAATTTTTAAATTTATAATGAAAAATATTTTTAATATTTTTAGGATACAACTTAAATGTTAATTTTTATATAATAATATTTTAAGTTGAAAAATCTCGAAAGTTATCGACAAATTACGTTACTTATTGTAAAAAATATTTTGAATAATATTTTAAATTTCATATTTTTTTAACATTTCGATTATATTATTTTTAAGGCTTGCGGCACCCCTAGAGTCACCCCTCTCCTAAAGGAATCTGATCGTACTATAACCATATCCAGCCGTAGATCTTGGCCTATCCCACAGTTTTTCTCTCTCCCCTTCTTTTTATCTCTCTCACCCTCCTTCGTCTGTCTTTCAACAATCACCCTTCTTTCTTGTGAAAGCAGCAACGCAGAAAGAAAGAGAGAGAGAGACATGTTAAGATCTCAAGAACTCCCAGATTGCTTTTACCAAAACAAGCCTACCTTAATCTCTCCAAACACCGCTACCCCCAAGCATTCTCTGTACCTCTCCAACCTCGACGATCAAAAGTTCCTCAGATTCTCCATTAAATATCTCTACCTTTTCAGGAAAGCTGTTGCCCTAGATGTCTTGAAATATTCCCTCTCCACGGTTCTCGTCGATTACTACCCTTTAGCCGGGAGGTTGACAACTTACTCCCCCGACGATCACAAGCTCCAGGTTGACTGCAATGGCGAAGGTGCTGTTTTTGCCGACGCTTTCATGGATATCACTTGCGATGAGTTTCTTCAGCTTTCTAGGAAACCAAACAGGTCTTGGAGAAAGCTGCTTTGCAGGGTTGATGTTCACTCATTCCTCCAGATCCCTCCCCTTGTCGTTCAGGTATAGTAAATATCCGTACAAATTTAACTTTACACAAAAGAGGTTGAAAATTTGTCAAATTCTAATTTAGTCCTCTCACTTTGTTAAAATACGATATTTAGTCACTACATTTTAATTTGAATGATACAATTCGATCTTTCTTTTCCTTTATAATGTTATATTAGTTAAAGTGTATAAAAATAAAACAGATAACTACTCCATGAAAATTTATTGTATTAGCTTAACATACCATATCATTCATTATATATAACAATCATACATCGGTAGATGATCTTCTCTTAAGAGACACATGTTTAAATTTTTGTCTACATAATGTATGTTCATTGTCAAAAGCTTAAAAATATTTATGAAATATACTGTCTTGAAATTACCCTTAGACTATTAAAAAAATAACAATCACCCACCTCGCTCCTTTTTCTTCATGTCATTATTTTTTCAATGATAAATCTTCATATTTTCCTGTCTAGACATAGAGAAGTGTTTACTTGAAAGTTAATTTTGACGGGACTTTACCTTGTCAAAGGACCGTTACCTCTTTCTAAAATACATGTTTAATAGAACGTATAATACCATTGTTTTTATATCTCATGACTTCTCTTTCACATTCAATTCAGTGACGCTCTCGTCACATGTCACTGTCACTGTCACGATTGTTCAACCTTCTTATCTCATCTACTTTGACGCTCAACGTGAAATCAATTAGTTAATAAATCACTTTAATATTATTTGTTATCGAGACATTACCTTTATATATATAATAAAACGTGCAATACCCCGTTTTTATATCTCATGATCTATCCTTTCCTTTCTATTGTAGGATCAATATTTCATCTCTAAAATGTGACATTAACATAGCAGGACATGCTGATAAAATAGTTTTTCCAACAACATTAAATATTTTTAGATTGAGTTGTTTGGTTGAAGTTTTATTTAGAAAACCAATAGTAGTTTTGATTTTAAAAATTAGATTAACTGATTATATTAAAAAAATTTAAAATATCAAACAGTGAATTAAAGTTTACTTTAGTATGATAGAAGGATCAAAACTAAAATCTAACAAAAGAAAGAAAAACTTTAAATTTAATTTCCTTTTCTTTTTATTGACGGTGCAGGTAACGAATCTCAGCTGTGGAGGTATGATCCTCTGTACCGCGATAAATCATTGTATATGTGACGGCATAGGCACATCCCAGTTCCTGCACGCGTGGGCGCAAGTGATCACCAAACCCAAACACAAACCCGATATTACCGTCTTACCCTTCCACTCTCGCCGCGTGTTGAAACCCCGAAATTCTCCACAAATAACCCACACCCACCTCGGATACACCAAAACTACCCTCAAAGACAACTACACCCACGTGGACATCAACCAGTATTTACAGTCCCAGCCACTGGTGCCCACGTCCTTTACCTTCACCCCTCTCCACGTCCTCCGCCTCAAACGGCAGTGCGTTCCTTCCCTCAAGTGCACCACCTTCGAGGCATTGGCCTCGCACACGTGGCGATCATGGGTTCGATCCCTGGACCTGTCGCCGCCGTCGCTCAAGGTTAAGCTCCTGTTTTCCGTCAACGTTAGGAGAAAGTTAATCCCAGAATTGCCACATGGGTATTACGGGAACGGATTTGTTCTGGCATGCGCCGAGACCGCGGTAAAAGAGTTGGTGACCGCAAATTTACGCCACGGGATAAACTTAGTCCAGCAAGCTAAATGGAGTTTAACCGACGGGAATGTGAGGTCAATGATTGATTTGTTGGAGGATAAAAATGTGAAAATAGATACTTGTTCGAGCCTGGTGATTTCTCAGTGGGCTAAGCTGGGATTAGAGGATTTGGATTTTGGGGAAGGTAAGCCATTGCATATGGGACCCTTGACAAGCGACATTTACTGCTTGTTTTTACCGGTGGTGGGTAATTTTGAGGCGGTGAGAGTGCAAGTATCAGTGCCGGAATGTGTGGTTGAAAAGTTCGAGTATTACATGATGGATGGGTTGGATAAAGAAGATAATGGAGATATTAATGGGTTTCATAATGGAGAACACAATGGTTTCACGTGAAGATGATGTTTCAATTTCAAAGACTTTTTTTTAACCCTCCCTGGTAATAATGAGTGAAATTTTACTGTAATTTCAGTATCTAAAGGTGAATATCTGACTTTTTTTATATATAAAAAGAACAATACATTTTTGTTCACATTAAAAAGAATAAAATATCGTGTCGTCTGAATTCAGCAAGTGGTATTAATAGAAAAAAAAATAATATTTATTTTAAGAGATTTGAATTCGAATAATTTTGTTTTCAAAGTGTGTGTCTTATTAAAAAGCTAAATTTTTTTAAAACAAATGCTATTTTATAATCATTTTAAGACTATTTGAAAATTTGTGTTGTGTTAACGATCTTTAGAGTAAGTGGTTAAAAATTCTCGGTTAACATCTCTATTTTCTTTTAAATTGTGATTTCAATTCTTATTAGAAATAAAATCTCTCTTTTCTTGTAAGTAAAAACTGTTAAAAAAAACATTGTGTTGTCTTGTATTACATGAATGTATAAAACAATGTTTCTAAATCATTCTTACTCTTTTACCAAATACTAATAATAATAATAGCACACAATGATTCATTGGCATAAGAGAAAGGCAAGATAAGAAGGGGTGGGTTTTTGTAATGGACTTGCCTATGATCTGGCAAATAAAAGGGGTAGAGTTGAAGATCAATTAGGCAATGATTATTGCTCAGGGTTAGTGATTCTTATCCCAAAATTGCTAATAATTGTATTTACTTTTAGTGAAAAAAAAGGCACATCTTATCTCTAGCTTCTATTTAAATAACAAAAGTTGGTATACACAATGGGGAAAATGCAAGTGCCACTCATATTCTCTCTTTTCCCTTATTTAACTGCCGATGATAAGATAGTGGAATATGGCACCCCACTAATTTTGCCCTTTTTCTTTACATTTCTAGTTTAAGATTAGGTTTCTTGGAGTTTTTTTATATAGTTTTAACTTTTTTTAGTATTCTCAATTTGATTTTATTGTAATATTTATTTAATTTTTTAACTCTTATTAAATTTTTTTACAATTTATAGATAAATTATTTAAACTCAAATATGTCGAAGAGAATAATATTATTTCAATAAAATCTTTTTTTGAATTCAAATATAACTATTTAGAAAAAAAAATATAACTTAGAAGAATAGAGTAAAATTTATATATCTTCATTCACTTCTAATATTTGTTTAAAACTGAGAGAGAGTCGTACAGAATTGGTTATTAATTTTCAAAAAAAATTAGTAAGGTTACTTATGTTTTTAAGTATAAATTTTTGGTCATTCAGCCGTTTGTTACCGTTAAACGTTAAGAGAAGGTTGATTTGACACAATAAAAAAAGATAAATTACTTAAATAGTCCCTAAATTATTATTTCACTTTTATTTTGACCACCGAAATAAAAATAATTTTTATAATTACACATTTAATCCTCCACATTTACATTTTTTAATTTCTTCTCTCCTCCACCATCTTTCATATTCTTTTTTATCAACTCAATCTCTAATTTTCTACTATATTAATCCTCAATTCACATTTTATATTATAACCCATCACCGTATATATCCATGTTTCAAATAATGTGTAATTATCCTTCTCCATATTTATCCGCAGACAAGTCATGTAGAATAAAAAAGATGATACACATATCGGTATTGTCAACAAATATGAAATAAATTCAATACAGGTTCAATCAATCGGTCTAACCTGCTTAAAAATTGTTGACTTCCCAGATTCACCATCACCTTAAAAACAATGAATATTTCAATCGTTACGGGAGCGACCCAGACAAGAGAAGGGGAGAGTACTAAAAGAACATGAAAGAAAACAAAAGCATTGCAGCAAATCAGCATGAACAGTTTAGGGTTTTCAATTTCATATCTCAATTGTTATGGGATAGTGACTATATTAAGCACCTAATGCCCATCTGCCTAACCTACAACAATTCTGTGACAAGTATTACTGCTTCATAAGTCTCAGATGAAAATGAATGAAAATAGTGGAATGCAGCCATCGAAAGATTATGTGATAAGACTGATATGCATATCAAAGTCCACAGGGGGGAGTGGTATTTAATATGATTTATTTCATATACATGGAATCAGGATCGTGCTCAACAGAAACCATGAGTGGCTCCACATTGATATTGATTGATGTCTTCATAGGAACGAGAAATTAACAGTCAAAATTATGAGTACATAACTCGTTATTTGCAAACAAGGCAGCAAGGAGTGTAATCTAAGTTGTACACACCAAGTAGTAGAAGCTTTTGGATATGCTTTTCAACCTTCCTCTCTTGTTCAATTCTTCTTTCAATTTCTGCAGCCTGAAAATGAACAAACTCGAAATTAAACTGAAACTGAAATGAACAAACTCGAAACTAAACTGGAACTAAAATGAACAAAAAGTGTCTGGTTGGACTCCATAAAAGGATGATAGACCATCTATGTAAAACGTGTTTACCTGTGTATTCTCCTCTGCATCAGCTTCATTGTAATGATGATTTTTGCTGCATAATAAACCCATATTTCTAGAACAGTAGTCAGCGTAGAAGATGCGTAAATTAAGCACTGAAAGGCATCTTATGTGCCCTTGCCTGGTAGAGTATTTGCTGATATTGTATTTGTATGTAAGCCGAAAAAGATTATAGTCCTCTCCCCTACAAGAGATCCTTGAGTAAGAAATCATGAAATTGCTTAAACCAACTCCATGAACTTTCTATGCAATGCAAAATCACAAGAGAATTCTACTCCTGGAAACATGGATTCAATAGCCATAAATCAGGTTATGAACAAACTCATACGAAACATTCGAAAAAAGTAGAATTAGATTATAGCATATCATAATTGATTAAATTCCCCCACTCAAATTTAAGACTGCAAATTACTAACCAAAATCCATGACATTTCACGTGAATCTACAAACTTAATGGGACCATGGCACTGAAGCACATGGCCACGTGTTAGACAAAAACCAAACAACACACATGAATTATCCTTCAAAAAATTATAAACGTAGAGTATTAAATGTGTAATTATTCAAATTGTTTTTATTTCAGCAGTTAAAATAGGATTGAATTGATAGTTTAGAGACTATTTAGGTAATTTATTCTTCTTTTTATTGTGCCAGATCAGTTTCTCTTTAACGTTTAACGGCAACAAACGGCTAAATGACCAAAAATTTACAACCCAAAAACGTAAGTGACCTTAGTGGTCGTTTTTAAAATCGGTGACCAACTCTATATTGGGGAGAAACATAAGTGATCATTCTAGTAGTTAACCCTATTATATATTATGCACGTGTTCACATGCACTTTAATTTTGGTATGTAATATACTTATATAGATGTAACATATACATTCTCTGCTTAAAGATTGCTCAGTTGTTCCATCACGAACAAGCCAATTTAATCGGTTCATCAATTTATTTATCTTTATTTTTTTCATATTGCATTAGGTCATGTATTTTAGATCCACTAAAAATATTCTCTTTCCCTAGAATACCATTCTCTTTTCTTCTCGGATTAAGATTAGAATTATGATTTGTTAAAAAATTATTTCATTACTATATTAATTAGAGGTGAGCAAAACTCGACTCGAAAAACTTGAAATTTTCGACTCAACTTGAGGCGAAAAAACTCAACTCGTTTTGACTCGACTCAAAATTACATAAACTCGACTCGAAAAAATTCAAATAAAGTTTGAGTTGTAAAATAAAAATTCTGAATAACTCGAAATTTTTAGTAATTAGTGAATAGATTTTTAAGTTCGAGTCAAGTTGCTCGTTTTTTCCTAATATATACCAATATAAAAAATATGAAGAAGTATATGACACATATGAAAAAATATGATAAATATATATATGCATATCTTATATGATTAGAGAAAGTCCTTTAAATTAGAATCAAACAATACTATAACTTGATAAGTAATTACAATTAAATTTGTATAGAAACTCAAAAACTCGACTCGAGTCAAAAAAATTTCAAATAAAGTTTGAGTTGTAAAATATGAGGCGTCAATTTGAATAACTCAAAATTTTTTGACTCGACTCGACTCGATCGAACGCTCACCCCTAATATTAATTATAACAGTTGATGTAGTGGTTTATTTATTTATTTCTTAAAGTGTTATATAAAAATGGTTATAATTAAATAAATATAATATATAATTATATCTGAAAATATTTAAATACCAATTAAAAACCTTAAATAATACCTATATATAATAAGACTAAAACTAAAATAAAAATAGATTCAAATACAAATATATTATTTGTATGGAATAAAAACTAAAATTTTGAACTTTCTCGTTCTCGTAGTATCAACCATACAACAATGAGGGGTTTCTGTTTTTAAATAAAAGGTGCTTAATTGGTTGTTTTTAACGTTCAAATTAAAGATATTTGGAAAGGGTTAAAACTTTGATACACAGTCTGTGTAAAATTAATTTACATAAGCCTATGTTTTTACACTATAAAAACTCAAATTCTAAATTCCTAACATAACCCTAAAAAACTAAACCCTAAACCTTAAACTTTATACCCTAAATTCTAAACACTAACCTTAAATTCTAAACCCTACAACCTAAACCCCTAAACTTTAAACTCTAAACTAAAACTTTAGCCCATAAAATTAAAAAGCACGTGTATACTTTAGTTTATACGATTTGTGTATCAATTTTTTTTTGGAAAGTGAAACATCAAATTAATTAATTTCTTCAGAAATTCGATACCATATTACGTTCTTTTTTAATTGCAGTTAATTGATTAGCGATTTACTCTCAAAAGGAAAAATTGGGAATTTCAATGTAGCACGAAAACACGATAAGATGGCAAAAGTTGGAAAGTGGAACATTAGAAATGGAGTGCTGTTGAGTATAAGTGCAATATCGCATTATTTATGTCCCATTAATTCTTTTATATATAAAATATGTCCCATTACTTTTGCACTATTTTCATATCGTGTTATATAGTATAATTAGAATTAGGATAAAGTACACTAAGGTCACCGAACTTTTAGGGTGCGTTCATTTTGGTCACCAAACTTTTAAAACTTTGATTGAGGTCACCTAACTTTTAGTCCGCTTTCATTTTGGTCCCTCCCGTTAGCTTCCGTTAAAAACACTAACGTGGCATTTAACTTTCTTTCTTCCTCAATTTTCTTCTTCTTTCCTTCCATAACTGAAATTTTATATTTCCTCCATTTTCTTCTTCTTTCATTTTGGTCATTCTACCAAGTGTGTTTGCCACAACTCTTTTGTATATACATTCAAGACCACCAAGATTACCGTTATTGTTGTCATTGTTTTTACATTGTTCCTTAGGACCAAAATGAAAGCTGGTCATATATCAAATGGAACAAAATTTTATGGTGCACTCTTCTTTAGTCACATTAATGTCATTTTCAATGGGATGGCAAAGCTTGTTGTAACACCCCAAAATCCGGTCTAGTCAAAAATGGGTTTCGGCGATCGGAAACCCTACATCAGAAAGGTATAAATATTGTATCGACTTTAACCGCAAGGTCAATTGTATCGATATTAGACTCCAATTGAGTCAAATTATTGTTTAAGGACCTTATTGAATGTATTGAAAATCTTTTAGTGGCTAAATTATTGAAATTGAAAGTTTTGGAGCAAAAGTATAGAGCATTAAGAGTTGAGGGACTAACCTTGCGATTAGCCCCTTCTCAATTATAATCCCCACATACGTGGGATTATCTGAAGGGATTCCTTCACCCAAAGGAAATCTCCTAATTATAATAGGAGTAAAAGAAAGAAAGATGGATAGAAATTCTAGCCTTAACTGATTCCTAAACCAAGCTAACACCCCTCCTTCATCTTTATCTTCCTCCAAGCAAGCACCTCCATTGTTGATGTTAGAAAAGCTTGAGATTTCTTTGGTTTATCGATATCGAATCATTACTACCGATCGGGTAAGCTATAATCCCCAAACTATTGATGAAATCCATAGTTATATCAAGCTTAAATCTCAAGCTAAGGTTTTGGTCATCCATGGAATTTGTTAGCCAATAGCTATTTTAAGTTTCGATATTGATTTTGATATCGTTATATTGATTTCGATATCGTAATATTGATTCTAACACAATCCTATTGTTTGCCTAGCTCAAGAAATTGAAAGAGAGCACCCATCATCTTCACCAAAAGCTAGGAACAAGGGGATTGCTATCCGAGAGCAGTAGAAGCTTCAAATTATCAATGTGAGTATAGTCGGAGTCTCAGGATTAGGCTATGTGCCTTTCCCGATTTCGTTGTTAATGAAATTGTCATTGCTAACCTCATCGCTAAAAATTATTGCATCGGACTGTTTAGCGGATATTGTGGTAAGCATCGGTAAGTTATCGCATCGAATATTGAGCATAGTCATTGCTATCGTTATTGTTAATGAACATCAAACATAGATATCATCATTGTTATTGAGTATTGTTAATGTCATTAACATTGTTATTATCATTGAATCATGGAAATATATGATATTTATTATAGAGCATTGACATTGCCATTGTTATTGCCATTGTCAAGGATTATTGATGTTGACATTGTTATTGTCATCGAAACATTGCAAATGAATCACCGGTTATTGATATCGTCATTGAGATTATTAAAATATTTGCTAATGTCATTGATATTTTTGTAGGACATTGATATTGAAACATTGCTCATTGATAAAATCATTGAATATATTGAGTATTGTCATTGCTATTGAATACTGATCATTGATATTGTCACCGAACCTTGGATTCGAAAGGACCTTGGATACAATTGGCATGCCATAGAACTCATGAGCTCAGTGTACGGGTGGACTATGGTCCTTGGGCTACGACCTACATTGATTTGGCGAGGCGGGGGTTGTATTGTGATGTTGGTCATATTGGAGAGGCATAGTGACTAGACCATTCATTGATTTGGCGAGGCATAGGAATTCGTGTATCCACTATTTTGAACCGATCCAAGGGTTATTATTGAATTATGGAATTTAATGCTATTGAACATGATCATTGTATTGCTACTATTGATTCATTGCATCGTTATTGTCAAGATATGATTTGGAATGCATTTCATTGTTAAAATGTTTTAGTTGTGACTACCTCACTAGGCAAATTATGCCTAATGCATTTCATCTCATGCATTTCAGGTTGACCGTGTTGTTGGATCGAGATTGGAGAAGTCGAGAGATTGACAAGTTAAAAGCAAGCTAGAGTAAAGTACTTTGTCTTTTTAAACTCCTAGAATGGTGGCAAAGTAGCTAAAATAGTCACTCATGGCACTTTGGATATGTATGTATTCCATATGCTTTGTATAAGGCTAAATGGTCCTAAAATGACTTTTAAGTAATGCTAAAAGTGACTAAAAATGCATTGTTGACTCCTAAAGGTGAAAACCTGGTAAATGGATTAGAATAACCCTAAAATTTGACATGCAAGTAGATTATAGCATAGAAATATTGTTGGTAAAGTTTCATTGTATTTGGATATTGTTTTCTAGGTCAAATGGACAAAAAACTAGATAAAAATTGACATTATAGAGCAGGGCGTACCGATACAGGTCAAGCTATATCGATACAGCCTTGCATATTTGATCTAGGAAAGTATGAGTTAACCATAGTGTATCGATACATGCCTAAAGTGTATCGATACATGTTTTGGCAGTAAGGTTTAGGCGATTAATTGCATCGATACTGTCTTAGGGTGTTTCGAAACAAGTCAACTCTAGTCAACCTGTACCGAACAGTCTCAGCTGTATCAAAATGGGCATTGGTCAACGAAAGTTAGAAGTAAATCTGTGTATTTTTGTATTGATACGACATGATGGTGTATCGATATGGCATGACCGTTATTATAGTTACAAGACCATAATTAGCACGTCAAAAATTGGTCAACCCGTATCGATACAGTCCCAGCGGTATCGAAACGGGACTTGACAGATTCAAATGGGTTCTAAACCACGTACACCCATATCAGTACGGCCCCAAGGTGTATCGATACAGTGGTAGTTAATTCTGTTAAAAGACTTAGACTACAGTTTTGCATTGTTTACATAATGGTCACTAAATGTTGTATGGTCTAATTGGATAGGTAAATGTTATCGGAACAACACGAAAATTTACAAGCTTACCGTTACTAAATTAAATTTCATCGTGGAATTGTTAATTACAGAAAAAGACATCTAAAATACCATATTTATAGTTTAGTCCCTAAAACTTGTAGAAGCTATAAGTTAGTCCTAATTGATTAATCATTGTTCCTTATGGGGTAAATTGAGCTAAAATGTATATTCGGTAATGTTTGAAAAGTATAACATCGATTGAATGACAAGTATTTATTGAAATCTTATCGCATCGATCATCGTTTTGTTTACCGGTAGTATTCTTTGATCCGGTTCCTGACTAGGCCAGGTTGGGGATATTATATTTATGGTATCAGAGCTAGAGATTAGTCAATTCTAGGACTAAAACGAAGCCCATTGCATTGTTATTGAGTTACTTTGCCACCTAGGAGTTGTATATTGTGTATATTGTGACTTGTCGATTAATCTAATCTTTTTATGTTATAGATATGTCTGGAACTAACGAAACTTACATAGATGAGCCCGCTATCATGTCCTTGACACACGGTGAGGAAATAAGGGGCAGACCCACCGAATCCACCTAATCCCCAACCTCAGAATGTCGAGCTGGAGTTGCCTAATGGCCAGACTGAATGTTACCGGAACATGGCCAACATGCTCAAACAATTTATGACCTTGATGAGAGTTGAATAAACTGTGCAACCTACTCAGGCTGCTGTCCAGTATGCTCAGGCCCCTATCGATAAGCTGGCATCACTTCGGGCCTATACTTTCACTGGCTAGGATGATGACAATCCTGAGACTGCGAAATACTAGCTAGATAATACATTGAGAATCTTGAATAAACAATTATAGTGTTCTGATGAGCACAAGCTGGAGTGCACCCTGACACAATTAGCGGATGAATCACTCTAGTGGTGGGAGACCACTATACTCACTGTCCCTGAATAGACCATCTCGTGAGAGTTCTTTCTTCAAGAAATCCGAAAGAAGTACATTAGCAAGTACTATCCATCATAAAGACGCAACATCTTCCTCCATCTGAAGCAAGGTGGCTGACCCATCAAGTAATACATCCAAGACATTTGCAAGTATTGTCGATATGGTGCAGAATACATTAAGAAAGATGAAGACAAGTGTAGGATGTTCATTGTCGGGCTTAGCGATGAGCTACGCCCTATGTTTACTACCTTGGGCATCACTAACTTTTAAGACCTTGTGAATCGAGTTAAGGACACTGAAGCTTCATAGAGGGCTTAGAGATCAGTGGATCTAACAAGTCCGAAAAGAGATTCAGAGATGATTCTCGACTTCCCAAGTGGAACAAGAAGGGTAAGTATCAAGGCCCTAAACAGAATGCTTACCCTCAACCTTCTCGTACTGGGAATATCAAGAGACCTCAGACCATAACACAATCTTCTGTCAAGTCGTCTTCAGTTGAAAGCACTGGAGGCTCCAACTGAAGTTCACAAAATCTAGTTTGCAACTACTGCCAGAAATGACATCAAATGGGTTAATTTCGTAAGCAAACCAGATCATGCTTCTATTGTGGAGAACAAGGTCATTTCATATGTGATTGTCCTCATGGTGCCACCAAGTGTACTGCTGCACCGGCAAGTAATGCAAACCCTACTTAGTCCTTCTGAGGTAAGGGGTCAAGGTAAGGTTCATCGAGAGCTACAGGGAAACCTAATGGCTCTAGAAAGGCACTGAGTAAGGAAGAATCTAAGGCTCATACTCAGATGTATCATGTGAGGAGCATGGAGGAGGAAGATGAGCCTGATGTCATCACAGGTATTATTGAACTGTACTCCCATTCTTTATATGCATTGATTGACCCTGGTTTTACTCATTCCTTCATAAGTACTGTGCTAGTTAAGAAACACATATTATCTTCTGAGCCTATAGCACTGAGGGCCACCGTAACCAATCCACTAGGTGATTGTGTCACCATAAGCCTTGTATGTAAGAATTGTCCTTTAGCGGTTCAAGGGATTCTTTTTGTGGCCAACCTATTGGCTTTACCGATCCATGAGTTTGATGTTATATTGGGTTTAGACTAGCTCAATGAACATCAAGCATGGGTAGATTGTAGTAAGAGAAGACTATATCTCCGAGGCATTAGCAAGGAGAGCATCATGTTGACGAGTTCAAGAAATCCTTCCTTGTATGCTTTGAAATTGGAAGCCAAAGATGAACCTCAATTACAAGACATTGATACTGTGTGTGAATTTTCTGATGTCTTCCTTGATGAACTTCTGGGCTTACCACCAACCTGTGAGGTTGAATTTAGTATCAAAGTGCAACCTTGAACTATGCCGGTTTCCATTGCACCCTATCGAATGACAACCATTGACATGAAGGAATTGAAAGCCCATATTCAAGACTTGCTTGATAAAGGCTTTATTCAACAGAGTTCCTCGCCTTGGGGAGCTCTAGTTCTTTTTGTGAAGAAGAAGGATGGTTCCATGAGGCTGTGCATCGATTATCGACAGTTGAACAAAGTGACCATTAAGAACAAATATCCATTGCCAAGGATTTATAACCTAGTCGATCAGCTTAAAGATGCCACAGTTTTTTCTAAGATTGATTTGAGGTTTGGATATCACCAAATGAGAGTTAAAGAGTGTGATATGCCTAAAACTAGTTTCCGTACAAGATACAGTCACTACGAATTCTTGGTGATGCCATTTGGGTTAACCAATGCATTATCAGCTTTTATGGACCTAATGAATCAGGTTTTTTGATCTTACCTCGATAAGTTCGTGGTGGTGTTTATTGATGATATCTTAATCTACTCCAAAAACCCTGCTGAACATCGAGACCACCTTTACATTGTGCTTTAAACTCTTCGAGAGAAACAATTATATGCCAAGTTTTCTAAGTGAGAGTTCTGGCTCACCGAAGTTGCATTCCTTGGGCATATTGTATTGGCTTCAGCCATCCAAGTAGACCTGAAGAAGATTCAAGACATTCTTGACTGGCACCCACCGAAGAATATTGGTGAAGTGAGAAGTTTTCTTGGTCTTGCTGGATATTATAGAAGATTTGTCAAAGGATTTTCTATGTTAGCAATTCTATTGACTAAGTTGTTAAGGAAAGAAGTCCCGTTTGTTTGGATCGAGGAACAACAAAGAAGCTTCGATCAATTGAAACAAGTTTTGCCCATGTACCAATTCTAACCCAACCTAAATCTAGAAATGACTATACTGTCTATAGTAATGCTTCACATCTCGGATTAGGATGCGTACTGATGCAAGAAGGCAAAGTCATTTCTTATGCTTCTAAAAAACTAAAGCCGCATAAAATGAACTACCCCACCCATGATCTAGAGTTGTCTACAGTTGTCTTTCTATTGAAAATATGGAGACATTATCTTTATGAAGAGAAATGCTACCTCTTCACTAATCATAAAAGCCTAAAGTATCTCTTGACCCAGAAAAAGTTAAATCTTTGGCAACAGAGATGGATGGAGCTCCTCAAAGACTACGATCTTCTAATTGATTACCATCCGGGCAAGACTAATGTTGTAGCTGATGCGTTCAGCCCCAAACCTTTGCGTAGTAAGTAATGTTATTGATCATTGAATTTAATGTGTTGATTAGTGCATTGACTCATTGCAAAGTCCTTGTATTGTAGCTCCTCAAGCTATCAATGCTCACTTCCGTCTTCAGAAGCATTGCTGTTTCGTAGCTGTACTTTAAGTTCAGTTTCCCATAATATCGAGAATTCAAGCATCGCAAAGACAAGACCCTAAACTTTAAGCCATCGTTTCCAAGTTGCAAGATAACATTAACTTTAGAGTGAATTATGAAGGACTCTTATGTTTTCGTGATCGGGTTTGTGTACCCAATGATGAATCTCTTCACACCGATATCCTTAGGGAAGCTCATTTGAGTTCTTTCTCTGTACACCCGGGGTCGGTGAAGATGTACAAGAACTTACAAGAGCTTTATTGGTGGTTGGGCATGAAACAAGCCATAGTTGAATTCGTATCCAAGTACCTCATGTGTCAACGTGTTAAGGCTGAACATCATGTTCTTACCGGCTTATTGCAACCTATCGATCTACCACAATGGAAGTGGGAGAAGATCACTATGGATTTTGGCAGTGGTCTGCCCTAACCCCAACTAAACACAATGCCATTTGGGTCATTGTAGACAATTTCACTAAGTCAGCACATTTCTTACCAATTAGGATGGACCACGGTCTTCTTAAATTAGCTGACTTGTACATCAAGAGAGTTATTCAACTCCACGGAGTGCCTCAGTCTATCATTTTAGATCGAGATCCAAGATTTGCATCTCAGTTCTGGAAGTCATTGCAAGGAGCTCTGGGTACCAGAGTTAATCTTAGTACTGCCTTTCACCCTTAGTTTGATGGCCAATCAGAAAGGGTAATTTAGGTAACTATCACAAGTACCTTTCTTTGAACCATCAATAAAATGTACCGTTATTGAATCATTCTTCGCAGATTTTGAAAGACATGCTTCGAGCATGCATCATCAATTTTGGAAGCTCTTTGGAGAAATCCCTACCTCTTAACGAGTTTGCCTATAACAACAGTTATCAAGCTTCCATTAAAATGACACCATATAAAGCTCTATATGGCAGACGATGCAGAACTCCTTTGTGTTGGACTTAACTCGGCGAAAGGTAAGGTGTTGGGCCCTGACTTACTTTGGGAAACCAAGGAATGGATTACCATCATCCATGATAGGTTGAAACCTGCCTTTGACCGATAGAAGGCCTATGCAGATCTCAAGCGAAGGGATATACAATATGAAGTTAGTGAGAAAGCTTTTCTTAAAGTCTCACAGTGGAAGAAAGTTCTGAGGTTTGGCAAGAAAGGGAAATTGACTCCCCGATTTATTGAACCTTTCAAGGTTATTGAAAATGTTGGCCCCGTGGCTTATCGCTTATTGTTGCCCTCAGAATTGTGTAAAATCTATGATGTATTTCACGTATCCGTGCTTCGGAAGTATCGCTCTCACCCCTCGCACATCATTGAACCTGAATCTGTGGAAATTCATCACAACTTGTCCTATGAGGAAGAACCAATTCAGATTCTTGCAAGGGAAGCCAAGAGGCTTCGTAACAAGACTATTCCCTTAGTTAAAGTGCTCTAGAGGTGTCATTCCGTGGAAGAAGCAACCTGGGAACCAGAGGAACTGATGAAAAAGCAATATCCCCATCTCTTTGATTCAGGTAAAAATTTGAGGACGAATTTTTCTTAAGGGGGAGAGTTGTAACACCCCAAAATCTGGTATAGTCAAAATAGGTTTCGGCGATCGGAAACCCTACATTGGAAATGTCTAAATATTGTATTGACTTTGACCGCAAGGTCAATTGTATCCATATTGGACTCCAATTGACTCAAATTATTGTTTAAGGACCTTATTGAATGTATTAAAAATCTTTTAGTGGCTAAATTATAGAAATTAAAAGTTTGAGGGCAAAATTATAGAGCATTAAAAGTTAAAGGACTAACCTTGCGATTAACCCCTCCTCAATTATAATCCCCACATATGTGGGATTGTCTGAAGGGATTCGTTCACCCAAAGGAAATCTCTTAATTATAATAGGAGTAAAAGAAAGATGGATAGAAATTCTAGCCTTAACCGATTCCTAAACCAAGCTAACACCTCTCACTCATCTTTATCTTCCTCCAAGTAAGCACCTCCATTGTTGAGGTTAGAAAAGCTTGAAATTTCTTCGGTTTATCGATATCGAATTATTGCTATCGATTGGGTAAGCTATAATCCCCAAACTATTGATGAAATCCATGGTTATATGAAGCTTAAATCTTAAGCTAAAGTTTTGGTCATCCATGGAATTTGTTAGCTAATAGCTATTTTAAGTTTCAATATTGATTTTGATATCGTTATATTGATTTCGACATCGTAATATTGATTCTAACACAATCCTATTGTTTGCCTAGCTCTAGCAATTGAAAGAGAGCACCCATCATCTTCACCGAAAGCTAGGAATAAGGGGATTGCTATCCAAGAGCAGTAGAAGCTTCGGATTGTCAAGGTGAGTATAGTCGGAGTCTCAGGATTAGGCTATGTGCCTTTCCCGATTTCATTGTTAATGAAATTGTCATTGCTAACCTCATTGCTAAGGATTATTGCATCGGACTTCTTAGCGGATGTTGTAGTAAGCATTAGTAAGTTATCGCATCGAATATTGAGCATTGTCATTGCTATCATCATTGTTAATGAACATCAAACATAGATATCATCATTGTTATTGAGTATTGTTAATGTCATTAACATTGTTATTATCATTGAATCATGGAAATATATGATATTTATTATAGAGCATTGACATTGCCATTGTTATTGCCATTGTCAAGGATTATTGATGTTGACATTGTTATTGTCATCGAAACATTGCAAATGAATCACCGGTTATTTATATCGTGATTGAGATGATTAAAATATTTGCTAATGTCATTGATATTTTTGTAGGACATTGATATTGAAACATTGCTCATTAATAAAATCATTGAATATATTGAGTATTGTCATTGCTATTGAATACTGATCATTGATATTGTCACCGAACATTGGATTCAAAAGGACCTTGGATACAATTGGCGTGCCATAGAACTCATGAGCTCAGTGTACATGTGGAATATGGTCTATGGGCTACGGCCTACATTGATTTGGCGAGGCGGGGGTTGTATTGTGATGTTGGTCATATTGGCGAGGCAGAGTGACTAGACCATTCATTGATTTGGCGAGGCATAGAAATTCGTGTATCCACTATTCCGAACCAATCCAAGGGTTATTGTTGAATTATGGAATTAATGCTATTGAACGTGATCATTGTATTACTACTATTGATTCATTACATCGTTATTGTCCAAATATGATTTGGAATGCATTTCATTGTTAAAGTGTTTTAGTTGTGACTACCTCACTAGGCAAATTATGCCTAATGCATTTCATCTCATGCATTTCAGGTTGACCGAGTTGTTGGATCGAGATTGGAGAAGTCGAGAGATTGACAAGTCACAAGCAAGCTAGAGTAAAGTACTTTGTCTTTTTAAACTCCTAGAATGGTGGCAAAGTAGCTAAAATAGTCACTCATGGCACTTTGGATATGTATGTATTCCATATGCTTTGTATAAGGCTAAATGGTCCTAAAATGACTTTTAAGTGATGCTAAAAGTGACTAAGAATGCATTGTTGACTCCTAAAGGTGAAAACCTGGTAAATGGATTAGAATAACCCTAAAATTTGACATGCAAGTAGATTATAGCATAGAAATATTGTTGGTAAAGTTTCATTGCATTTGGATATTTTTTTCTAGGTCAAATGGACTAAAACCAGATAAAAATTGACATTATAGAGCAGGGCATACCGATACAGGTCAAGCTGTATCGATACGACCTTGCATATTTGGTCCGGGAAAGCATGAGTTAACCATAGCGTACAATACAAGCCTGAAGTGTACTGATACAAGCCTGAAGTATATAAATACAGGTTTTGGCAATAAGGTTTGGTCGATTAATTGCATCGATACGGTCTTAAGGTGTTTCGAAATAGGTTAACTCTAGTCAACCCATACCGATACATCCCAAGCTGTATCGAAACGAGCATTGGTCAAAGAAAGTTAGAAGTAAATATGTGTATTTTCATGTCAATATGGCATGACGGTGTATCGATACGACATGACCGTTATTACAGTTACAAGACCATAATTAGCAAGTCAAAGATTGGTTAACCTGTATCGATACAGTCCCAGCGATATCGAATCGGGACTTGATAGTTTTTCAATTGGGTTCTAAACCCTGTACACCCATATCGGTATGGCCCCAAGGTGTATCGATGCGGTGGTAGTTAATTCTGTTGAAAGACTTAAACTGCAGTTTTGCATTATTTACAGAATGGTCACTAAATGTTGTATGGTCTAATTGGATAGGTAAATGTTATCGGAACAACACAAAAATTTACAAGCTTGCCATTACTAAATTGAATTTCATTATGACATTTTTAATTATAGAAAAAGACCTCTAAAATACCAGATTTATAGTTTAGTCCCTAAAACTTGTAGAAGTTATAAGTTAGTCCTAATTGATTAATCATTGTTCCTTATGGGGTAAATTGAGATAAAATGTATATATGTAATGTTTGAAAAGTAATAACACCGATTGAATGACAATTATTTATTGAAATATTATCGCATCAATCATCATTTTGTTCACCGGTAGTATTCTCCGACCCGGTTCCCGACCAAGTTGGGTGGGGGATGTTACACTTGCACCCACCATATTTAAGCTTATAGTTTTCTTCAAACAAAGGGATTTATTATTCTATCCGACATGGACTTTGCGTTGCCGATTTGGTTCCTTAAGATCCCATCTCTTTGCTAGAGTCCAGGATATGGATAATCCTTACACATTTCTCCGTTGGTTTTGCCCCATATATTAGCATGCATGAAAATACAATATATTAATTTACTCTATTTTCCTACTTATGAGTCATGCCAATCCATAATCCTATTCATCTGCACATCAACAATATTTTTGATTTTTTTGACAATTCTTGGCATTCTTCGGCATTCACCAAATGGCCCTCTCTCTTTCGGTTCATCGTTGCAGTTGGTAGAACATAATTTGTGGAAAACACACTTGGTACATTTACCCTGTTGGTGATTTTTGTTAAATGAAGAAAGAAAATGGAGGGTGTCCTAAAAGTTCGGGTACAATTTTCATATAATCTAGGCTTGTATGCAAAGATAATGATGTTGTTGGTCAAAGTACGCATCATTGTCTTGCTTGAGTTTATCTAGACAAAGCTCCAGAGTTTCTATGTTTTATATGCAGTTTATAGTTGAGGTGGCGAGAGAAGCAAATTGGGATGAGCTTGTCATCGGTAGTAAGATGCCAGTTTTAGTCGATTTCTAGGCGCCGTGACGGACCCTATCAAGTTATTGAATCGATCATAGCCAGTGTGCTCCAAAGCTTCCATCATCGTTCTTCATCTGTTGACAAGATCCATTTGCTTACATTTTCTGGGTTGAAATTCAATAAACCCAATGTGTCATTCACTGACATATGCCAAAACTCTAGGCTTGTATGCAAAGTTAGTGATGTTGTTGCTCAAAGTAAGCATCTTTGTCTTGTTTGAGCTTACCTGGACAAAGTTTCTAAGTTTTATCTGCATTTTTGGAAAAACAAGGTAAGGAAAGAAGGAAAAAATTGAGGAAGAAAGGAAGTTAACGTGCCACGTCAGCATTTTTTACAAAAGTTAACGAGAGGGACCAAAATGAAAGTGGCATAAAAGTTGAGTGACCTTAATGAAAAATTTAAAAGTTCAGTGACCAAAATGAACGTGCCCTAAAAGTTCGGTGACCATTGGCGTACTTTACCCTTAGAATTATTATCAAGTGCACCATTAGTAGAAACATTTTACATAGTTAAAATAATGATAACATTTTATTTATTTATTTTAATTTTTAAATAAATTATTCTTTGATAATAAGGACACTTCTCATGTTTCAATCTTTGTTTGTGAAAAAAAATTTACGATTCGAATAATTGTCGTATAATTAAAATTTATATTTTATTATTTGATAAATTGTTAGTGAATCTTTTTTCACAAGTATAGGATTATCCCAAGTGTTCTTGTAATAAATTTAAGAATAAAAAATTAAATACATGAGACAATTGTCACCATTTTAATGTTGCTTGTGTAATTCTGTCAAAAAATGTCATTTGTGTGGAAAAATTTTCTATAGTCAGTGCACATGATAATAATCCTTATAGCATATAAATTATTATTATGTGCACTGCTAGGAAAAATAAAATTTTCACACGTAGAATTAAAGTGTCGATAAATGTGTAACATCCCGAAAATCGGTCTAGTCGGAATTGGGTTTCGGCGATCGAAAATCCTACATAAAAAAGGTCCAAATATTGTATTAACTTTGACCGCAAGGTCAATTGTATCAATATTGGACTCCAATTGAGTCAAATTATTGTTTAAGAACCTTATTGAATGTATTGAAAATCTGTTTAGTGACTAAATTATAGAAATTGAAAGTTGGGGGTACAAGTATAGAGAATTGAGGGACTAACCTTGCGATTAGCCCCTCCTCAAATATAATCATAACATACATGGGATTATCTGAAGCAATTCCTTCAATTGAAGGAAAGGCTATAGTTATTAGAGCTTGTGAAATAAAAAAGAAAGATAGAAACTTACCTGGTTATCTAATCAAGCTAGCACCTCTATCTCATTTTCTTCACCTAAACAAGCACCTCCATTGGAGCTTGATTTCGAGCTTGTCTTTTCTTCGATTTATTGATATCGAATCATTGCTATCTATCGAGTAAGCTATAATCCCCAAACTATTGGTGAAATCCATGGATATATTGAGCTTAATCTCAAGCTAGGGTTTTGGTCACCATGGAAAACTAATAGCTATTGGCTATTTCAAGCTTAGATATTGATTTTGATATCGTTATGTTGATTTCGATATCATCTTGTGATTCTAACAATTTCCCTATTGTTTACCTAGATCAAGAAATGGAAAAAGAACATCCGCTATATTCGTCGAAGGCTGGGAACAAGGGGATTGTCATCCGAGAGCCATAAGAGCTTCAGATTTTCAAGATGAGTGTAGTCGAAGTCTCGAGATAGGCTAGGTGCCTTTCCTGATCCCATTGTCATTGATTATTGTATTGCTAACATTATTGTAAAGGAATATTGCACCGAATCACTTTATGGATGCTATTGGTAAGCATCAGTAAGTATAGTATAGATCATTGAGCATTGACATTGCCATTGACATTGTTATTGGACAATGCTATCGATTTCACTATTTTCATCGTCATTGAATTATAGAAACATAGAACATCGATCATAGAAACATAGAACATCGATCATGGAGCATAGTCATTACTATCGTCATTGTTGTTATTGAACATTGTTAATGATATAGTTATTGTTACCAGAATATCATAAATGAAGCATTCATCATTGCCATTGAGATTATTGATCACTGACATTGTTATTGATATTGTTATTGAACATTGATATCGAACCATTGCTTATTGACAAGAACATTGAACATTGTTGTTGTTACCGAACACTGATCATTGATATTGTTACCAGACCTTGGATTCGAAAGGACATTGGATACAATTGGCATGCCATAGAATTCATGAGCTCAGTGCACGGGTGTACTACGGTCCTTGGGCTATGGCCTTTATTGTGGCGAGGCAGAGGGATGTTTGTGTTATTGGTCATATTGGTGAGGCGGAGGGACTAGACCATTCATTTATTGGCGAGGCATAGGAATTCACGTATCCACTATCCTGAATCGATCCAAAGATTAATATTGAAATATGGACTTATTGTTATTGGACATGATCATACATTGTTAACATTGTGTTATTGCATTGTTATTGCCTATACATGACTTGAAATGCCTGCCATTGCTATTGCTATTGTTTTAGACTACCTTACTAGGCAAAGTATGCCTAATTCATTTCATGTCATACATTCCAGGTTAAGAGATTCGCAGTTGAAGATCAGAGCAATTGAGGAGTTTGACAAGTCACAATCAAGGCCAAAGTAATGTATTTTGTTTATATGAACTCCTAGGATGGTGGCAAAGTAGCTAGACTAGTCTTATGTGGTTTTTTTTGTTTGTATAAGTTATGCTTGCCTTGTAATAGTGTTTAAGGCTCTAAATGGCTTTTTAGTGTAGCTTAAAATTGGCTAAATATGCATATTTAGCACTAAAAGGTGAAATCCCATTAAATAGATTCGAATGGACCTAAAATTTGACATGCTAGTAGATTATAGTGATTGAATATTGTTGGTAAAATTTCATTGCATTTGGACATCGTTCAACATGTTAAATTGGCTAAAAACCAGATAAAATCTGTTATTAAAGTGCAGGGCGTACCGATACGAGTTTGATACGGTTGTGCGTATTTGGTCAGTCAAAGCTCAAGTCAACCTAGGCGTATCGAAACGACCTAAAGGTGTTTCAATACGAAAACTCATAGAAGCATTTAAGATTTTAATTGCATCGATATGGCCCTAGGGGCGTATCGAAACGGGTCAATGAAGGTCAACGGGTATCGGTACATCTTATGCCGTACCAAAACAAGTTCTTGAGTTGCTGGAAATTGGGTTATCACTCTTGCATGTCGTATAATACAGGCCTCGACCGTATCGAAATGAGTTTGGGCAGTGAAGTCTGGATTGCATAATCCAATTGTGCCGTACTGATACAACCTATAGTGTTTCGGTATGGGAATGGTTAATTTTGTTATAAGTCATTAAGTACAGTATTGAAACTTTGCATATTGATCATTGAAACTTGGTAAGTCTAATTGGATAGGTAAATGACACCAGATTAACATGAAATTTTGCAGGGTGGTTATTTATGGATTGAATTTCATCATTACATGGTTAAATTCTGATAAGGACTCCTAATTTATAGAAATTGCAGTTTAGTCCCTAAAGGTGGTTAAAGTTTAAAATTGATCCTAAATCTGATTAGTATCATTCCATATCGATTCATTGACCTACCTTGTAACCATAACATTAAATTGCATAGCCTAACATTTAATCATTAATGAAATTGTTGTACCATTCATTGTATTGTTTCTCGATAACGCTTTTCGACCCAGTTTTTTACCAGACCGAGAAGGGGGTGTTACAAAATGTTTAATTAATTTATGTTGCACTAATGACATTATTGTCTCATGTACTTAAATAAAATTTTTAATGTGTTATATATACTTTTATAATGTTTGTATGTCTCTCGTATTTTGCTTTCATCTTCTAATATGTCTTTGAGTCTAACACCATTCAAAATTTTTTCTTGAAATGACATCCTATCCGATTAAGTGACCACACGTGACATTTTGTGGACTATTGACCAAAGAGCCTAGTGGCTTCTTTTTGCGTGTTTTGAGTGCTTCGCAATTGGTGCTAGTGTACACGTCACAAGTTATAGTATAAATTAGATATCGTCTCCATAGGGATTGGTGAAACTCTGATTTCTAATTCCTTGCACTGAAAAGAGAAATAAATTCTGATGGTAGATGTTTCGAATTAACAAGTAAAATAAAGTGAACAAGAAAATAAAAGAAGATTGTAATCGAATAAGAGAGAGTAGGCTGGGTTATCATGAGTCGTGGTGTAATTGTCGGATGGATCGTCGTAGTAATTGGTTGCTGAAGAAAAGCAATTGTCTTGGCGATTAGAACCAGTTGAATTGCTTGGGCAATTATAATTGCCGCGGCAACTGGGAATGGTGCTATTGCCTTGGCAATGGGGCGACTCCCTTCAAAGTTCAGCGAAGCATTCTTCAATGGCTTCTTGTTATCCCTAACTCGAAACACTAGTCAATTGTGCATGCCTTGGTGATACATCCCTGCGTTAACCATGGGTGAACAATAGCCGATCTTACATTTCTCTTAGCCGTTGAAATTTGCAACTTATTTCTAAGTCGGATTAGTCTTCACCAACGATAGTTTGAATGAAAACCATGCTCATTCGTTTCTTGAACCTAACTCTCCTGATATTAGATAAATGGATGAATTCACGAGATCCTCTCCCAATTCACCCGCAATCAATTTAAGAACCAAGAATGAATAAACTTTGAATTTAAATTGAAATCAAAATCCTAAGCAAATCTAAACGTTTCAACAACCACAAAAACACAATGGCCCAAGCCAATTTAGTTTAGTTCATGGCTGGGTGCAAAAGAAATACAAGATAAAAATTTTCCAACATGAATCAAATGGAAACAACGAATAAAAAGAAGATATTGAACAACCCCTAATTTTCTCTCTCAAATCGAACACCCACAAAGGCTGCGGTTGATTCTTCTATTTATGGGAGATGATTAGGTCGAATTATTGTGGATAAGGATGAGTTTGAGTTGAGATTAATTAAGATAAAAGAAATAATAAATTCCCTTTATCCTTATCCTCCAAAAACTCCTCATAAACTTTGAAGTTTTAATCTCCTTTGATCTCTATGCGGAATTCCAACTTTTAAAGATTTATCCTTGCTTCTCGTGCTCATCTCGAATGAGGTGGATTTATCTAGTCATCAAATCGGCAACTTCTTCATTTTTATCCTCAATTGCTTCGGCAATTTCCTGCTTACTAAGGCAATTAATTACTGCACACAAAATTGCACATACCATCAACATCTTTTCCACAAAACTGACCAAATTGTGTAAACAAACTTAGCGGTGATGAAAACCATGAAATAATGCATGAATGACTAAATATGCAACTAAAATGAGCCTAAGTCAAACAATAATTATGAGTAAAAGGGTAAAAAATATAGTACTTTTACACACTTTACACCCCCAAACTCTAACTATTTCTTGTCCTCAATCAATGCAAAAGTAACAATTACCTTCCAAGGCTTCAATCATTAAAAATTTGCTTCATACCGGACTTCAATCTTCAGAACCATGGCACAAAGTATGATTGCCTTTCAATTTTTTAGATGGCACATAAATTACTCGGACTTGGACTATAATGCTTGCGACTATGTGTGTGTGGAGTTGTGTACAAGTTGATTATCTTGATTCCATGTGAACAATAGGTTTTTATCAAATTAATTATTGGGGCTTTTATTTTTATTTTTACTAGAGCCAATTTCGGGCACCACTAGCAAAACATGCAATTTAATTTTTTGTCTACTAGAGCCAATTTCAGGCACCTCTAGCGATTCTTTAATGTGTAACAACTAGAGCCTGTTCCAGGCACCTCTAGCAAGAAATTTTGAGTTTCAATTTCCCCAATTTGTAAACAACCTAAGTTCACTAAGTCTCCTTTAATAAATTGAGTCACAATAGTGTCAAATTATGCCCATCATCATAGTAGAATTGTAAGTGTTTTCCATGCGACTACTAAAACCAAAAGTTCTATTAATTAAGTATAGTGGTAATTTATTCATCATTGGATATTTAACAAGTCTTGGCAAATTAAATTGAATCAAAGGCATGACAAGTAATATATGCAACCTATATGCGATAAATAGAAATGAATGCAACTAAAGATGAAACTAAATAAAAACAAACCCCCCAAACTCGAGATAAGCATTGTCCCTAATGCACATCAGTTAGTCAGATAGGTCGTCACTTTGAATGACGAGTTTCCTTCAATCCATGTGCTTGATTCATTTACCGACTCGTGGTGGTTGAGTGCGTGTAACTGGTGGTGCAGCTTGAACTATTTTTTCGCAACCTCATCACTTGAATTAGGCTCTCGATCAGAGTCTTCAATGATAGAAGCTTTGCGCTTTGGTTTTGGTTATGCAGCTGGTGGCGATGTCACTGGTTTGGAGATGGACTCGTCTGAATCTGTAAATCCATGTAGAGATTCAATAGAAGTAGGTTTAGTCATAGATGTTTTACCTTTATCGTGTACAACAATTATTGTGGCTTCCCCAGTTTCCGAGGCAAGTAGGTCAACAAGAAACACTGGGAAAGGCACGGTGTATCGGGGTACTTCTCGAGGATCACTCGTGTGATAGCTACATTATGGTCCCTCATATACCGCATGAATAACATTTGATGGGCCTCCATTTGCTCCAATCGTTGTGCCAAAGGGTGCAGCATTGCTTCGATTTGATTCATGTTTGCTGAGGTAGGTTCACTTGTCCGGATATCTATACTTTTCGAGGAAATTTTGGTTGCCTGGACAGTGGTCGGTGCGGGGGATTTCTTTGGCAGCATTGGTTCTTTTGCTGGTTCCTCACCCATGATTCGTAGGTATTGCGTCTGATTCCATCCTTTTCTGGCAGGCAATTTCTCGTCCGTATATCACTTGGCACCTTTTCGTTCTCTCATAATCGAGTTATTAAGCTCGGGAAGAAAGGGCACCTACATCTTTTTGACTACAAGGAAATATTTCATCACAAATAATTTGTCCAATATTTCTAATTTGCTTGTGTAAAATAGAATGTAATAGCAAAAAACAAGAATAGGAAACTATGGGGTTATGAATAGTGAGCATTAGACAAGTTTTAATGAATTTATTCCACAGTTTTGCCTCAAGTTTTATGTTGAGATATAGATTTTGATATAATAAATTGAAAAATGTTTTGGACTAAATTGAAAAGAATTTTAACCATGCCTTAAGTCAAACAACTTGAAAATAAGTTTGAGGAAGTTTAAAAAGGTTTTGAAGTGTTTTGAAACGTTTTTAAGTAGCCAAACCTATGATTTTAATGTACCCGTTTCAATACAGGTATACTTGTTTCGATACGGCTAAAGGTTTTTGCTACGAGTTTTTGAAACTAACAAAATGTGTTTCGATACAGGCCCTATCCGCATTGAAACAACAAGTGGCCGTTTCAATACACCCATTTGGCGTTTCAATAAGCCTACGTGTCATATATCCCAATGACCAAAACCCCCCCAACGATCATATTTCCAACGGTATTTTAAATTGCAGGCCGTACCGATACGCCTATACGCGTATCGATACGCATTAGCTGACCAGAACTCAACGACTAGTTCTAAAGAAGGTCGTACCAATACGGTTACCCGTGTATCGATACGGGCAGCCTCAGAACTACAATTAATGTGCAAAATAAAAACCCAAACGGCTCCAATTCAATCCCAATAGTCACCAACGGCTATGAACTCATTTGGGAGTATAAAAGGGACCTTCAAGCATCTTTGGATGACTAATGCTTCAATTGTCAACAACATTATGATCAAAGATTTGTCTTAGAGCTTAATTGTATATTTCTTTGTATAGACAACACTTGTGAGCTTTAATTGTAATATTTTGCTCAAGTGTTTTAGGTTTTGGGTAAGTGCTTAGTGTGCAAACATCTACCTATTAAGAGGGAGTTCAGTTTGCTAGGATTCTCGTTGCTAAAAGTGTTCCCAAGACTCGGGTTGTGAGTTCTTGGAAGCTAGATCACGGGTTGTGATTCTAGGATTGTAACGGTTGCCTCCTTAGCATAGAAAAGAGGAAGAATTCTTAGTGAATTGTTGAAATCCTAAGGTGGGAAGCCTAGGTAGTGGACGTAGACTCTATTGGGAGAGTTGAACCACTCTAAATCCTTGTGTCTTTTTGTTTATCTTTTGCTTCCGCCATTTTCACCCAAAAATTCAACTTCTCCACCACTTGGCAAACATCGGTTGAAGGTGATCATCGAGCCCAACAATTGGTATTAGAGCGAGGCTCAATCGAAAGGGATTAACATCCTATTGAGGCGATCCGACTAGCTTGACTAACAATACAATCAACCGACGAAATGGCGCAATCCGTCGACAAGCCACCCTTCTTTGACGAGACCAACTATGCTCATTGGAAGACTAGAATGATGTTCTTCATCAAGGCCAAAGATTACAAGCTTTGGGATGTTTTTGAAGATGGTCCATACGTACCACAAAGATGCAAGGAGAAATAGAATGCGGATGATCGCAAGAAGATGGAGCTAAATTGCAAGGCTTTGCACATTCTTTTTTGTGCATTTAGCCCCAATATCTATGGGAAGATGTCTTATTGTGAGAGTGCCAAGGAGGTTTGGGACAAGCTTGAAGTCACATACGAAGGAACCAACAAAGTAAAGGAGACTAAGATCGGTCTTCTCAATCTAGAGTATGAGAACTTCAAGATGGATCTGGAAGAAAACATCGAGAAGATGTTCGATCGTTTCTCCACCATAGTGAATGAACTCAGAGGCTATGGAGAAGTTATTTCGAAAGAAAAGCTTGTCTGAAAGCTTAACTACTCCCTTCCCGAGTCATGGGACTCAAAGAAGATCGCCATCATCGAGGCTAAGAATCTCAAGACCTTAAAGTTTGATGAACTCATAGGGTCTCTTCTCACTCATCAAAGAATGAAGAATGACAATAAAGAGGAGAAGAATAAGGAAGAGGTAAGAAAGATGGGGGAGAAGGAAATAAAAAAGCTAGGCATCAATATGAATGTAGTAGTCCTCAAATCCTCCCAATGCCATCATGAAGATTCAAGTGAGAAGGAAGAAGAAGATGAAGAGATGACCTATCTCTTCATGAAATTTGCCTGATTCATGAAGAAAGAAATGAAATAATCTAAGCATGAATCGAAGAAGAAAAAGATGAAGGATCCCAAAGAGAACCATAAACAACTCAACAAAAAGGGGTCATCTTCAAAGAAGGCATATGTGGCTAAATGGAGTGATGAAGACTCCACCAATGAAGATAAAGTAACCCATCTATGCTTCATGGCCCTCAATAAAGGGGAGGTAGCTTCTGACTCATCTTGTTCAAGCTCTTATACTTTTGATGAGCTACAAGAAGCATATGACCAATTGGTTTTTGAATTTAAAGCTTCTTTTTCTAGAAACAAGAAATTGATTTCAAAGTTAAAAATCGAAAATGATTTTTTTCTAAAACAAATTTGGAGTTTGAAGCAAAAATGAAGGTTTTTGAGCAAAAAGTTTTAGATTTGCAAAATTTTCTTCAAACAATGGAAAAAGATTATCAAAAAGAAATTGATGATCTTAAGAAAGAAAAAGATTTGATTTCCAATGAACTTCAAAAGAAAAACAATTTGAGAAAGTCAAAATTTTATTTTAGACAATCTAGTGCCCCTATATTTTTAAACGGTAAATGTTTTAGAAGTATTTGGGTCCCAAAAGGACTAAGTACTTCAACTAAAAGGGATGAAATTGAAAAATGGATTCCATAGGGGACAAAATTATGTGCTACTAACGTTTATGGATCCAAAGCAATTTGGATACCAAAAATTACATAATTGTCTTGTTTAAGTGTGATGGAGAGTGATCAACAAGTCCAAATTTGAGGGGGAGCTCCATACACACAAGAAGGAGAACAGTTGAAGAAGGAAGGCTTCACATCCTCCCTTGAAGTTCAAGTGTTGGTAAATTTCTAGTTGTTTTTTTGTTTCTATTAGATTTATTTTCTATGATAACTAGATAATCATATTGTTGGACTAACAATATTTGATGCTTTGAGTAAGGGGGAGCCAATTTTAAAACCAAAGTTTCTTTTATAGAGTCAAAATTTTTAACCTCTATTGTTATTCTTGAGCTTAATGTCTTTTAAATTCTTTTTGATATAACAAAAAAGGGAGAGTTGGTTTGAAAATTTGTCTTTTCAAATTGAATAAGGGGGAGCTTTAAATTCTTTGAAAATATAAAAATCTCTTATTCAAATTTTTAATCTTAAAGGGGAGAATCCCAAAAAATTTTCAAGTTGGTTTTATTATATCAAAAATGGGGGAGATTGTTGATATATAGATTTTGATATAATAAATTGAAAAATGTTTTGGACTAAATTGAAAAGAATTTAAAACATGCCTTAAGTCAAAACAACTTGGAAATAAGTTTGAGGAGGTTTAAAAAGGTTTTGAAGTGTTTTGAAACGTTTTTAAGTAGCCAAACCTGTGATTTTAATGTACCCGTTTTGATACAAGTGTACATGTTTCGATACAACTAAAGGTTTTTGCTATGAGTTTTTCAAACTGTCAAAATATGTTTCGATACAGGCCCTACCCGTATCGAAATAGCAAGGGGTCGTTTTGATACACCCATTTTGCGTTTTGATATGTCTACGTGTCATATATCCCAATGACAAAACCCCCCAACAGTCATATTTCCAACGGTCTTTTAAATTACAGGTCATACCAATACGCCTATACGCGTATCAATACGCACCAGCTGACCAGAGCTAAATGGCTAGTTCTAAAGAAGGTCGTACTGATACGGTTACCCGTGTACCGATACGGACAACCTCAAAACTACAATTAATGTGGAAAATAAAGACCCAAGTGGCTCCAATTCAATCCCAACGGTCACCAACGGCTATGAACTCATTTTGGAGTATAAAAGAGACCTTCAAGCATCTTTGGATGACTAATGCTTCAATTGTCAACAACATTATGATCAAAGATTTGTCTTAGAGCTTAATTGTATATTTCTTTGTATAGACAACACTTGTGAGCTTTAATTGTAATATTTTGCTCAAGTGTTTTAGGTTTTGGGTAAGTGCTTAGTGTGCAAACATCTACCTATTAAGAGGGAGTTCAGTTTGCTAGGATTCTCGTTGTTAAAAGTGTTCCCAAGACTCGGGTTGTGAGTTCTTGGAAGCTAGATCACGGGTTGTGATTCTAGGATTGTAACGGTTGCCTCCTTAGCCTAGAAAAGGGGAAGAATTCTTAGTGAATTGTTGAAATCCTAAGGTGGGAAGCCTAGGTAGCGGACGTAGACTGCATTGGGGGAGTTGAACCACTCTAAATCCTTGTGTCTTTTTTTTTTCTTTTGCTTCCACCATATTCACCCAAAAATTCAACTTCTCCACCACTTGGCAGGCATCGGTTGACGGTGATCATCGAGCCCAACATTTTAACATGAGTCAATTTACCATTCCTTTTAGGGCCTCTTGGTTCCATTCGGCACCTTCGATTGTGAGGTCCTTAAATACCTTCTCGACTCCTTCAGCCATGATGGTGTCAACAAAAGCTTTATGTTTATCTTTTTCAATGTATATCCCATAAAAGGTATTGACCGTGTTAGCATCAATGAGGATTGCCCTATCATGAACATAAACATAGGGGTTGTTGGGTTAGAAGCATGAGAATAAAACTCTCGTACCCATGATACATTGTCGGGATTTGGTTGATGGTAAAGGATTTGTCATTTGTGGTGCTCGATGACTTTAAAGATGAACGCATCAAGGTTGAAATTCTTGCGGGAGACGGTGTAGTCGAATCCTTGTTCCTCCTACACGTTGCGGCTTGCGAACTTGGTGAGAAAGCGCTCTTCGATGATCGGTGTTGCAAAGCGGTGGAAGGGGGTTCAGTTTCCTTGGAAGAACTCGGGTGAGGCATGGTTTTAAGATTCTTGGCCATGGGAATTGTTGGGTTGTGGTTGCAAAAGAAAACAAAGAAAAACTAGAAGAAATCTCGAGTTCAAAGATGAGGGAAAAGTAAAGGTTAAAAGATAGAGTAGAGTTTTAATAGGTGATGGTTGACTAATGATAGTAGTTAGAAAAAAATGAAGCAAAGCTAGGGGTTGGTTGTTTGGACAACTAATGGGGATTGGGGGAAGGTGAGGAGGCATACGTTTAAGGGGAAAATAATTACGGCAAACAAATAATTAAATAGGTTTTATAAGCCCTCAAAATTCTTTCCATTATTTCCTCCAAGGGATAAACTCAATATTTTAATCCAACTCCTCTTGTTCTTGAACTCTTATCCTATAATTCAAACAAAACAAATAAATTAATATTAAATAAAGATTAATCCTAAATAAAAAAATCAAGATAAAGATAAAAACAAAGATAGAAATAAAAGATAACTATCCTAATGAAAACTTGTAACACCCCAAGTTATAGTCTAGAATTATTGGTATAAAATTGTATAAGTTGATAGCTTAATTAAATTAAGAATTAAGCTAAATTGAATAGTTAAGGGCCTAATTGAAAGAATGGATGAAATAAGTGACCAAATTAGAATGACTATATTGAATTAAAGGAGAACGATTGAGATTGCATGATAAATATCATGAATCTTTTATTTGCCCTTGACTAATTACAAGATTAGTAACTAATCAAGGGACAATTTAGACAAAACACAATTCCATTAACAAGGAATTGTTGTTGTCATCTTTCCCATTATCCCTATGTTGGCCGATTATAGAGAGAAAGAAAAGTGAGAGAGAAAGCTTGAAATTCATCCATTGAAGAAAGGATTTTAGCTTGCATGTGTAGTGATTTTCCAAGGAAATTAAGCAAGAAGCAAAGTAAGTATAGTTTTTCTTGTGTTTAATTGAATAGGCAACTATCTTGTTCAAATTGGACTATTTTTGATGATTATATATGGAAAATATGTGATTAGGTGATTATATAGTTGTTTAATTATGCTAATTTGAAGAATGAAACTAGGTACAAGGCTGGAAATTATGTGTTCATGCTAGTATAACAAACCTAGGTTGCTGGAAATTGTATTGTGTTGTTAAAGTGGAAATTGAATGATTTGAATATGAAATTGAACTAAGGAAATAATGAATTGATGATGATCATGAATAGGTATTGTAAAGAAGAGGTTAAAAAAATTGAATTGTAGGTAAACAATGCTGGAAATGAAGATAAAAACATGAACATAGTTAAGTAACATAGAAATTGTTTTGTAGTATTGAAATTGAGTAAACATGCAAGATTAGGCTTTGTAATCAACTTTCCTTGTTTTGACAGCCTTGGTTAATGAACTAAAATGGACCTAACATGTTTATAATGTCATATGAAATGAATTATAGGGCCAAGACATTGGTTAAAATGGATTAAAGGCATTAAAATGTAATTAGATGCAATCTGCCCAGAATTGCTCTGTTCTGGGCAGTCACTTTGAAAATTCACCAAAAATTGTATAGTTTGAGTTCAGGGCTGATATTTTAATGAAATTATCCTTAGAATGTATATTTTCATTAGGTGAAAACATAACTGAAAACTGGGTCCTATACTGAAAACTGTAAATAGGAATTGTTGGACAGTGCAAACTGTCTAGGCAGTGTAAATGCCCTGTCTTTGAACAATAGGCTGCATTAATTTGATAAGAAATAAAATGTAAGTATATTATGATCTTATAGGAAATTTGGTAAGCTTTCCAACGGTGTATAGCAATCAAAATTATGACGTACGGATTAAAAGATATGGCCATTTTAAGGGACAGTGTGCAAACTGCCAGGCAGCAGTGTCCTGGGCAGTTTGGGACTGTTTTTGCACCTAGTAAGAAATTGTTTCCAAAACAGTTTTGGGACATTGTAATCTGTCCAATTATGTATTAAAATGAAGTAATAACATGTGAAGATGAATTGATAAGAAATGCTTAAAAAGAAGCATAAAAACAGTAGCTAAATGTTAGGTAAAATGTAGTAACATTGCTACTTTGATTGTGTGACTTTATTTGCTTATTTTGATGATATGTGTATGTGTATTGCTTGCTAGGCCAAGGGCAGATTGGGGAAGAAGAGGATAGGAGTGGACATCCCAAAGCTAGAGGCAAAGGGATTTGGATCCAAGATAGTTGATTTGCTAGGAGTATTGTGAGTGTAACTATCCTTAGGGTTGAGACTAGGTCCTAACCAACCTTATTATTGTTTAAATGAAATGCTAATGCCATGCAACATGACTTAAAGAGTATTTGGCTAATTAAGGGAAGAATGAAATGTATGATAACATGATTGATGCCATGATCTTTGTGTTTACTTGGGTGAAAAGTATGTTTTGTAATGGTATCTCATGTTTCCTTGATATACTCTCCGTTCTTTGACAACGATCACATCCCTTGTAGAAGTCGTGGGCATCCTTGTAGAGGGTAGGCCAATAAAAATTGGATTGCAAACCTTTCACCGTTGTTCGAGTTCCTCCAAAGTGGCCTCTATAAGGTGAAGAGTGGCATTGGCGTAGCACATTTTGTTGCTCCTCTTTGAGGACACAACATCGTATCACCTGATCTACACATTGTTTAAACAAAAGAGGCTCGTCCCAATAATAATTCTTAGCATCATGTTGGAACTGTTTTTTTCCTTGGTGAGTAGTCATAAGGCAAAATACCACTAACCAAGAAATTAACCAAATCGGCGTACTAAGGAGTTGCCGTGAAAACTAAAAACTGCTCATCCAGGAATGTGTCATGGATCTCCAAGAAGTCTGAATCTTTATCACCTTTTTTCGATCTTGATAAGTGATCGGCAACTTGGTTCTCCGTTACTTTCATGTCCTTAATTTCGATGTCAAACTCTTGCAAAAGTAAAATCCAACGAATCAAATGAGGTTTGGCATCTTTCTTAGCAAATAGGTACTTAATTGTTGAGTGATCGGTATGAACAGTTACCTTAGTACCAATCAGGTAGGAGCAAAATTTGTCAAATGCAAAAACTACTGCTAGTAATTCATTTTCTATCGTGGTGCAATTTAATTGAGCACCCTTTAGGGTTTTACTAGCGTAATATATCACATGGAAAATTTTACCTTTGCACTGACCTAAAACTACTCCTATTGCAAAATCACTTGCGTTGCACATGAGTTCAAAAGGTAAGGTCTAATTAGGTGGAACGACAATAGGCGCTGTGGCAAGTTTCTTCTTCAAGGCTTCGAATGTTTGGACGCAGGAATCGTCAAAATTAAAAGTTTTGTCCTGTTCAAGCAAGTTACACAAGGGTTTAGAGATTTTAGAAAAATTATGAATAAACCTTCTGTAAAAACCTACGTGTCCAAGAAAACTTTGGATTCCTTTGACTGAAGTTGGTGGCGACAATCTCTCAATCACGTCCACCTTGGCTCTATCCGCTTCGATTCCTTTGGACAAGATTTTATGGCCGAGCACAATACCTTCGTCCACCATAAAATGGCACTTCTCCTAATTTAGCACTAGGTCGAATTCTTCATATCTTGTTAACACCTTCTCTAAATTGTCGAGGTTATCTCTGAATACCGAGAAATCGTCCATAAAGATTTTTAGGAAGTCTTCAATCGCGTCAGAGAAAATTGCCATCATGCATCGTTGAAAGGTTACTGGAGTATTGCATAATCCAAATGGCATCCTTTAAAATGCATATGTACCATATGGGCATGTAAAAGTGGTATTTTCTTGGTCCTCTGGTGCTATGGTGATCTAGTTATAACCTGAGTAACCATCAAGAAAACAATAAAAAGATTTACCTGCAAGACGGTCAAGCATTTGGTCAATAAAGGGTAGAGGAGAGTGATTTTTCCTATTAGCTTTATTTAACTTACGGTAATCCATACAAACTCTCCAACCGACCATAGTCCTAGTTGGAATGAGTTTATTGTTTTCGTTACTTACCACAATTATACCTCTCTTTTTTAAGACACATTGTACCAGACTTACCCATGTACTGTCGGAGATAGGATATATGATACCAGCGTCAAGCCACTTGATGATTTCTTTCATCACGACCTCCTTCATGGTGTGGTTGTCTCATTTGCACCTCAATTGAGGGTTTATGATCATCCTCTAGTAAGATCTTATGCATACATACCGTCGGACTGGTTCCTTTCAAGTCTGCAATTGTCATCCTATTACCCTTTTGTGCAACTTCAACATGTTGATCAAACTTCTTTCCTATTATGGTTGTAACTTTGAAGAAATAATTACGGGCAATGTGTCATTGGTTCCCAAATAAGAATATTTTAATTGCCCTGGCAATGGTTTCAATTCGAGTATCAGTGTTAGCTCAATAGAAGGTTTTCCAAGTTTACCTTCCTTACTTGAGTAGTCCAATGGTTCAAAATACTTACCTGGTCGACTTACTATCCAATTTGCTTCATCTTGCTTTTCGTTGATTGGTTCCTCAGGTTTATCTAGTTCGACAATGCAATTGCTGAGGCAATTCTCTTCCACGTCAAAATCAAATTCGAGTGTGGTGTGGATGAATTAGCATTCTTCTTGATCGTTAGCTTACTTCAAGGTTTGAAACACATTAAGTTTGACTTGCTAATTATTTACTCTCATAGTGACTTCCCCTTTCAACATCGATCAATGTTCGTCCCATTGCTAGGAACGGTTTCCCAAGAATAATTGGTGCAAACTCATTTGCTTCACAATCCAAAACAATGAAGTCAACATGAAAAATAAATTTATCCACTCTTACCAGTATATCTTTGATTTTTCCCTCTGGATGCACATAGGATCTATCCGCGAGTTGTAGAAAAACTGTTGTGGGTCTCACCTTCTCGATTCCCAATCATTGGAAAATAGATTTAGGCATTGGGTTTATGCTTGCTCCAAGATCACATAACGCCTTCCTGACATAGTGATTTCCAATTGAACATGGTATTGTAAAACGTCAGGATCTTTAAGTTTGGGTGGCATGCAGTTGTGCAACATGGCTATGCAACCCTCCGTCACATCAACTATTTCAAATTCTCTTAGTCTCATCTTCTTAGAAACAACGTCTTTAAGGAACTTAGCGTAATTCGGCATTTGTTCTATCGCCTCAACCAATGGCAAGTTGATGTGGACTTGCTTCAAGATGTCAAGGAATTTCTTGAATTGGTATTCTTGTTTCTGCCGCTTCAGCCTCTATGGGAATGGTGGTGGAATTCAGATCTCCTCATCCTTCCCATCCGTTTTGAATTTGATCAACGGACTTGCCACGACATCTAGAATTGTCGTGGCATGTGAACTTGTCGGGGCAATCGCTGATTTATTAATACTGGGCGAGACATTGTTGCTGGATACATCTTCTTGGACGAGGGTCTGTTCTACTAGTTGAGTGTTCTCTGTGTGCTGAGCTTGTGCTTCCTTTAACTTTCGACCACTCTGAGTAGTGACTACCTTACATTGCTCGTGGCCTACTCCCTTCACGACCTTAGTATCGTTGGGTAAACCGCCTAATGGTCTCATATTCAAGTTTTGAGCAAATTGCCCAACTTGTGTTTCCAAGGGTTTTAAGGCTGCCTCCTGGTTCTGTAATCTCATCTCGGTCCTGTTAATGAAAGCATCAGTTCTTTTCATGAAACTACTATTCTCAGCCATATAAGATTCAATTTTTAACACGAAAGCATTGAGATAATTTTCCAAAGAACTAGATGGTGTTAATTGTTGTTGCGGCATCTATTTTCCGTGGCATGTTCTGCTAGAATCCTGATGCTTGTGTATTCTGACTGTTCTAATTAATGACGTTATTTGGTTACTCCATGGGAAATTAGGGTGCTTCTTCCAGACTGGATTGTATGTGTTGGACATCACATTGTTGTTCTGATTGTAGTTCCAACGTAAAAGCTAGATTCTGGGTTCTACAGACACTCAGAAGAATCATGGTCACCATTGCATAAATCACAAAATGAGTCTACTACCTTGATCTCTTGTGTGTTTCTAGGTCGTTGCATATTTTTAACCAAATTGGTTTATGTGGCCAACTATTGCATATTTTTAACCATTGCTATTCCCCTTCTAGTAGTTGGGAACTGATAATCTTTTTTGGCAAGCCTGTTCAAGATCTCTATTGCTTCCTTTGGTGACTTGTCTAGGAGTATGCCATTTGCCGAGGCGTCTAGCATCATCCTTGTTGGTGTGTTTACTGAATTGTAAAACATCATCACTTATGTACATTCTAGGAATCCATGCATGGGAAATTTACACAAAAGTTCCTTGTAACGTTCCCAAGCCTCGTACACGGACTCATCATTTTCTTGCCGAAAATAAGTAATATCGTTACGCAATTTATCATTCATATATGTATAACTAAATATAGCAAGGAAATCACAACATAGATCCGTCTAAGATTCTAGAGATTCGGATAGGATACTATTCAACCATGATTTTGCCCTATCCCTTAGTGAATAGGGAAATAATTTCAGCCTTAGAACATCTGCAGGGACTCCTTGTATCTTGAATGAATTGCAAATTTCCAAGAATGATTTGAGATGTTGTCCGGCATCTTCAGTTGTCGATATGCCAAATTGACCAATTGTATTGATCATATTGAACATTATTGGTTTTCATTCAAAGTGGTCATCTTAAATTTTAGGTGTGACAACTCCTGGAGTGAGACTGTTGAGATCCTCCTCTAAATAGTCTCGAATGGGCATGTTCCTTACTTGAACATGTTGTACAACTAAAGCTTTTCCTCCTCTCGCTTCACCATTTTGGTTGCCATTGGCATTCAGATTATCGTCAATTGGATCTGCCATTGCTGCTCTTTGCTCACGTCTTCGTCTATGGAGAACTCATTCTATCTCAGGTTCAAATGGGTAGCCAATCCCTGACAATGGTGCCAAAAACTTGTTGCGTGATTTGAGTGCTTCGCAATTGGTGCAAGTGTACATGTCTCAAGTTATAGTATAGATCAGATATCGTCTCCACATGGATTAGTGAAACTCTAATTTCTAATTCCTTGCACTGAAAAGAGAAATAAATTGTGATGGTAGATGTTTTGAATTAACAAGTAAAATAAAGTGAACAAGAAAATAAAAGAAGATTGTAATCGAATAAGAGGGAGTAGGTTGGGTTATCGTGAGCCGTGGTGTGATTTTCGGATGGATTGTCGTAGTAATTGGTTGCTGAAGCAAAGCAATTGTCTTAGCGATTAGAACCAGTTGAATTGCTTTGACAATTATAATTGCCGCGGTAACTAGGAATGGATTGCCTTGGCAACTGGAATTGTGCGATTGCCTTGGCAACTGGGTGACTCCCTTCAAAGCTCAGCGAAGCGTTCTTCAATGGCTTCTTGTTATCCCTAACTCAAAACACTGGTCAATTGTACATGCCTTGGTGATACATCCATGTGTTAACATGGGTGAACAACAACCAATCTTACGCTACTCTTAGTCGTTGAAATCTGTAACTTATTCCTAAGTCGGATTAGTCTTCACCAACGAATGAAAACGATGCTCATTTGTTTCTCAAATCTAACTCTCCCGGTATTAGATAAATGGATGAATTCACGAGATCATCTCCCAATTCACTCGCAATCAATTTAAGAACCAAGAATGAACAAACTTTAAATTTAAATTGCAATCAAAAGCCTAAACAAATCCAAACGTTTCCACAACCACAAAACACAATAACCCAAGCCAGTTTAGTTTAGTTCATGGCTAGGTGCAAAAGAAATACAAGATAAAAATTCCCCTACATGAATCGAATAGAAACAATGAATAAAAAGAAGATATCGAACAACCCCTAATTTTCTCTCTCAAATCAAACACCCACAATGGCTGCGGCTGATTCTTCTATTTATAGGAGATGATTAGGTCGAATTGTTCTGGATTAGGATGAGTTTGAGTTGATATTAATTAAGATATCAAAAGAACGTAATTTGGCCAAGAGAAGGGTGAATTGGCTTTTTAAAAGTGAAGGTAGCAAAATGGAAATTGAAAGAATAAGGACAAGGCAAATTATAGTGGTTCAAGCTTCTAACAAACTCTACATCCACTACCTTAGCTCCCACTAAGGATTTTCAACAATCTCCACTAGATGTTCTTCCTCCTTTCTAGGCTTAGGAGATAACCTTTACAACCGGTTAATCTTTCTACTTAAATGTTAACCCAAAAGACTCTCTTTACAAAGAAGTTTTTGGCAAATAAAACATATCTATCACAAGACTGAATATTGCCTAATTTACAATCAAACACTCCTTAAACTTGAAATAAAGATTTATAATGAAGATTACAAACAAGTTGGGTACAAGAATTTGACTCTATAAAGCACAATGGTTTAGATAATTGATTGGATTTTCCAAGTAAGTTCAACAGTTGTTGCTGGTGCTTTGGAGGCTTGCTTTTATACCCTTGCATTAAATTTTAGCTGTTGGGTGGTTGAAATCATTAATCCAGCCGTTGGCCTGCATTTTTGGCGCAATAAATACTCTTCAACTGCCCACCATATCAGTACCCTCGTCATCGTATCGATACCTGTGTATAAGAAGAAAGAGACGTTGTGCACAAAATAGAAGGGGCATATTGATACGCGGGAAGGTGTATCTATACGATTATAGTGTAAAATAGGGGCGTATCGGTACACTATGGCAGTATCGACATGGATTTTGCTCACTGGAATCCTGGGTTAAGTTTTGACAAAAAATGTATCGATACGCTATATGGGCGTATCGAGACAGTCCAACGACCGTTTGAAAATGCCTGATTCCCCATAACTAACACCGACAACTATTTTCATTAAATACAAAGATCTTCTGAATCAAACCAAATCGTATCGATACGGTTGATACCGTATCGGTACGCTATGCCTTTAAAATATATTTATTTTAAAATCATATCGATATGGTATCAACCATATCGATACACTTTAGGCAATTAGAATTCTAGTAACATAGAGTCATATCGATACGGCTAGAGCGTATGGATACGCCTTAGCGTAAATGTCAAATTTGGCTTGAAAAACTTAGAGAAAAGTTATTTGGTTTGATTGTTTTGACTTAAGATCAATTTTGATTCAAATAGCCCGTCAGTTTGTGAGACTTTAAAATACTTAAAGATTTATTTTCATTTACAAATAGGTCCTTATACAAATTGGTTATATCAAAATCAAATTAGGCTTTACAATCTCCCCTTTTTGATATAACAAAACCAAAGTGAATTTTTAAGTATTTTTAAAAACTTTGATATGTTTACTCCCCCTTAATTTAAGATAGGTTTTCAAAACTTCAAAACTTTGTAAAAAATTTTAGGAATTTTACACTTCTCCCCCTTTTTGTTAGATCAAAATCAATGCATATAACAAGGGATGTAAACGAGATATAGAGCAATAAAGCCCAATGTAAAGCATAATCAAAGCAACATAATATCATGAAACTTCAAATATAATATCCAAAGCATCATAGTTCAAAGTAAATTCAAACTTAAATCAAAACTTAACCTTAAAACAAACTAAACATAATCAAAGCATAGGGTTCTTAAAAAACAATAACATAGGTGCAAAAATAATAACAAAAACTAAGATGAGATGATATGCAATGGAATGCACTAGAACTCGTCCCCGTCATTGTTTCCATCATCTTCATCCATATCCTCTTCATCATCGTCATCGTGTTTGGGTGGAGGAGCACGAGAATTAAGCCAAGCACGATGGAAGGCGGTGAGAGAGACATCCATGGAGGCTTGTTGTTGCTCGATGGTGGTGACACGTTGTTAGACAGAGGTGACTTTGTTCTAATGACCCCAACTCTTCTTCCAAGGAGGTGAATCGTGTATCAATAGCGGAAAACCCTGAGTTCATGGTGGTATCTATAGAGGCAATATTTGTGTGCAAAGATGTGAATTGCTCATTGAGATACACCATGAGGGCATCCGTGGAAGGTGGAGCATGATGAACAATGGGACCTTGTGGAGCCACATGAGGAGGTTGAGCATCTTGAGGAGGAGGATTAGCCACACGAACCCACTCGTTGTTGATGAATTGGAATTTGGCACTAGTAAGAGAGTGTTCATGAATCGGTTTAGCAAGAGGCTCGGCAGTATCATGTGAACAATCTATCTCCAAGGAATGAAAGAGATGACTCAAGGCCGTGCCATAGTAGAAAGACTTGATTTGATCGGTGTGGCGGTGTTGGACAAGATATACCAAGTCGGCAAACATAATTTGATAAAGGTTTGGGCGCTTACCCTCATGAAAACATTGAAGCCAAAAGGCATCAACTTGGCAGATGGTTGAGAATTTTCCACCGAAAAGGACGAAGCCACCAAGAGATGATAAGATGAAGGATACGATCATGGGCATCTAAAACGGTTACAGAGCCAAGTTGACCATGTCCCAAGGAGTGTTCATCATCAATCCCAATATTTTCAAAACCAAAAACATTGCATAAAATTTCATGATCAATTCGAAATTTCTTTCTCATCAAATAAGACTTAATGGCTATAACTTTGTTTCTTTTGGAGTCATGAATGCAACGAGCATTGGCATAAAAAATCAAAACAAGATTTCTATATATAGACGGGTATGGTTTTAAAAAGGTAAGAATTTACATTGTTGTAACAACCTAAAGTATTTGAATTTAAAATGTTTCGATTTTAGAAAAGGGATTGAAACAACTCGCTCATCCCGAATAATAAAGGTTTGATATTGTTTGTAATGGGCCAAAGCCTTAAGTGTTAGAAAACTATTTTGAATGATATAGCCAAGGTTTGGTTTAGAAATACCATCGTTTTCTGTATTGGGATTTGATGAACTCGATGGTACCTCTTTTCTTGGTCTCTTTTTCAACCCTATTATAAGCCTAAAAAACATCAAAAATATTTGAAAACAATGTATGCAATTATCATCATATTCGATCCAATAAATATTTCAATAATTTAAGGTATTGAGAAAATTCTATATTTTAGGTTTTAAAAATATATACAAGTATAAAAAATAATTTTTGGCAAAAATAAATTTGAAAAACAGATTTGAAAAATATATGATATAATTTTATATTCAAAACAAAAATTTTCAGATTTTAAAGAATTTTTGCAAACACTTCAAAACCCGTACTATAAGTATATATTCTATACAAAAAATGATTTAAAAACAAAGGAAAATAAACAAAAATTAAAAAAAGAAAAGGGTTTTATACCTTGAGATAGGAAATTGGAAGAATGAAGGATAAACAATGCACAAGTTGCTAGCAAAGCTTGATCCTTGATGTTTTGATGAAAAACCCTCAAAGAATTTTAGGTTTGGTGTGATAAAATAATGAGACTAGAGGGGTTTTTATAGTGGTTTTCGGTTAGGGTTTTGAGAGAAAAAGAGATTTGAATTTATTTAAAGGAGATATGCTCTTAAAGACCCGATTTAAAAAGTCTGCATATACCGTACCGATACGCTGACTAGGCGTATCAATCCACCGTATCGGTATGGTTTTCAAACTGTATTGATACGCTTAACTGTATCTATACAGTTATGACTATACGTTGCCCATTTAAGACCCCATATCGATACCCTTACTGCCGTATCGATACCCTTTGCCAGAAAATGCATTTTTAGACAAGAATAAGTCCAAAAATTCAACTTTGAGCGAGCCTAAATGCATGTGAATGATATATGAGTAGGATATATGGACAAGAACAGATGCATACTCCCCCTAACAACAAGCATAGATGTAACAAGAAGCAAAAACACATAAGCATGAACATCATTCAAATTCAAGCAAGTTTTTGCCACTTAAGGGCTCTAAAAGGTCAAGATGAGCTAGTTAGACCTACTTCTCTCCTAAGAGTCTAAAAACGCTATTTGTCTAATGTTTTTGTAAAGATATCTGCTAGTTGGTTTGAGGTATCAACATGCTCTAGAAGAACATCATTCTTTAAGACATGATCCCTAATGAAATGATGTCTTATGTCTATGTGCTTGGTTCTATAATGTTGGATGGGATTCTTAGTGAGACATATGACACTAGTATTGTCACACTTAAGAGGTATGGTACCTACATCAGTTACATAGTCTAGAAGTTGTTGCTTCATCCAAAGGACTTGAGCACAACAACTTCCGACCGATATATATTCTGCTTCGGTGGTAGATAGAGCTACACTATTTTGTTTCTTAGAGAACCAAGATATGAGCATACTATCTAGGAATTGGCAAGTGCCGGAGGAACTTTTTCTATATATCTTACAACCTCCATAACCCGCATCGGAATAAGCATGAAGGTTGAAGGATGAGTCTCTAGGATACCAAAGACTTAAACAATGTGTATCTCTAAGGTATCTAAAGATTCTCTTAATGGCTATAAGGTGTGATTCTCTAGGACTAGCTTGAAACCTAGCACACAAGCAAACACTAAACATGATATCGGGTCTACTTGTGGTAAGGTAAAGCAATGATCCAATAATAGAACGATAAAGCTTGGAATCGACACACTTACCTCCTTCATCTTTGTCAAGCTTAATTGATGAGCTCATAGGAGTGGCTTGAGGCATTACATTCTCCAAGCCGAACTTCTTGAGAAAATCCTTGATGTACTTAGCTTGATTGATGAAGATGACATCCTTCATTTGCTTGATATGGAGCCCCAAGAAAAATGAAAGCTCTCCATCATGCTCATCTCAAACTCACCTTGCATCAACATAGAAAATTCTTGGCAATAAAACTCTTTAGTAGAATCAAAGATTATATTATCAACATAAATTTGAACTAATAATATGTCATTGCCATTTCTTTTAATGAAAAATGTAGTATCCACCTTCAAAACCTTTTTCAACCAAAAAGTTTGAAAGCCTTTCATACCAAGCTCTAGGAGCTTGTTTCAAACCATATAAAGATTTTGTTAATTTAAAAACATGGTTTGGAAAATTTTGATCTTCAAAACCCGGTGTTTGTTCAACATACACTTCTTTTTAATAAAACCATTTAAAAATGCACTTTTAACATCCATTTGAAAATGCTTGAATTCATGATAGCCTGCAAATGCAAGAAGCATTCTAATTGCTTCCATTCTAGCTACGAGTGCATATGTTTCATCAAAATCAATTCCCTCTTCTTGCTTGTAACCTTGAGCAATAAGTCTAGCCTTGTTTCTCACTATGTTCCCACTCTCATCTAGTTTGTTTCTAAAGACCATTTTAGTTCCTATAGTAGATTTATTACTAGGCCTATCAACTAATGTCCAAACTTTACTCCTTTCAAATTGATTAATTCTTCTTGCATAGCCAATATCCAAAAATCATCTTTTAACGCTTCTTTGATATTTTTAGGCACAATGCATGAAATGAATGCTACATGGTTCATTAATCTAAGAAAGGATCGAGTGGTTACTCCATTGGATGGATTGCCCAAGATTTCACCACCTTTGACATAGTTAAGTTCCCTTGGGTAGCTCACTTCCTTTTCCTCAATGTTCATGTCCTTTAGAGCTTCAATGGGAGGATCTTGTGCTTCTTCCTTGGTTGGAACCTCTTCCACCCTTGATGATTTCCCACCATCAATGGCTTCAATAATCCCTACATCATCATCATCACAAGAATCCTTCCTCGGAAAGAGGTTATCATCGAAAACCACATGTATTGATTCTTCTACAACTAAGGTTATTTTGTTAAAGACTCGATAGGCTTTTAAATTTAAAGAATAACCAAGAAAAATTGCTTCGTCACTTTTTGCATCAAATTTACCCAAGTTATCTTTTCCATTGTTTAAAACAAAACACTTACATCCAAAAGAATGAAAATAGCTAATGTTAGGCTTCTTTGATTTTAAAATCTCATAAGGAGTTTTCTTTAAAATAGGCCTAATCATTACTCGATTTATAATATAACATGTCGTGTTTATGCCTTCCACCCAAAAATACTTAGGTAAACTATTTTCACAAAGCATGGTTCTAGCCATTTCTTCTAAAGTAAGGTTTTTCCTCTCAACTACCCTATTTTGTTGAGGAGTGCGAGGTGCGGAAAAATTGTGGCTAATACCATTTGAGTTACAAAAATCATCAAAACCTAGATTTTGAAATTCGGTTCCATGGTCATTTCTAATATGACAAATATTTTGACCAAGATCATTTTGAGTGATTTTTGAAAACATGATGATTTTTTCTAAAGCCTCATCTTTAGTGCTAAAAAAGAGAACCCAAGTGTATCTAGAAAAAAATCATCAACAAGAACATGTGCATATGATTTTCCATCCAAGCTAGTTGTTCTAATAGGCCCAAAGAGATCCATATGGATCAATTGTAATACCCTACTAGTTGAAACATCATTAATGGATTTAAATGAGGTTCGTTTTTGTTTAACTTTAGTATAAGCATCACAAATTTTATCTAATGTGAAGTTTAGCTTAGGTAAGCCTCTAACTAGATTTTAGGAAACTAATTTCTCTAAAACACTTATGCTAGCTTGCCCTTGTTTCCTATGCCACAACCATGCATCATTTTCATCATTAGCAATCAAACATGCATGAGATGAATGTATGTAATCTAGATACACCATGTAAATGTTACCTATGCGATGACCAATGAGCATTATTTCATTTGTTTTAATGTTCACACTTTTACACCCATTAACATCAAAATGAACATTAAAACCCTTGTCACACAATTGACTAATGCTCAACAAATTATGCTTAAGACCATTGACAAACAAGACATCTTCAATAAGAATAGAGGAGAGATTACCAATAGAGCCAATTCCCTCAATGTGGCCCTTGGAGTTATCACCAAAAGTCCCTTCTCCACCACTCTTTGGCTTTAGCTCCATGACTCTACTCTTGTCACCGGTCATGTGTCTTGAGCATCCACTATCAAGGTACCAAGTGTTTTGACTTGAAGCTTTTGCCATTTAGCACTGCTCCCCTACAAACAAAGATTAGTTCTTAATTTTTGGTACCCAAACCATTTCGGGTCCATGTGAGTTAGCTCCCGAGTACTTGGTTCCCTTAGGAATCCAAGAAGAAATAACATGAATATTATTAGAAGTTACAAGTTCCTTAGGAACCTATACACTCCTAATTCTTTTACCTCTAGGATTCCTATGAGAGCTTCTTTGTTTGTAGTTAAAAACGTTTCTTTTTACATAGTTGGTTTTGGAAGATTCACCTTTTTCAAAACTAGAAGAACCAACTTTTAAAGAAACTTTGAGCTCATTGAGCTCATTCACCACTTTGTGGTGTTCATCATGAAATTGAGAAAGAAGATTGTTCAAATCGATATTTTCATTTTCAAAGAATTTCAAATCATCTTGTAAAACCAAAATCTTCTTTTCAAAATCCGAGTTGGTTTTAGAAAGGAAATCGTTTTGGGTTTTTAAATCAAAAATTATTTTCTTGTTTTTCAAAACCGATTCCTTGTACTTGTCAACCAATTCATCGTAAACCTCTTGTAAATCATCATAAGCATCTTGAAGCTCTTCAAAAGTAAAATCAAAATTAGATGAGTTAGGGTTTACCTTAGGATCATCATCAATGGCCATGAGGGAAAGATTTGCTACTTCGTGCTCTTCTTTATCGAGTGATGATTCCTCATCCCTCCAAGTAGCAATATGGGCCTTCAACTTCTTCTTCTTATCGAACCCCTTCTTCTTGAGTTAAGGGCAATCTGATCTAATGTGGCCCGATTTCTTGCACTCATAACATATAAGTTGATCCTTCTCTTCTTCTTTGTTTTTGTTCTTGAATTCTCTTCTTCTATGGAACTTTCTTCCCCGGTTGGACTTCATGAACTGAGAGAATCTTTTGGCTATCATAGCCAATTCTTCAAACTCATCTTCTTCACTTGAGTTGCTCTCTTCTTGTGGTAGTGAAGCTTTGAGAGCAATCCCTTATTTCTTCTTTTCCACCTCTTGCTTCTCCACTATTTTCTTTTCTTTTCTTCTTCTCTTCCTTGCTTCATGATCTCATGAGTAAGGATAGATCCTACCAACTCATCGAGATTCAATGTCTTCAAGTTCTTCGCCTTGATGATTGCGGTTCTCTTCCCATCCCATGATTCAGGAAGAAAGTGGAGTAGCTTCTGGACAAGGTTGTCTTTGGGAATGATCTCATCGAAACCCTTGAGACCATTTACTATAACTGAGAACCGGTTGAACATTTTGGAGACGCTCTCATCCACTTCATTTTTGAAGTTCTCGTAGCTTAAGTTGAGGATCCCGAACTTGGTTTCCTTTACATTATTAGTGCCTTTGTAAGTGGTCTCTAACTTATCCCACACCTCATTTGCACTTGTGCATGATGACATTTTGGCATACATGTTGGGACCAAGTGCACAAAATAAGATATGTAGGGCCTTGTCGTTGATTTGGAGTCTTCTTCGATCTTCATCGGTCATTTCCACCATTATCTTCAAAACAAGTCTCCCTTCATCGTCTTTCTTCATAGGAATTGCAGTCCATCTTCCACTACACCCCAAAAGACATAGTCGGTACATTTGATGAAGAGTCTGATCCGGTTCTTCCAATAGGGATAGTTATCCCTATTGAAGTATGGTGGCTTGGTGATCGAATGTGACTCGAACAAGTTTCGCCGGAGGTAGATGTCATGGCTTTGAATGGAAGATTGATCAACACTTTTCAAGGATCACCTCTTGGATGTGAAGCCTTCAAGAGTTAGACTCTGATACCAATTGTTGAGTGGATCAAAAGAACATAATTTGGCCAAAAGGGGGTGAATTGGCTTTTTAAAATTAGAGGTTGTAATCACTTATTTTTGACCGGGTTTTAGTGTTATTAGTATTATTTTAATAATATTATTATTAATATAAAATTAATGAAAAATAATAATAATAATAATATAATATAAAAAGTAAAATTAAAAAAATAATAATAAAAATAAAAAGCAAAAAAAGGAAATTATGTGGTTTTGGGATGACCACGTCACCCCCGTAAGCCCCCAATTTCCTATAAATAGGAGGGATGGGTAATTCACGCAAAAAAAAAAGAGCCGGCCAAGGCTTGCCAAATAAGAGAGCATAGCTCTCGGGTAGCCAAGGACCGGGGGCAGTCCCCTCGGTCTTAACCGGTTCGATCGGGGTCCTATTTTAGGTCCGATCTAGTTAATATTTTTGGAGAGGTCGTAGTAAATCTCGGTGGGGTTTCGTCGAGGTTCGTCATTCGAGCTCCTAGTTAGGTATATTTTCTTCCCTTTTTATTTGTACTGTAATTTTTATGATTTAATGAAGTATTAGTTAATTTAAAATTGTGCTCATTTTTAGTTTGTATGTTTAGGTCAGTATTTATTATGTTTTAAATTTATGGTTTATATTAATATTTTATTTATGTTAGATTTTTTATGTGTTAGATTAATATTTATGAATGTTAGTATTTTATTTACGTTAGATTTGTTTTTATTTATAAGTTAGATTAATATTTATTTATGTATGTTTTTTAGATTAGTATTTGTTTATGTTTTAAATTTATGTTTTAGATTAATATTTTATTTATGTTAGATTTGTTTTTATTTATGAGTTAGATTAATATTTATGTATGTATGTTTTAGATTAGTATTTTATTTATGTTAGATTAGTATTTTAGTATGTTAGTATTTATTTATATTTTATCGCATTGTATTTATATTCGCCATGTTTTAGGTTGCATAACAGATATATAAATTGTCAATGCGGTGCCCTTTTATCTGAGCGTAAACGGGGCCAGTATCAGGCGTAGTGATAGTGGTTGGGCGTTTACTCTCGGATAACGGGGCTTTTAAGATTTACCCGCACTTATAACCAAATTTTAAATTAATCGTCACTTTAATCCAGAAAATCTAATATTAATAAAGCGATAATTATTAAAGTACCAATTTTGAGCGGTGTGGGGGTGCTAATCCTTCCCCATCCGTAACCGACTCTCGAACCCAACAGTTTTCGAATCTCTGGTTTTATGGTGTCCGGCCTACCTAAGTGGCCGGTGGCGACTCCAATTTCTAAATACAACGCGGTTTTTTAAAACCCCCACGGAATAAATATTTTAATACCCGAAAGATAACCAACACCTCGAAATCTCGGTTTTTTAGCGAGAGGGGCATCGCTACAAATGGCGACTCCGCTGGGGAGATTTTTTGGTTTTTAACAAAATAAAGAGAGTCAAGCTTTTTCAAATAATTACCGCTTTAATAATATTAGAAGTTCCGGATTAAAGTGACTATTAGATTAATATTCGGTTGTAATTGCGAATTTATTTTAACGCATTTAAAATTTGGCATATAAACTCATTTTTTAAGTGGGGGGAAAACGCTAATGCTTTCGTGGAGATATCGTTCTCCCGTGTAGGCCTAGCAAGTACCTTCGGGGCTCGAGTACCTTATGCTTTCGTAAGGATATCGTTCCTTCGTGCAGGCATAAGCGAATGGTTCCCCCTGAATTGAACCCGGTTGAAAGGAGCCTATAATGGGTAATGATCGGGGGCCTTGCTACTCTTAGTAGAGGACAGGGACGACAATTCGGGTACCCCTACCACCAAAACTGCATGCAGAGAACATATAGAAACCCACCCCTTTAGAGCCATGCGTATAACCTTAGGTGTTTTAGGCGGGATAAATAAGGTTGTTTTGTTTGTTTACCTTATTTAATTTGTCCTTTTATTTATGTATTTATTATTTTTATCCAATATTGGCTCGTTTTCTTTTTGCTTTTTTGCATTCATTCTTGCATTTGTTGATTATTGTTATGATTTTTACATTTCGTACATTGCATCACAACGGAAGCACGTGCACGCATCTCATTTGCATAAAATCACATACCAAAAATTCTTTCACAAATAATTTTTAAGAAAAGGTAAATCCTTTTAAAGACATTTTTTAAGAATGAACTTTTATATTCTTTCAACCAAATTTCTAAATACACCCCTTTCATAATGGCGATTAAAGAAAAAAGAAAAAATGAACATTTCAATTTGTTTTAACAAGTTCTTAGATCCAGTCCCTTAACAAGGACATTTTTGAGCTTTTTTCATCCTCCCACGAGAATAAATATTTTTTAGCAAAGTTTTTTAATCATTTCATTAGTACACTTGTTCAGTCCTTTCATAGGGACATTATTTCAAAAATAATAATAAGAGTTTCTTTTTCGATCCTTTCACAAGGACATCTTTTAATATGAGTATTTAATCCTTTCATAAGGACATTTTTCAAAGGAAATATTTTTCAATTAAATCTTTTCATAAGGATATTGTTAAAAAATGAATTTCTCAATTCTTTCATCTCTTAAGAATTTTCTTTTTCTAAAAAAACAGAACAAAAAAAAAAACAAAAAGGGGGAAAGAATAATTTCTCAAAAACAAAATTTTTCAATCATGTCCTTTCTCAAGGATTGCTTTTTTTTCTCTCTAAAAAATTTCTTAAAGATATTTTAATCCTACCAGTCTTAAGAACGTTTTTCATAGTTCTTAAGAAGTTTTTTTCTCTATTCTATCTTTTCAAGGATTGTTTTTTTCTGAAAATAGGAGAATTCCTTAATTTTATCCTTTCTTAAGGATGAAAAAAGAACAAGATTTTTTTAAGTTGATTGAGTTTTCATGCTCACAAAACTGGAAAGAGTTCAATAGAATTTAACAAGTCTGACAAGAAATGTTGGCATAACATGGTTAAACACGGTAAAATTTAAGACAATGGATAATTCAAGTATCCATTGAAAAGCCATTTTTACGAATGGTCAAAGGAAAATAAATCCTTTGGAAAAAATCGAATTTCATAATTGGTATAAACTGATTGTACTCGGGGGAATAGTACAACTAGGCCGGAGCAAACGGCTACCGGTAAAGGCAACTCAAAACCGTTGATCCCTGTGCATTTGGGAAAAATGCGAAAGAAATCTATAAACAAAGTTGTAAATTAAATTTTCACCAAAAATCCATTATCGAATGGTCAAAGGAAAATAAATCCTTTGGAAAAATCCAATGTCACAATTGGTATAAACTGATTGTACTCATGGGAATAGTACAACTAGCCCAGAGCAAACGGCTACCGGTAAAGGCAATTCAAATCCGTTGATCCCTGTGCATTTGGGAAAAATGCAAAAGAAATCCATAAGCTAAGTCATATTTTTTCAGAATGAAGTTATTTTTGTCGTAATGAAATTTTTATTTATTCAGAAAGCATATTCACATTCTTTGTTCATTGTTATGGGATAGTTTTTTCCCATATGCATATATACATATTTATGAAAAAGCATACTCATATTTTTACACAGAAAATACATGTATACGGCTATTGTGTCCTTTGCATGAGGGACATTATTTTAACTTAGGTGATTGGTTTTGAGCAACCTGCATCTACTAGAAATCAAAGGCTACGGAGAAGACGAATTTGTAATTACCTTCCGAGTTATTTTTTGGTTAATTGTTAATGACCTCACTTAAGCATAATTTACTGTATGTGGAATAAAAAAACAATAAGCAAAATAAGAAAAAGCACTCAAATGTTTGAAGCCTAGTAATAGGCATATTCAAAACTTGGTAATAGGTTTGTTCGGATAAGAATGTGGCAACTTTGGGGCACTCCTCTGAAGCGATAAGATGGCAATGCACCATCTAACAAAGAAAAAGAAGAGCAAAAAATAAAAATAAAAATAAAAGAAAATAAGAAGAAAAAAGAGAGAAGAAAATCGCTTCATGAGTGATGGTAATATTTTCGTCTTATGACAATGCTGAGTAACTCGGGGTATTGTTGTTTGCTCCATCATTATTCTCGAGCCAAAAGAATGTGATGAGTTGAATTCCCCAAGCAAAAAGAAAATAAGCCAAAAAATGATGATGATCTGATAGGGTCCAACCCAGTCAAAAAGAGAGAGAGAGAGAGAGACCAAAATAACTCAGAATGTATTTTACATTTTCAGATAACAATTCAGCTTTTGAGGTCCCCTATAAGCATGAAGCGCTTAGGGGCAATCGCCGGTAAGTTGTCTCAATGTCGTTTTTGCAATTGATACTCAGGGTATACGATTTGACGTATCACTACAGCTGTCGAGATTATCTGATCAAGCATTAGCAAAAAAAAGGGTGTTTGTATTGTTCCAAAATTTTGCCGTTCATCTCAAAATTCAAAGAATACATGGGCAATTGTCCTCTTTACTTTAAAAAAAAAGATTTAAAGCCTAGAGACATAGATTTGGTTCCCCATTAGAATACTTCATTTAAGTTCAAAGACATGGATTGAACTCAGAGATGGGTTTGGGGGAGTTGGGGCATTTTAGCTCACCCCGATGTTGAGACAGAGAGAGACTCTGCATGATGGGTCAAAGACAAAAAATGACGATGAGTTGAATCAAGATTGAGTGGGGCATCATTGTCCGTGAAAAATCAGGATATGTTACTCACAAAAATCCAAGGCGGGTGGGGCCTTATTGCCCATAAAATAGCAAAGATCTCATGCGTATGAGAGTTCAAATTAGAAGAGACAAGAAGTGACACAGAGATGAGAGGACTTGACTAGTGAAAAAAGTTAAAGGATTTTTTAAGCGAAGAGTTGATATCGACCGAGGTCACTTGGCTGGAAGGTTCAAACAGAGAAGGGACAATAAAGTTTTAAAGGCAAATTTTATCGGGGCATAAGGATGAGGAATGATTGTAGTCACAAGATGAAGCCTACCTACCCCGAAGAAAAGAAAGAGAAAAAAAGAGAGAAAATTTTGCACCTTTGCATCATAAAATATGCTCATGCATCATCTGTATCATAGGACTTCATGCACCTTTGCACCTGTTAAGAAGACACACACTCGAGTGTCAGAAGAAAGGAAAAAGAAAAAGAAAATGAAAAAAGAGAGAAAAGATAAAAAAGAAAAAAAGAGAGAAAAGAAGAAATAAAAGAAAAAGAGAGAAAGAAAATAAAAAAAAAAAAAAGAAGAAAGAAAAGATTATCTCACGATTTCAAATCAAGATTTTGAATTCTCGAGCCATCACCTTTGATGAATTTCTTTTGATGTTAGGACAGATAGAACCGGGGTATCATTTTAAAGGATGTTTTTCTTAAAATTAAATTTCTCAATTTTATCCTTTCATAAGGATATTTTTCTTAAAACCAGTTTCTTAATTTAATCCTTTCTTAAGGATGTTTTCTTTAAAATGAATTTCTTAGTTTTATCCTTTCATAAGGATGTTATTCTTAAAACTTAGATTTCTTAATCTAATCCTTTCTTAAGGATGTTTTTCTTAAAACTTAGATTTCTTAATCTAATCCTTTCTTGAGGATGTTTTTTCTTAAAACCTAGATTTCTTAATCTGATCCTTTCTTGAGGATGTTTTTTCTTAAAACTTAGATTTCTTAATCTGATCCTTTCTTAAGGATGTTTTTTCTTAAAACTTAGATTTCTTAATCTGATCCTTTCTTAAGGATGTTTTTTTCTTAAAACTTAGATTTCTTAATCCGATCTTTTCTTAAGGATGTTTTTTCTTAAAACTTAGATTTCTTAATCCGATCCTTTCATAAGGATGTTTTTCTTAAAACTAAATTTCTCAATTTTATCCTTCCATAAGGATGATTTTCTTAAATCTCTAATTTTATCCTTTCATAAGGATATTTCTCTTAAAATTCAATTTTATTTTTATTTTTATTTTTGTCCTTCCATAAGAATGGTTTATTTTTAACAAATTTCTTAATATAATCTTTTCGTAATAATGTCTTCTCAAGACTAATATCTAAGTGCATGCAGGTCAAAGAGGTGGCTGAGGAAAAGCGAAGAGTTCCAGAAGAGCTCGTGATTCTGAGACCACAAATAGGAGACTCAAAGAATTCGGTCGAGAAAGAGCGGAAGATTCTAGAAGAACACGTGATTCCAAGGTATCAGATAAAGAAGCAGTGAAATCATTGATACTTGCGTCACCCAAGAACGGAAAAACCCGCCGCGCTAAAGGCGAGAAGTTCTATATAGGAAGGACTCCAAGCTTTACCGTCTCAGAGTGAAAAGTTCTATATATGAGGGACTCGTAACTCAAGACTTCAAAATGAAAGGTTCTATATAGGGAGGACCTATAGTTCCAAGATCAGAAGGTGAAGAAGTTCTATATAGGAAGAACTTACAAGCCTGAAGATTCAGGTAAGGAAGAGCGGAGAGTTCCAGAAGAACACGTGATTCCGAAGCCAAAGACAAGCAAGTAGGTCAAAAATGAGTGCTTTTGATCTTTGCTTTGTTCTCCTTTCACAAGAACAAATAAAGAGGGGCAATTGTAATCACTCGTTTTTGACCGGGTTTTAGTGTTATTAGTATTATTTTGATAATAATATTATTAATATAAAATTAATGAAAAATCAAAAAATAATAATAATATAATATAAAAAGTAAAATTAAAAAAATAAAAATAAAAAGCAAAAAAAAGAAATTATGTGGTTTTGGGATGACCATGTCACCCCATAAGCCCCCAATTTCCTATAAATAGGAGGCATGGGGAAGGGGCAATTCACGCAAAAAAAAAAAGGAACCGGCCAAGGCTTGCCAAATAAGAGAGCATAGCTCTCGGGTAGCCAAGGACCGGGGGCAGTCCCCTCGGTCTTAACCGGTTCGATCGGGGTCCTATTTTAGGTCTGATCTAGTTAATATTTTTGGAGAGGTCGTAGTAAATCTCGGTGGGGTTTTGTTGGGGTTCGTCATTCGAGCTCCTAGTTAGGTATATTTTCTTCCCTTTTTATTTGTATTGTAATTTTTATGATTTAATGAAGTATTAGTTAATTTAAAATTGTGCTCTCTTTTAGTTTGTATGTTTAGGTTAGTATTTATTATGTTTTAAATTTATGTTTTATATTAATATTTTATTTATGTTAGATTTGTTTTTATGTGTTAGGTTAAAATTTATGAATGTTAGTATTTTATTTATGTTATATTTGTTTTTATTTATAAGTTAGATTAATATTTATGTATGTATGTTTTAGATTAGTATTTGTTTATGTTTTAAATTTATGTTTTAGATTAATATTTTATTTATGTTAGATTTGTTTTTATTTATGAGTTAGATTAACATTTATGTATGTATGTTTTAGATTAGTATTTTATTTATGTTAGATTAGTATTTTATTATATTAGTATTTATTTATATTTTATCGCATTGTATTTGTATTCGCCATGTTTTAGGTTGCATAACAGATATATAAATTGTCAATGTGGTGCCCTTTTACCCGAGCGTAAACGGGGCCAGTATCAGACGTAGTGATAGTGGTTGGGCGTTTACTCTCGGATAACGGGGCCTTTAAAATTTACCCGCACTTATAACCAAATTTTAAATTAATCGTCACTTTAATCCGGAAAATCTAATATTAATAAAGCGGTAATTATTAAAGTACCAATTTTGGGCGGTGTGGGGGTGCTAATCCTTCCCCATCCGTAACCGACTCTCGAACCCAACAGTTTTCGAATCTCTGGTTTTATGGTGTCCGACCTACCTAAGTGGCCGATGGCGACTCCAATTTTTAAATAAAACGCGGTTTTTAAAACCCCCATGGAATAAATATTTTAATACCCAAAAGACAACCAACACCTCGAAAACTCGATTTTTTAGCGAGAGGGGCATCGCTACATAGGTAGCAAAATGGAAATTGAAAGAATAAGGACAAGGCAAATTATAGTGGTTCAAGCTCCACATCCACTACCTTAGCTCCCAATAAGGAGTTTCAACAATCTCCACTAGATGTTCTTCCCCTTTTCTAGGCTTAGGAGGTAATCTTTTCAATCGGTTAATCTTTCTACCCAAAGATTAACCCAAACGACTCTCTTTACAAAGAAGATTTTGGCAAATAAAAGATATCTCTCACAAGACTGAATATTGCCCAATTTACAATCAAACACTCCCCAAACTTGAAATAAAGATTTACAATGAAGATTACAAACAAGTTGGGTACACAAATTTGACTCTATAAAGCACAATGGTTTGGATAATTGCTTGGATGTTGCAAATAAGTTCAATAGTTGTTGGTGGTGCTTTGGAGGCTTGCTTTTATACCCTTGCATTAAATTCTAGCCGTTTGGGTGGTTGAGATCATTAATCTAGCCGTTGGGCTGTATTTTTGGAGCAATAAATGCTCTTCAACTGCCCAACGTATTGGTACCCTTGTCACCGTATCGATACCTGTCTATAAGAAGAAAGAGACGTTGTGCACAAAATAGAAGGGGCGTATCAATACGTGGGAAGGTGTATCGGTACGGTTATAGTGTAAAAATAGGGGCATATCGGTATGCTATAGCCGTATTGATACAGATTTTGCTCACTGAAATCCTGGGTGAAGTTTTGAAAAAAAATTATATCAATACGCTATATGGGCGTATCGATACGGTCCAATGACCGTTTGAAAATGCTTGATTCCTCATAACTGACATGAACGACTATTTTCATTAAATGCAAAGATCTTCTGAATCAAACCAAACCGTATCGATACGGTTGATACCGTATCGGTACGCTATGCCTTTAAAATATATTTATTTTAAAACTGTATCGATATGGTATCAACCGTATCGGTACACTTTAGGCAATTAAAATTCCAGTAACGTAGATTCGTATCGATATGGCTAAAGCGTATCGATACGCCTTAGCGTAAATGTCAAATTTGGCTTGAAAAACTTAGAGAAAACTTATTTGGTTTGAATATTTTGACTTAAGATCAGTTTTGATTCAAATAGCCCGTCATTTTGTGAGAGTTTAAAATACTTAAAGATTTATTTTCATTTACAAATAGGTCCTTAGACAAATTTGTTATATCAAAATCAAATTAGGTTTTACATTATCCTCCAAAAAATCCTCATAAACTTTGAAGTTTTAATCTCCTTTGATCTCTATGTGGAATTCCAACTCTTTAAGATTTATCCTTGCTTCTCGTGCTCATCTCGAATGAGGTGGATTTATCCATTCATCAAATCGGCAGCTTCTTCATTTTTATCCTCAATTGGTTCAGCAATTTCCTGCTTGCTAAGGCAATTAATTCCTGCACTCAAAATGGCACATACCGACAGCATATTTTCCATAAAACCAACCAAATTGTGTAATCAAGCTTAGCGGTAAAGAAAACCATGAAATAATGCATGAATGACTAAATATGCAACTAAAATGAGCCTAAGTCTAACAATAATTATGAGTAAAAGGGTAGAAAATATAGTACTTTTACACACTTTACACTTCTCAACAACAAGTCCATTTGTTTTATTTAATTACAAAATTAAAATAAAAGTTAGTGTTTTCCTTTTTATTTAATGAAAAAAGAAATGAAAGAACTCTTTCGTCAAAAACATAATCTCTTCTTTGTTGTCCCCATCACTATCGTTAAGTTTTGCCCTTCGATCAATCAACGCCCACCATCAAACAGAAGCGTTTCTTCTTCTATATTATTCTACCGGCTTAAATTTCTCTAGAAAGACCTCAAATTTCACAAAACCAAAGTCAAATATTCAAATTTTTTTCATTAGATTTGTAATCACTAAATTTTGTTAGAGTTTAAATTAAATGGTTGAAATAAAATAAATTCACATTATCCTTTTAATACCCAAAACCTTATACCCTAAGCCCAAAATTTTATGACCCATTATATATAATTTTATATAATAAAAAATGTATACAAAAATAATAATAAAAAATCCAACTCCTTCCTCATTAAGGCTTTACTACCATTGGTCGAAAAATACTTGATGCCCAAAGTCTTGATTTTTATTGGTTCCCTTTTTTAAGCAGACAAACCAAAAATACCCTTCATCACTATATAAATATAAATCCCATGAACCCTATAAAAAAAACCACCAACCCTATTTTTTCTATCAATTGGCAGCCCCCACCCTTGAAAACCCAAAAAATCTCACAAACTAACCTTGAGTAACCATTTCATCACTCACAGGATCCTATTGCTTTCGTCACCATTCCCCCACCATCACCACTCCTTTAAACCGAAACAATCGAAACCTCCATTGTCATACCCGAGCCCCTTTAACTCTTACATTTATTCGAACTACAAAAAAAAACTTTGAATCGAGCCTCTCAATCCCAACAACAACTCGTGAAATTTGGTTGATCGAGCATAAATATTTGAGTTTTGGGTACATTTTTCTTTTTTCTTTTTATTTATGTATAATCTTTTTTTATAGTTTAATGAAAATGTGGATAATTTTATTGGTAATCTTTGTTGTTTATTTTAGTCTCTTTTTTATTTTATTTTATTTTTTTACTTGTGATATGTATGCTATTTCACTTGTTGAATGTTGTTTAATTTATTATTAGCTTGTTTACTTTATTATCATGATTTCATATTATCCCTTTTATAATATATTTTCTTGTATATGGTATATAATATATAATTAAAGTATTTTCTTAAAAGTATATACATGTGGTTTTTCATTTGGGCCTAGTTTTAGTTTGGGCCTTATTTTTCAGGCCTTGGGCCTAGTTTAGATGGGTTTTGTGTTAGTTAAGGCCGTTGGATTAGTTTAGGAATTAATTTAATTAATTTAAGCCGTGTACTCGTCTCATAGGGGCACGATTTTCAATTAATTAGATTAATTTAGGATTAGTTTTAGAGCCGTAGTTAGTCTTAAGGTTCGAATCAGTTTAGTGAATTTAAATTTGCCTTTGACTTATTAGGGTAAATGTTAAATTCATAAAATTGGTTGAACACCTCTTAATTATCTTTTAAGATAAAATTGACATGAAAATTAGACTAACATTTTAATTTAAAGCTATGCTTAATTAATTTGGTTTATTTTAAATAGTATTCTTGGCTTATCGGAATACTAGTTTAAAATTAATCGAATTAATTATCATATCACAAGATAACTCATAATTTATTAGGGTTCTCTAATCTTTTAGGATTAATTAATTTATGGTTAATACTAGAAGAACCCAATTAGTAACTAGATTACTAATTAAATTTCCATAATTTGGGCCTTTTAGGTCAGGTCTTTTAGTGGACCTTTGTGTGTTTAATTTTCAAGTCTTTGTTTGACATTCATTTTGTTTCATTCATTTAACCTTTCATTTTCATGTTTATCTTAATTAATTAATCTTAAATTGTGAAAAGGAGGTATCCATTAATTTCGATATTTGTGTCGTAACAGTCTTGGCTCAATGGATGTTGACTGAATATTTGAATTAATTCTTATCGTCTTAAGGTAAATATCAATTAAAAATTGACAAATCATCAATCATATCTTAACTGTTTGCACCATGCATAAAGGTGATGTACGGGATTCGAACCACAAATTAGCACGACAGTCAGACTTATATAATGTTGGTTTAATCTATGGTTCGATGTATCATCATCCTTATTAATTAAATGTCCAATTAACTTGAACCCACCAATTTGATAAAGCTCGTTCGATTAAGGTCAATTTCATTTAAGGATGCCAAAATTCAATTTAAAATTCAACAATTTCCATCTTTTTAAAAGCAACATATATTTTGGTACTGATTTTTGGGCGTGATAGGGGTGCTAATCCTTCCCCACATGTAACTAACTCCCGAACCCTTCAAAATCGAATCTTGGTTTTCTGGTGTCCGACATACCTTATCCAAGTGGCCGGTGGCAATTCCAAGTCTTATTTTCAAATAAAATCAATTTTCCAAGTTTTTATTATTTTCAAAAGAAAAAAAGAACTTTCAAAAAGAAATCCCCCTAAATTCATTATTTTCCAAAAATGTGGGGATACCCCGTAGCCGACCTTATTTTTAGTCGCTACAGCATGGCGACTCTGCTGGGGGTTGAATTTGTTTTACAAAACAAAAAGAGAGTTAGGCCAAGAAAATATTTGTTATTTTTAATGATGAAAAATTGTCAGAATTTTTATCGATTCTAGTGAGGTTGATCTTTTCTTGAAAATGTAACTATGATTGAACGTGCTTTGACAATTGGTGGTCGTCGAATTAATTTTTCATTTAATTTCTAAAGAATCACCGACTTGTGTCGCATCATGTTCATCAAGCTCTATACTCGAGCTCTGTCCCTTAAGTGGGAGTGGAATGCCACATACCCATGTGAGTAGCCCTCCATGGGTCGGTAATTCACTTCCGAAATTCACGCCTTTTGACACGTAAGCAGCCTTCCACGCCACTAGGTCGTGTTTTCCCTCGAATCGAAACCAATTCGCAAGCTTGTAATGGGCCAAAATTGGGGTTCTTGTTGCCTTAATAGGTAATAAGATAGGTTCGAGTTCCCTGGTCTAGAACCAAACAAATGTGTAAAAATCTAAGAAGCCTACCCCGATTAGAGCCATGCAGACAACCTTAGCAAATTATAATCTATGTTATTAGGAATCTGCTTTGGTTTTTGTTTGCTTTATATTCGATATTCATTTTATCTGTTGCTAAAACATTTATTGTCTTGTCTCGTTATGTTTTGCATATTCATGATATTCCATAATGAAGTATTGATTCGAGAGTAGTTCAAAATTTAAGACTTTCATAACGGGAGAAAAAGTCTGTAATGACGAACTAAAGAATATATAAGTTTAAGACTGATCACAAGATGAGCAAAGGCCAACCCAGTCATTAACGGAGAAGGGATTCAAGTTTCAGTGGTGCCTTATGCGGTGGTTATGTTCTTTACTCGTTGTAACGGGACTTGATCTTCGTTATAAAATATTGTTAATGAGAATGTTCATCGAATCAATGCTTCTTTGCATTTCAATTGTACATTTCTAATTGATTACCTTTGATCATTTATCTATGTTGTGCATACAACACATTGAATGCATTCATTCATGAAACAAATAAAATTAACCATTGGGGGGGTTGTGGCAATTCTTAGCCATCAAAGATTCTGCATCCGCACTTTACCCAGCATCAAAGGAAGAGAATAGAGGAATGATTTGCTAAGCTAGAGGCCGATTTGAGAGGTCAGTTGGAGCGAACCCAACAAGAGTTAAGGGACACCATCATCAAGTTCCAGCAAGATATGATGACTGAGATCTCTAAGTTGATGCAATCATGCCTAAGAGGAAAAGATGTTGTTGGAAACCCAGCCTAAGTCTCGGGGGACCATTTGGATGCCCCAATATTTGAGCACCCTCTTATTATCGACCCCTCATCCAACCCTCCCCAAGGGGCATCTTCTGCTCATCAGGATGACGCCTTCTCCCAAGCTCAACAGGGCGTGACCTTCATAAGTATGCACGAGGTTGAAAGTAGTATCCCATATCTTGATGAATTAGAAAAGTTGAACCAAGTGAAGGCTGAATTCTCGAAACAATTGGAAGAAACCCGGAAGGATCTCGAGGAGAAATTTCGGATAATGGAAGATGAAGAAGGTTCTTATGGACTGAATGCTAGAGAGCTCAGTTTGGTCCCTGATGTGGTAATCCCTTACAAGTTCAAGACCCCAAAATTAGAAAAGTTTGATGGGAGGACTTGCTCCATTGTATATATAATCATGTTTTGCTAAAAAATGGCCAGGTTCATCACCAACGAGAAGCTTTTAATTCACTACTTCCAAGATAGCCTAGCGGGGCTTACTATGAGGTGGTACAACCAGTTAACTCGTGCCCAAATCAAATCTTGGAAAGATTTGGCCCAAGCTTTCATAGATCAATATAAGCACATAACTGATATGGTCCCTAATCAGCTCTTGCTACAAAGTTTGGAACATAAGCACAATAAAAGCTTTCGAGAGTATGCACAGCGTTGGCGAGACGTGGCGGCTCAAGTTCGACCGCTAATTCAAGAAAATGAAATTATCCCTATGTTTGTAGACATTCTAAGAGGAGTCTTGTACGATCGTTTGATCAGCAGCCCTATCAGCAGCTTTGCGGATATGGTTATGACGGGAGAGCGCATTGAAGATGCCATTAGAAAGGGGAAGATAATAGACTCCTATAGCACAACTGCCCGTGAGGGGTAGGATTCTCAGGTTCATATGGTGGGGTCTCGCCTGTAATCAATCATCTTCTCCAGGGGTTCTTCATCTAGTTCCTACACCATACACCGATTTGCTCTTAATGCTTATCGAGAAAAAGCTTTTGACTCTTGTTCAGTCCAACCAAAGAAACCTCCATATCCTGAAGGTTACGACATTGATGTCATGTGTGACTACCATGTGGGAAGTACGGGCCACACCATGGAGAATTTTGAGGTATTGAAGAACAAGGTTCAGGCTTTGATCGAGAATGACATTTTGAGGTTTTGAAAGGGAAGAATGATAAGGTGACTTTTGGGAAGTGTTGAGGCCCGGTCTTCTTTAAGAGTTTATACATTTAAGTTTTCTTGCTTGTTGCGTTTCGAAGTAATGCATGGAACCAACGTTGCTATCATTAGCCTGAAGATAGCAATGATCTTTTTGTAAGGGCGCTTGTTATGTTTGCGGATTTTCTTTCTAATGAAAATGCATTTTTCTTAACATACGATGACCTTGAAATTATATATATGTATATCCCTTTCTTACCCCCCGTAGGTCCTCGGATATCACATGCATGGTGTGGCATTGATTCTAATGAAAGAGATCGATCAAATACTGTGATAACGATGAAGCATGATTTCCCCTCAGTCTGCTCTGGTCGGTATAGCGCAAGAAGCAAGATTACTATTCATTTAATGATGTTTGATGATAAGAAAATCTCCTAGAAGAGCCCAATAGAGTTGCTTGAACGTGTTTTTAAGGAAAAAGAAAAAAATTAGAAGGGTACTCCGCTATAGCGAAAAGGCTAAATAAGGTTTCTTTGCTCCACTTATTCTAATAGAGTCAAAACCCTTGGCTATATAAGTAAGTTTTCAAATTGTGACTATGCCGAGTAACTCGGGGTATTGTTGTATGCTCCATCATTATTCTCGAGACAAATGACTGTGACGAGTTGGATTCCCCTAAGAAAAAGGAAATGAATGAACCAGTTGAATAAGTCCCAGAGCATCCTGATGGAGCTGTGGGAGGAGAACAAATCTAATAAGGAGCTATGCTCCACCTGTTCAATACCCTGGCGTCAGAGATGAATCCTTGAGGACACTGACATAATATTGATTACAATCAGAGGCACACACTTACACTTAAAGTTCTTAAAGCGACACTTTCTGCGCTCTATAGGCTAAAGAAAGTCGGAAAGCTTGAACATACTTATGAATAGAGAAAGATGATGAGAACTAGAAGGAATAGTAATCAAGCAGATCAAGCAAATACCATAATCATGAGGATGAACTGAGCGATATGGGAAGAGTTGCACAACTTCAAATATCGCCATAACATTCAAAGTCTTCATAGGCACAAGCTATGCTTGGAATGATCACTAGAGGATTGAATCTATGATGCTCTTGCATTTGATATTCGGGGCATCTCATCCTATTTTTTCTTTCAATTAAATTTTGATTTCAAGGTTCTGTATGTTAATCTAAAAAGGGCATCCTTCATTAAAATGAAGACTAGCAAAATGATATATTTTAAATAAAGAGATTTCTTTGTATTACTTTGGAGATAAATGCATCGCCATCAGGGAGACCCAAAGATGAGGGGCATTAATGATGTGGAATGACGGAGAACCTTTGAAGTTAATTTGCCATGAAGGGGCATCATTGTCCGTGGGGCAACAGAGGCTTTTGCACAAAAGAGTTCGAATCAGAATATATGAGAGATGGAATAAGGCTTGAAAGAACTTGGTTAATGATTATGATTACGACCAAGGTCACTAGATTCAGAGAATGAGCAACGCAAGTTTGGGGGCAAATTTTGTCAAGACATGGAATGAGTGGTTGTAGTCCCAAGATGACGACCACCGGCTCTAGAAAACAAAGACAAAATAAACTCATGCATCATTACATTCTCATGAACACATGCATCTTTGCATCATGAAATACGCTCATACAGCTAGATATCCCTATGTTAGGAGCATGCTAACCCATACCTTTATAGCTTTTTGTTTACTTTAAACATGTATTTGAAGATTGATAAAAGGATGGACCTACAGTTCTACAAGAGGAGAAATAGATCTCATAAGAATCAAGAGTCCTTTGACTTGCATAATTAGGATTTCTAAAGGTCTTCTAATCCCTGATTTCTATCCTCCTTAAAGATATTTTCTCAAAACCAAATTTCTCAATTCTGTCCCTTCAAATGACGTTTTCCTCAAAACTCAGTTTCTCAATTATGTCCCTTTAAAAGACGTTTTTTCTCAAAATTAAAATTTCTTAATTTGATCTTTTCATAAGGATGTTTTGCTTAAAACAAAATTTCTTAATTTAATCCTTCCACGAGGATGTTTTTCTCAAAACTCAAATTTCTTAATTTGATCCTTTCATAAGGATATTTTGCTTAAAACAAATATCTGAATGTGATCGTTCTACAAGGATGTTTTTTCTTAAAACTTAAAATTTCTTAATTTGATCATTCCATAAGGATATTTTTCTTAAAATCAAAATTTCTCAATTTGATCCTTTCATAAGGATGTTTTTGAGAATTTCTTAATTTAGTCATTTCCTAAGGATGTTTTTATCAAACCCAAAAGAATTTCTCAAGTCGATCCTTTTTATAAAGACAAGTTTTCATGAAGAGAAGATGATTTTAACTCGACTCTTTCAAAAGAATATTTCTTAAAAAGAAAAAGAGAAAAGAAAGAGAAAAAGAAGAAGGAAAAAAGAAAAAAAGGAAAAACAGAAGAAAAGAAAAACAAATCTAAAGTGAAAACTTGAAAAAGCATTTTAGAACAAAAGATTAAAAAACTCAAGAGGAAATGGGCATAAATGGTTGAATCCGAATATGAGATGAGGTACCGTCGTTGGAAAGAAGAGAAGCGGAAAGCAAGAGATGGCCAAAGTAAAGGGACCAAGAAGAGAAAGTGCCCAAGAAAACATAAAATTGTCATCATTCATGCATCATCTCTAGTTAGACATCCCTAGGTTAGGGGCATGCTAACTTATACTATTATAGCATTTCACCTCTTTCCATAGATATCTGAAAAATAGGTCGGGTACTTCCTGAGAAGAGGAGTAAATGACAAAATGAGAGCTCGGACAAGACTTCAGGCGAAGGATATCAAACTCGCCATATTAGGATTTTGGAGCGAATGAGGCAGATACACAAAGCTCAAGGATTTCAGGCGAAGGATTTCAAACTCGCCACATCAGGATTTCAGAGCGAAGGAGGCAGATACTTAAAGCTCGAGGATTTCAGGCGAAGGATTTCAAACTCGCCACATCAGGATTTTAGAGCAAAAGAGGCAAATACTCAAAGCTCAAGGAATTTAGGTAAAAGATTTCAAACTCGCCATATTAGGATTTCAGAGCGAATAAGGCAGATACTTAAAGCTCAAGGATTTCAGGCGAAGGATTTCAAACTCGCCACATCAGGATTTTAGAGCAAATGAGGAAAATGCTCAATAGCTCAGGAATCTTCAGTCAGGAAAGTCAAAAAATAGCCAATCCGTTCAGGTTCATGAAGAATGAAAACTTTTAGCATAATGGCCTATCCTTAGGCCCAGGGGGAATAGAACCTTCATTTGAAGAATTGCTACTTGTTCACTGCCATTTCGGAGGGACGCGTCTACACGTTTGGTTTCTGCCGCTTCTGGGGAAACAATTTCTTCTACCATGCAAGGACATTGGATTTGTTTGCTACCGCTTCGGAGGAACATGCCGTCTTTGCCTAGTTTTTTTTTGCCATTTCAGAAAAGCAAGTTATTTGGATTTGTTCACTGCCGCTTCGGAGGAATGAGTCGTCTGCTATCTAGTCTGTCCCTTGTCGCTTCGGGAGAACATGCTAGTGCTAACCAGTTTATTTTTTCTCTTTTAGGAAGACAAGCTATTTGGATTTGTTCCATGCCGCTTCAGAAGAATGAGTCGTTTGAAGGATAGTTGGCTTGCCTGCTACCGTTCCGGAAGGACATCCTAGCGCCACCCGTTTGCTTTCTACCGCTTCGGAAAGCAAAGTTATTTGGATTCATTCATTACCATTTTGGAAGAATGAGTCGTTTGAAGGTTAGTTGGCTCGTCTACTGCCGTTTCGGAAGAACATGCCAGCACCACCCCATTTTCTTTTTGCCGTTTCAGGAAAGAAAAGTTATTTGGATTCGTTCACTGCCGCTCCGGAGGAATAAGTCGTTAGCTAACTAGTTTGTTCGTTGTCGCTTCGGAAGAACATGCTAGTGCTACCCAGTTGTTTTTGCCACTACGGGAAAACAAGTTATTTGGATTCTCTCGTTGCCATTTCGGAAGAGAAAATCGTCAAACAAAGAAGTGAGATAAAATTTGTGTCTTTAGTCTTTGCTCTATTCTCGTTTTACAAGAATAAGTGAAGAGTGACAGTTGTAATCACTAAATTTTGTCCGAGTTTAAATTAAATGCTCAAAATAAAATAAAATCCACATTACCCCTTTTAATACCCAAAACCTTATACCCTAAGCCCAAAATTTCATGGCCCATTATATATGATTTTACATAGTAAAAAATATATACAAAAATAATAATAAAAATTTCAACTCCTTCCTCATTAAGGCTTTACTACCATTGGTTGAAAAATACTTGGTGCCCAAGGTCTTGATTTTTATTGGTTCCCTTTTCTAAGGAGATAAACCAAAAATACTCTTCATCACTATATGAATATAAATCCCATGAAGCCTAAAAAAACCACATACCCTATTTTTTCTATCAATCGGCAGCCCCACCCTTGAAAACCCAAAAAATCTCAGAAACTAACTCTCAATAACCGTTTTATCACTCACAGGATCCTATTGCTTTCGTCACCATTCCCCCACCATCACCGCTTCTTTAAACCGAAACCATCGTGAACCTCCATTTCCATACCCAAGCCCCTCAACTCCTACACCCATTCGAACCACAAAAAAACCCTTGAATCGATCCTCTCAACCCCAACAACAACCCGTAAAATTTGGTTGATCGAGCATAAATATTTGGATTTTGGGTACATTCTTCCCTTTTCTTTTTATTTATGTATAATCATTTTTTATAGTTCAATGAAAATGTGGATGATTTTATTAGTAACCTTTGCTGTTTATTTTAGTATCTTTTTATGTGTTTTATTTTCTTGCTTGTGATATGTATGTTATTTCACTTGTTGAATGTTGGTTAATTTATTATTAGCTTGTTTACTTTATTATCATGATTTCGTATTATCATTTTATAATATATTTTCTTATAAATGGTATATAATATATAATTAAAGTATTTTCTTAAAAGTATATACATGTGGTTTTTCATTTGGGCTTAGTTTTAGTTTGGGCCTTGGTTTTTAGGCCTTGGGCCTAGTTTAGATGGGTTTTGCGTTAGTTAAGGCCTTTGGATTAGTTTAGAAATTAATTTCATTAATTTAAGCCGTGTGCTCGTCTCATAGGAGTACAGTTTTAAATTAATTAAATTAATTTAGGATTAATTTTAGAGTCGTAGTTAGTCTTAAGGTTCGAATCAGTTTAGTGAGTTTAAATTTGCCTTTGGCTTATTGGGTTAAATGTTAAATTCAATAAAATTGGTTGAACACCTCTTAATTATCTTTTAAGATAAAATTGACATGGAAATTAGACTAACATTTTAATTTAAAGCTATGATTAATTAATTTGGCTTATTTTAAATAGTATTCTTGGCTTATTGGAATACTAGTTTAAAATTAATCGAATTAATTATCATATCACAAGATAACTCATAATTTATTAGGGTTCTCTAGCCTTTTTAGGATTAATTAATTTAGGGTTAATACTAGAAGTACCCAATTAGTAACTAGATCACTAATTAAATTTTCATAATTTGGGCATTTTAGGTCAGGACTTTTAGTGGGCCTTTGTGTGTTTAATTTTCAAGTCTTTGTTTGACATTCATTTTATTTGTCATTCATTTAACATTTCAATTTCATGTTTATCTTAATTAATTGATCTTAAATTATGAAAAGGAGGTATCCATTAATTCCGATATTTATGTCGTAACAGGCCTAGCTCAATGGATGTTGACCGAATATTTAAATTAATTCTTACCGTCTTAAGGTAAATATCAATTAAAAATTGACAAATCATCACATCATATCTTAATAGTTTGCACCATGCATAAAGGTGACGTATGTGATTCGAACCATAAATTAACATGGCAGCCAGACTTATATGATGTCAGTTTAATCTATGGCTTGATATACCGTCATCCTTATTAATTAAATGTCCAATTAACTTGAACCCACCAATTTGATAAAGCCCGTTTGATTAACGTCAATTTTCATTTAAGGATGCCAAATTAAATTTCAATTTAAAATCCAACAATTTCAATCTTTTTAAAAGCAACAAATATTTTGGTACCGATTTTCGGGCGTGATAGGGGTGCTAATCCATCCTCACTCGTAACCAACTCCCGAACCCTTCAAAATGGAATCTCTGGTTTTCTGGTGTCCGGCCTACCTTATCAAAGTGGCCGATGGTGACTACAAATCTTATTTTCAAATAAAATCAATTTTCTAAATTTTTATCATTTAAAAAAAAGAACTTTCAAAAAGAAATCCCTAAAATTTATTATTTTCCAAAAATGTGGGAATATCCATAGCCAACCTTATATTTAGTCGCTACAAGATCTCTATACATACTATCGCTGGATTAATCCATCATTGGAGTATGTTCTTTGGCACGAGCTTAATCCACTTCTCACTGTTTATAAATCAAAATGAGTTCTTTGCGTTTCTTCTTCTTCTTTCCCGTTCCTTCTTTTGACTGTTGATGCTTTCTGTAACTATTGATTGTTGATTTATGTTTAGATTTGATTGGATATGGGTTGAAAGCTGAACTTCTAAAGAAATGATGGAGTCCAATTAATATTGTTTTTTATGTTAGTACGATTGATTAGTGCGACTGTAAGTGCCAAATATCGTTGATACATGTGTTCACATTGCCTTACGGTGAAATTATTCACGAGTCAAGATTTAAGGTTGGGATAAAATATAAATCTTTAAAAGTGAAGGGAAATTCATAAATAAATTAACTTTTAAAAAATATATAGGGGATATGTCACGGCCTTTTCGATGCTCGTCATAAAAAAGCAATGGTTTCACCATTTTTATTAAAATTGGTCATTTTAATAAAAATAATTTATTTTATTAAAATAACAATTTTGGTCTGCGAAAATACAAAAACGAGTTCAGGAGTCGGTTACGCGGGGGAAGGGTGAGCACCCTCATAGCGCCCAAAAATGAGTACCTAGCCGATTACAAGTTGTCTTTTTGTCAGGATTTGCAAGTTCGTGTGAAATTTAAATTATTATCCATTTATGAATATGAATTAATTTTAACGGCTCTACCATGAGGAGAATAAACTATAAAGACCGCCAATACTTTTGGTGCTAATCCGTTTACACCTTTTGATGGAACACCACATTAATAGTTTATATATCCGAACAAAATTAAAACACGACGTATATAAGTGAATATCAAATGATATGATAAGAAACGTTAATACGTAACAAAGTACACATTATAGGAAACTAACTTACAATATATGCGTAAAATATAGCTATAGAATAATATAGATTACATATATTAAATATTAATCTATAGAGTTAAAAAAAAGTGCACATATTCGTATATAATATAATATAATATAATACATATACTATTATAAAAAGAAGTAATAAATTATATAATTTAGTATGAAAATTTAAAAAAAAACATAGCATTTATATATAAGGCAAAAATAAAGCCCATTAAAATGGGTATAAAAAGAATATATATTACCATAAAAATGCTATCATACCTATAAATATATAATATTAAAAGTATACCAAAAATGAAAATACCTTTTATAATTCCCCGTTTAAAATTTTGGATCAAAATCAATCCCATGTTTTTCTCTAAACACATTCAAAGTGTTCTTCATAGGATGAAGAACACAGCTGAAACTCGTCGTGTCGGCCACTCTCCACCGATGTCAGCCGTCGTCTGTCGGCGGCGAAAGAATTAAAATAATCTTTTCCGGTCTCTTTTTAAATTCCGAACTCGAATTCACCTTCTAAATCACCCGAAATGTTTTAAATAACTCCGAATCTTAAAAAACTCTTTTCGAACCTCAAAGAATAAAAGAACCCCGTTGTTAAAAAATGGTAAGAATATCCCTTCTTTTTTTATAAATAAAAACATACTCAAAGAAACACACAAAGAAATATACCTTGAAATTCTGCACTTCCTGCTTGTATAACAAAAAATTCATAGTTGTATTACAATGGAATTGTTTAGGCTTTTATAGCCATTTTATATGCCTAATTTACAAGAATAAAATCCCCCAAATCTCGATAAATGCTTCCCATGTTTGGTTGATTTACTTTCCATTTTGACGTGATTTGGTAGATTGACTTGACCGATTCCTTTCCATATTTGTTTGGTTGATCTGTCTTCCTTTTTATTTTTTCTTTGATTTGCCTTTGACTTAGTTTTCATTTGATTCAGGCTAAAATTCAGTGACTACAACTGCCCCTCTTTACTCATTTCGGAGAAACATGAATAGAGCAAAGAACAAAAAGGCACTGATTTTATCCATCCGATATGCAAACCGGTAATCATGGTCTTTTCCTTAAGCAATGGGGTGTCTTCCGCTACTACTTATACACTGGAAAACGAAGTGGCATATGATTTCATTCAACTATAAAATCTTCAGAAGATAAGATGTCTTATCCCTGAAGGAATATAGGGTGTCTTGCCCCTGAAACGGTACAGGGTGTCTTTCGCCTATCACTTCTTCTAAAAATGATGTGGGGTGTCTTTCCCTAAAGGAATATAGGGTGTCTTTCTCTTATTGCCCCTTATGGAAATGATGTGGGGTGTCTTGCCCCTGAAGGAATATAAGGTGTCTTTTGCTTATTGTTCCTTTTGGAAATGATGTGAGGTGTCTTACCCCTGAAGAGGTATAGGGTGCCTTTCGCCTATCACCTCTCTTGAAAATGATGTCGAAGCGATAGAGTGTCGTTTGCCTATTGCCCCCTCTAAAACTGGTTCCTATATCCCTGTCAAAATTCATCAAATGCCCTAATTGTGATGGGGTAGCATGTCCCTAGGGATTTCGGAAATACTTTTGGTTTTAAGAAAAACATCCTTAAGAAAAGATAGAAATAAGAAAATTTATTTTGTTTTAAGAAAAACATCCTTAAGAAATGATAAAATTAAGAAATTCTTTTGTGTTTTAAGAAAAACATCCTTAAGAAAGGATAGAATTAAGAAATTCTTTTGTGTTTTAAGAAAAACAATCTTAAGAAAGGATAGAATTAAGAAATTCTTTTGTGTTTTAAGAAAAACGTCCTTAAGAAATGATAGAATTAAGAAATTCTTATGTGTTTTAAGAAAAACATCCTTAAGAAATGATAGAATTAAGAAATTCTTTTGATTTTTAAGAAAAACATCCATAAGAAAGGATATTATTAAGAAATTCTTGTGTTTTAAGAAAAACATCCTTAAGAAATGATAGAATAAAGAAATTCTTCTATGTTTTAAGAAAAACACCTTAAGAAAGGATAAAATTAAGAAATTATTGTGTTTTAAGAAAAACATCCTTAAGAAAGGATAAAATAAAAATATTCTTTTGTGTTTTAAGAAAAATATCCTTAAGAACTGATAGAATTGAAAATTTCTTCTGTGTTTTAAGAAAAAAAATCCTTAATAAAGGATAAAATTAAAAAATTCTTTTGTATTTTAAGAAAAACATCCTTAAGAAAGAATATAATTAAGAAATTCTTGTGGTTTTAAGAAAAGCATCCTTAGGAAAGGACATATTTAAGAAATTCTTTTATGTTTTAAGAAAAACATTCTTAAGCAAAGATAGAATTAAGAAATTCTTTTGGTTTGAAGAAAAACATCCTTAAGAAAGGATATAATTAAGAACTTTTTTTTGTGTTTTAAGAAAAACATCCTTAAGAAATAATAAAATTAAGAAATTCTTGTGGTTTTAAGATAAACATCCTTAAGAAAGGACAAAATTAAGAAATTCTTTTGGTTTAAAGAAAAGTATCCTTAACCAAGGATATAATTAAGAAATTCTTATGTGTTTTTTTTAAAAAAAAAACATCCATAAGAAATGATAGAATTAAGAAATTCTTTTGTTTTATGGAAAATGTAGACGACACGTGAGTGCGTGGTTTCCTGGTCGATGCAAAGATACATGAATTCTTTTTAGGATTTTCTTCTTGATTTCTACACTTGAAGTATTAAATTGATCTTCATGCCCTTATTCAAATCTTCAAGTCATGTGACTTCGGTCAACATTATATCTTTCCCCAACTTAGAGATGTCCTCTATAATATTTTCTTTTGCATCCTAAATCAAAACAAACAGAATAGTGAGAATTAAGCACATGATATAACTATAAATTATAACAAGGTGTATATAATTATGACCTATCAAATTTCCTTACACCTATTTCACGCTTGTCCTCGAGCATACCTCAATTTAACAACACTGACTCTCCTATCAAATTCCTTTTTGTCTCGTATAATATCCCATAATACTAATAAAGTTAAGCATACATCAAGGATTTAAATCACAATGACAATTAAGATAATGAGCATTCATATAATAAATTTTGCAATAAAAGTCAAACATCTCATCAATCCACTAATATCAAATGCAACAAGACTTAATACCCTCGCATGATTTTGCTCAATACTCTCAAAGTGTTTAGGGTGCATTTAGCTCTCAAGATCAAAACATAGCACTATATTATCATAAGCTTGCAAATGAATCAAATCTCCACCACTGCATATGAATGTGATGCAAAAATCAAAGGGTCTTTACAAGGGTTGTAACGGGGCTTGGGGTAAGGGTATGGTAAAAGGCTAAATAAAGGATTCACAATCAAGACAAGAGTACCTATTTTCATGATATCAATTCCACATAGAAGAACATACCACCAAGACTTTTGAAAATTTATCCTCACATCCCATTTAAGCACAAGGAATTTAGAGAAATAACATTCAATTGTTTTTACAAACATATCTCCAAATATCTTTCTTTTTTCAAGTAACAAACTTCATTTTTCTTTTTTTTTTCTCCTTTTTTCGCACTTTCTCTTTTTTTTTTGGAACAATTTTTTCCTCTTGTCTTGACAAGGGTAGCAGAAAGAAGGGGTAACAAAAAGGCTTGGGTTAAAATGTAGTAAGACAAAGAAAAGGGAAAATGGGCTCAAATTGGCTAACTAAGGGAAAACCACATGGGTAGGCTTTTTTTGGAAGTCTAAAAAATTGGTTAAACATAATTTCCCTTATCATATTGAAGCATTAATCCAAAAATGTGGTCTCAAAATGTATTCACAAGCAAGTTCTAGAATAAACATGCTAAATTTTACACACTCAGCAAAAAAATGAGCAAGACATAATGAATTGCTCTTGGGCTCAAAATCTCATCAAAGTGTGTTATTTGCATCAAGTCATGTGCATTTTCAACTAATAAACCAATGAGATATCATCCAAATTTTAAGAAAACACTAATCATGCTCATCACTTTCATGCATTGTAATTCAAACCAAGATATATCCAAAACTTAGAAGGTATTCCAAGATATTAGACAGAGATTCAAGATTTCAAAAGAGGAATCAGCATATAAGAATTGAACCACACCAAATTCCAAGCGCAAAAACATGATTTTCAAAAAGAAATCAAATTTAAATGAAAACAGTTTGAAAAGAAAATCATGTAGAAAATATCTCCCCTTTCATTGGCATCCTCAAGAACCAAAATCTTCGTTATGTAATAACCGCTTGGTTGCATAGTCAAAGTTATCCCATATCACTCGCATCTCATGCACATTATTCTTCTTAACACTGATGTGAGCATACTCTGACGTTTCTATCACGTGATCAGCTGACAAACTATCCCCCTTTGCCCCCTGGTTAACCTCATACAAACGACATACATCTGTATTATCTTCTTCTTTCTTGAGGTACCTTCCATCCATGGCAAAAGTTTTTTTTCTAATCAAGCAACATACTCAAGAATCAACCCCTTTAAAGTATGCAATGTAGATGCAAGAAACAACTATGCAAAACAAAACAAGACAATAAAAAGAAAGAAGTAGTACTCTCGAAAATAACCAAAAATAAGGTATAAAAGGTCCAAAATAATTTCATTGCACGAATAATAACTGAGCAACGCATTCTAACATTTTTGGACATGTCTCCATGAACTATTCTTATGAAATAATTTTGACCTAATTCTAATTCTAGGGTTTTCCACATGGATCTATTGGGGTAGGTTCTTAGATGCAAACAAAGGTTTGGTTCTAGAAAGGTCCTTAAGCTTTCCTTACTATCCCCTACTAAGGGTAGCAAAGACCTTGATCCTCACCCATTATAAGCTATTATGAATCAAGTTCAACTTAAGGGGACCCATTTTTCTATGTACATACAGAGAATCAGTATTCTCACGAAGACATAGGGATATGAGCCCTGAAGGTACTTGCTAGGCTCATACGAAGAATCAATATTCCCACAAGAGCAATAGTATTTTCCCTCACTTAAACGAACGAGATAAAGCTCGGGAATAGAGCTTATTATGCCAAATTTTAAATGCGTAAAATGAAATCACATTCCTAAATGGATAATTAAATTAAATTTTACGTGAACTTAGCAAATTTCGACATTAAGACAAAGGTGTAATCAGCTTGTGGCTAGACTCTCTTTCGATAAAACATTCCCTAGCGGAGTCGCCAAGCTATCGTAGTAAGGACTCGGGCTTGACTTTTAAAAAATAATAACAGAGTCGCCACCAATCTTTTTTCGATGTGTGATTGAATCACCTAAAAATGGGTCATTTTAATAAAAACAATTTTTTTATTAAAACAATAATTTTGGTATGGGAAAACACAAAAACGGGTCCGGGAGTCGATTACGCGTGGGGAAGGGTGAGCATCCCCACAACACCTAAAAATTGGTACCTAGTTGACTACAAGATGTTTTTTATCGAAATTTTCAAGTTCGTGTGAAATTTAAATTATTACCCATTTATGAATATGAATTCATTTTAACGGCTCCACCATTAGGAGAATAAACTATAATCATCGACAACACTTCTGGCGCTAACCCTCTCACCCCTTTTGGTGGAATACTACATTGACAATTTATACATCCGAACAAAATTAAAGCATGACATACATAAGTTACCATCAAATGATATGATAAAAAACATAAATAAATAATATACGTAATAAAGTCCGCATTATATGAAACTAACTTACAATATATGCGTAAAATATAACTATAGAATAATATAGATTACATATATTAAATATTAATACTATAGAGCAAAACACATAATTTCATAAATATGCATGTATAATATCATCATATTTAAAATATTGGACTAAATTATAAAAATTAGAAAGAAATTGGGGTTAACTTTAGGTTAAATAAAGATTTTTATGACTAAATTAAATAAAAATATAATTACATTTAAAATGTTGGACTAGATTATAAATATTATAAAGAAATATGGGTCTATTTCAGGTTAAATATAGATTTTTAGGACTAAAATAAACAAAAATATCATCATATTAAAAATTATTGGAGAAAATTAAAAGACATAGAAAGAAATTGAGGCCAATTCTAGGTTAAATAATTATTTTTAGGATTAAACTGAACAAAAATATAATCATATTTAAAATATTGGATTAAATTTAAAAAATTAAAAACAAATCGAGGTTAATTTTGGGTCCATAAAGATTTTTAGGACTAAATTGAACATAAATATAATTATATTTAAAATATTGAACTAAATTATAAAAATTATAGAAAAAATTAGGGTTAATTTCGGGTTAACCGATGATTTTTTGGACTAAATTGAACAAAAATATGATTATATTTAAAATATTTGACTAAATTGTAAAAATTATAAAGATATAGGGGCCAATTGTGGGTTAAATATAGACTTTTAGGACTATATTGAACAAAAATATAATTATATTTAAAATATTAGACTAAATTATAATAATCATAAAGTAATAGGGGTCAATTTTTGGTTAAATAAAGATATTGAGGACTAAGTTAAACAAAAATATCATAATATTAGAAATATTGGACTAAATTATAAAAATAGAAAGAAATTAGGGTCAATTTCGAATTAAATAAAGATTTTTAGGATTAAATTGAACAAAAATATTTTTTGACATACTTACCGTGTAATTTACCCCTTTTATTAAAGTCAAGTGATTTTTTTGTTTATTAGTGGCACGTAGTGTGTTTTGATTGGTCTATGATTTTTTTTAACGAGAGTTGACGGTAGGGACAAATGAGGTCACCATTTAAAGTTTAGGGGGAAAAACGTCCTAAAAATTCTTTAAGGGCTAACTCGATATAAAGTGTATACTTTAAGGGGGCGTTAGGTTCACGGAAAAGATCATTACTTGAGTGAATGATCTTTACCAGAATCACATATCCACGTTTGGTTGGGGAGCATTCCCTCTAAAGAGTAATATTGTATTACCAACGGTAGCACTTTTTTCATTCAATGGTGGGAGTGTGATTCCCTTGAATTTCCTAGGTATTTGTCAATTCCCACCCCTTTGGACCATATTGCCCCTGACTAATGAATTTTGTTCACATGAATCCTTTATTGAATTTAATTAGATGATTAAATATGTGTGGTGTAAATTAATTAAATATTTTTATTCAATATTATTTAACATTTAAATAGTGTTATACATATTTAAATATTATTTTAATATTTAATGCATTTTTATTAATATTATATTTATGATACTTATAAGTTAGACATTGGGATTGCATATTTCTTGAAAATTAATAATTTAAGAGTTGAAGTTTTAAATTTTATTCTTTGATTTATAAGATTTTTATCATCTTATAAAACATTTTTAGTAGGTTAAACTTATGATATAAATTCTTTTCAATAATATACAACTTTTAGATTTATATTATTATTAACTTTAATTTACTTGATAATATGTCACAAGTAATAAAAAATCAAAAATTTGAATATATTAAAAGTTTGACATTTAAAAATGCACAAAAATATTTAATAGAGGCTAACGAGGGTATGTAAATATAAATTATATTTAAAAAAATAGTTCATATAATAATTATATTAATAATATGATAAATATATAGTTTTTGCAAAGTTTAGATAGTGTAACAAAAATAATTGTGTTACTTTTTGTGCATATGTTTTTAATTTAATATTGAAAGTTATTGTCAAAAAAATATTCAAAGTTTAACATGTTTAAAAGAAAATACAACACATGATCAATTTAGTAAATTTTACTTTCATATAATTTTATATACCTCCAATCAAACACAACAATCTTACATTCCTTTTCAATTTTATATGGCCAGCGGTGGCACTAGGCTTAGTGTTAGTTGCCGACCATTGGTATATTCTTTTGTTTATTTGTTTAATGTTTTAGTTTTTTTAAATTCAACAATTTTACCCTGTGACATGATTTTTTTCTACCTTTTAGTACATATTTTTTTGTCTTTTGGCACATTTTTCTTCTATTAATTGATCGTTTGACTATTTTTTTTCATTTAATTTTTTATTAGGGTTGGATTTGACGTCGCCACGACTGATCAAGATGGTGCTCTTTTGATTATCCTATTCATTTCCCTACTTTGGACCCTTGAACTGAATTTGGATACGAGCTCACAGTCACCGTTCTTGTTCGTGATTGAGTTGTGGTAACAAACGTGTTGTCAACGTGCCTTATTATTGTAATATGCATTTTTAATTTCGTTTGTTGTTGGTTTTTACCTTTCATCGTCGAGCTTTGGTGATGTTTGTATCTATTTTGTTTCGAGCATTTGAGTTATGGTTTTTGCCTTTTCTAGGTTGGGTCCTATTTATGAACTAGAGGCATTAGTTTTCGTGTTATTAAGAATATGTCTGGATCAATTTCGTTTACTTGAGTTGTAAACTCTCATTGTATTTCTAGATTTTTACTCTTTTAATAAAACCGGCGTACTCATATTAAAAAACACAAATAAATAAACATTTATTCTTTATTTATTGTCTGGTTTTAGTTATTATAATGCCTTTCTTTCTTTTCCTAAATAGCTTGGGCTCCCTCCTCGAGCAGACTTTTTTTTTGTTATTGCTCCTTTTAATATTAGTCTTGTTTCTCTAAAAAATAAGACACGAAGAAAAAGCATAAGACAATATATAGATAATGTTTAAAAATATAAATTGATTTTTCTATAAAAAATTATTAATTGTGAACAATTAAAATATTAAAAATTACATGTATGACTTAGATTTCAAAATTCAAGGGTCGGTTCAACCTGAACAGCGGGCCTTGCATTTGGGCTGTAAGTTGGGCTTAAAGTGCTCTTAAGAGCCTTAATGGGCCTCCTTGTGTTGTTTGGATAAGTCTTGAGCTTGTTGTGTCAAGAGAAGAGATAGAGCTAGAAAGGTAAATAAGTAAATTACCTTGTTTTGAAAAGGGGAAGGCATTTCTTTTAATTCTCTATAGAAAGTAGAGAAGATGATATCACCCTCTTCCTCCCTTTGTCGCCCCTCATCTCTTTTCATTCTCCCCAAAAGAAAACAAACAAAGGTTGGATGTTTTTCATTCTAAGTGTGAATCTCATATTTGTTGTTGAGAGGAAGTTAAACATCACTCAAGGATCTATGTTTTGAGGTAATGATGGATGATTTTGGTGGAGGTTAGAAAAATAGGTGTTTTGTGGAGGTTAAAGAGGAAAAACGGGATTTGAGGATTTAATCCCTTTTCTTGTTGAAGAATTCTTTCAGCATATCTTAAGTATCCAACAATATCGTAACTCCTTTTATAACATTTTCCTTGTAGTGAAAGAGGTTGAAAATCCCTCAAAAGAGCTTAGGAAGAATAAGGCTTCTTTTCCAACTTAAAATCAAGGTTAGTACACTACTAAATCCTTTGGTTCATGCATATCCTAAGGATGATGCCTTATTGCTTGATTTGATATGCATGGTTGTTTTTGGTGTTAAATGCTTTAAACCCTCTCTAATGGTGAGATTCAAATTAAATGTTAATACCTTGTAAAAATGGTAGTAAACCACCTTAAACACTCTCATAAGACGTATGATCGAGTTTAAGGGCTAAAGGTTGTGTTTTGGGGGCTTGGAGAGTGATTTCCCGAGCCTAAGAAGCCATTTCGAGGCTTTAGTATCAGTACATGGGGAAGCGGTACCGATACCCTAGTGTTTTGTGTTTAAAGAACATTATTTCGTTGGATGAACAATGAAGTGTTTGGAAAATCCGGTACACCCCATGCGCAACGAAAAAATTATCCGGTTAATCCACCAGTGATCTATGTACAAGGGACGAATTCGGGGTGATAAAAGATGAAAACATTACCTCAAGTAATCTGGAATTCCACAGCGAGTATAGGAGAATCCAAATCAAATCCAAGTCGTCACAGCAGTGTTCTGACCTCTACGCAGTCTACCCGAATAAAATGAACAATTTTTCTCTTCTCTAACTGTTAGAGAGGATTTTTGAAAAAAAAACATTTGTTGGCTGCTATACCTTATGTCTTTATATAGTATTTAAAAACCTAATTTTAATTAAATTCGGATTCTTTAAATATACAATATATTTAACCGAATATAATTAAATATGTAGAATCTAATTCTACTTTAATTAGGTTTCTTTTAGATATATATATATTTAATAGTATTTGACAATTACAATAACTTATCAAATATTAACACATATATAAAAATAAAATTATCCATAATTACAATAATTATAACAATTTCGGTTTCTCACTAATTACGTGTACAACAAGTTTGTACACATGCTATCTAGTCGAGTTTTCTTCATTTCAATCATAGGGTGTGACCCTTGTAGGTTCATGTAACGTTAGCAGTAATATCCAGAACAATTCTAATATTACAAGCAATGAGTGGCATCTAGCAATACATCATTGCTACCTATGTTACATGAAATCGTGGTTCGATTTAGACTTTTTTCATGATTAACTTCCTTTATGTATTTCATCCTTTTGTCCTCACATCTAGATCAGAAACAAATCATGGTTTAGTCACACTTGTATAGTCCATCTAATGTTTCTTGATATCTTGAGTGGATTATTATAAACAAATAACTATGATATACGGTATCAATTTATTCGAGCATGGCCATGCATTTTCCAATCTCACTCAATAAAGTGGCCTATGATACTACTCCTATTATGTAGGAGGGACAAATCCTATATTGATCAACCATATTTTGCTACATGCATTATGACATATTCAATATCAGTCGTTATAGAGTAGGCAGTTACGACACACGTTTGGCCGTATCAAAATATGTCACTCACGATGTTGAAATAATGATGATCTCAAGTCCGGGGATCATACATGTAGTTATCACCATGATCAATGTTGTGACTGTCACATAATAATTTAAGAAACATGCTCATAGCGGGTCAGTCCAGTATGTGGTTCCCTAACACATACTTATGTATTAATTTTGACATCTTCATGTCAATAACAACACTTCGTCATCAATCAACCGCATATTAGTCTTAATACATTATTGTTGTCTAAGCCCACAATAATTCTCGACTAAGGACATTCAAGAATAACTAATATTATTCTAAGGACTTTATTATAATTCAGTTTATTTATAGATACACAAAATAAGACTGAAATAATAATAATGACTTCTTGTTAATAAACAAGATAAAATAAGTATGTCTTTTACGACTAGCTCAAAATTGGTCTTTGGGCATTCTCCAATATGAAAGGGGTACCAGTACAGTGTTCAACTTGTACCAATACACCATGCAACCTAGTACTGGTATGGGTCGACCTATATCTGTACGCTAAGGCTTTGGGAAATTCCAATAAGCCAATTTCGTATTGGTACGCTATGAGTACAGGTACCCAAAGGGTACCCGTAACGATACGCGAGAACCTGTAGCGGAACCCACTAGGCAATCTGCCCAAAAATATCGACTTTATCCTAGAAGGCTGAAAAAAATATATTGTTCGATCCAATGGACCCTTAATGGCCTAAAATGAGTGGTAAAATTGAGAAGTTGAGAAACCTCCTTATACTCGAGCATAAAATGTAAGAACTTGGTAAAAGTCTTTGTGTGACTTATATGTTAGTAGAAACCATTGGATGGTATGGTTATGAGATGTTGTTATGTGCTATGTAAGCACTTGATTGTTGGGATCTAGACACCTAGTGAGAGAAAGAGTGTGTTGTAACACCATAGTTAAAGATTCTCGAATATATGATCACGATGCTTAGTGGTCGCGGGCCACATTCAAATATGATTGATGAGAGATTCCGAGCATGGATGTATCATCCCGATGCTTAGTGGTCGCGAGCCTCACCCCAAAGAGTATATGATCTTGATGCTTAGTGGTCTCAGGCCTCACTCAGAGTGTATGTTCCCGATGCTTAGTGGACACGAGCCTCGCTCTTATATTGTGGTATAATGCTTATATGCTATGTGAACCCTATGTTTACTTGATGTTGCTAATGTTTAGGCGGCTAGAGGTAGCACCATATTTATATGATGTTATTGTCATGTTATCATCTTTTGCTGCATGCTCATCATTATGATTTGCATAAAGTATGGTTGAGTGGAAGTGTATCCACTGAGCTTCGTTAGCTCATCGTTTGGAATTGTTATTTTCTTTCGCATGTTAGTAGGTTGATGTGCATCGATTGGAGCACCATCGGAGTAGGACTTCAGCACCGACTTGTAGTTCGAGTACAGTGCTTAGATTATTTGCGCTATATATTCGTAGGACCCTATGTTGTTTTGTAACTCTTATTTTTGGATTTTAAATCATGAATCAAATGCTTTAATTATGTATTTTTAAATAGAGCTCCCATGTAATGTTTTTGATTATTTATCTACTCTGAAATATTTGAACTTACTGAACTTTATGAAATATATGTGTTTTGGGCTAAGCTAGGTTGAAATTTTATGGTAATGGGTTGGACTTAAAGCCCAAATATGACACCCGAGTTGATTGTGCTACATTACATGTATATTTTTTAAAAAAATCATAAAAATAATTCAAACTTAAAGATTATTGCCGAGATTAATAGTAGAAAAATAACTTCAATAATCAAAAATTAAAATTAATCACGTTTCTAGAATAAAAATGAGATTAGATAATATAATTAATTCAATCGCACAATCAAATTAAAATTCAAATCTAGCTTTGACTTATTAAAAGTAAAAAAATGTATCTTACAAATTGAAAAACAAGATTATCCTACACTTGAGATAGGGATGACAATGGATCGGATTTGAATTGGACTTTATAAAGTCCAAGTCTAATCCAATTAATAATCGGAATTCCAAAAAAAATTAAATCCGATTATATAAATTCGAGTCCAGTCCAATAAAATATCAAAAGTCCGAATCCAATTATTCTTTTTCCTTTTTTTAAAGTAACAACTCAAACAAATATCTTTAAATAAAAAATAATTTTCATCAAATAAATATATTTAAACTAATAGAACAAACAAATCTCAACAAATATTGCAACCCAATATAAAACAAATTAAAGTAACAACTCAAACTTCAACTAAAAAAAACTCAAAAACAAATAAATTATTCTTACATAAACTACTATTGTCTTACTAGTCTACTAACATAACTACTTTTCAAATTACAATTATAAAATGTTTAATAAATATTATGATTCCACGATGTTGATTCCTAAGCCACAACGATAACGCTTCGACCTCTACGTAGTTCACCTAGTTGAAACGAGCATATAAATCTCTCTTAAACTATTTAGAGGGTTTTTCAAAAAAGCATTAATGACTGCTAGATCTCTCATGCCTTTATAAAGTCTTTGTAATCCTAATTCAATTTATATTAGGATTTCAATATATATATATATATATATATATTAATATATTTAACTGTTGGGGTGATCAATCAATGTTGAAAGTGGCCAAGAGGGGTGAATTGGCAATTAAATGGATTAGAAAGCAAATTGGAAAATAAAAAGATTTGAGACACAAGAGTTATAGTGGTTCAACTTTCTAACAAGGTTTACATCCACTACCTTAGCTTCTCATTAAGGATTTTCCAAATCCACTATTGAATTTTTACCTTTTCTAGGCTAAGGAGGCAACCTTGTACACAATAAAAGCTTTCTACCCAAAGCTTTGATCAAACACTCTCTTTTACAAGAAATTGAATAGAAAACTGAAAATTCTCTCAAAGGTGAAGTGTTTGCCCAAATATAAGTTCACTCAAACCCAATACTTGAATAAAAATGATTACAAATTCGAAATCTCAAGTGGGTTACAAAGATATGACTCTAATAGGCTCAAGAAAGTTGGATTTTTTCTTGAATGCTTAAGACTTGTTCACTTGTTTTTGTAGCTTTGGAGACTTGTTTGTATACCCTTTCATTGATTTCTAACCGTTTGGGTTGTTGAGATCATCAATATAACCGTTGGGCAGCATTTTTCCTACAATAATTGTTGTTAGGTAGCAGGGAGTATCGGTACACGAAGAGATGTACCGGTACATGCCATAAGAAGAAATAGTTGTTGTACAAATAGGTATCAATATGTAGGAAGACGTATCGGTACGAAGAGTAAATTTTACAAAGGCGTATCGATACGGCTTAGCCCGTATCAGTATGAGTTTTGCTCACTGGAATCTGAGAAATAAGTAAGTGGAAAAAGGTTTTGGTGCGCCTAGGGGAGTATCGATACGTATAACCACTTTTTGAACTTATGGTTATAATAAACTGACAAGATAACTGTAAAAAATTATTATCAAAAGATCTTGAAAATCTAAACACCTCGTATCGGTACGCAGATAGTCGTACCGATACTTAAAGGCTATTTAGTTCCCAGATATGAATGGTGTACCGGTGCGGCTTCAAGCGTATCGATACCCAATAGCTATTTTGTATAAAACGTTTTCTAATAGTCAAAATCTGTATCGATATGGCTAAGGGTGTATCGATACTCCTGAACCAAATTGAGCTATTTGAGTACAAAAATAGTTAGAGAATATCTGGGCTTTTAGTTTTTGACTTAGAAATAATTTGAAGTTCGAATCCTTGTCATTTTGTAAGACTTTTTGTGTACTTAAAAAGTTATCCAATTTTACAAATTGGTGGTTGAAATACTTTGTTATATCAAAATCAAATATTGGTTTTACAATCTCCCTGTTGTTGATATAACAAATCCAAAGTAAATTTTTAAGTCTTTTGAAAAAAATACTCCCCCTTTCTTTAAGGCTAAAATATAATGATGTTTGTCGAATAGTGATGCACTCTAGAGAAAGTATACTCGTTGTATCAAGTAATAAAGTAAGAGTATAATGTTGAACCCACGAGGATTGGTTTGATAAATACGAGGTTATCATACTTAGGGATGAGTTGCAAGTATGGTGAATGTTGGTTTAAGAGAAAACTAATTAAACTAATCTAAGATTGCAGTAATAAAAAAAAACTACAATGACTTAATGATTAATTATGGAGGTTGGGATTATTGCTAAGGATATATGTATTGTTATCTTACTCAATGCTATAGCAACGAGAGATACATGTCTACGTAAAACCTAAGATACTTCATATACTCGACATGATTTTCTAAAGAACTTCTGACTCTCTTGATGCCTAAAAGTTAATAAATTTGTAATTAAGGTGATACATGTCTGCGTTAACTCTAACCACTCTATTATTTGTTTAAGAACTCTCTTTTAGTGATTAAAGCCATAAACTTATGTATAAGTCGGGTTAGAATTAAGTTGTCAGCTTAGCCTCACTGCTCATGTTTGTTTAACTTAAATCTCTCGAATATTAAGCCATAGATCAATAGTTAACAGGCCTCTCTCGAATAGCTCTTATAATTAACTACGCATTAAGCACATGAACAAAATAGATGAAGATGAAACAACTAAAGCATTGAATTAAAATAACCAAAACAGATAATCCTTGGTCGCAAGAACCCCAACTAAAGAGTTTAGCTCATGTATGTTTAACTTAACTCTCTTGAATAGTAAGCCACAGATCAATAGTTAATAGGCCTCTCTCAAATAGCTCTTACAATTAACTACACATTAAGCAAATAAACAGAATATATAAAGATGAAATAACTAAAGCATTTAATTAAAATAACCAAAACATATAATCCTTGGGCGCAATAACCTCAACTAGAGAGTTTAGCTCATGTTTGAGCGTAAAACAACCATAATTAAAAGTATATAGTATGTCAGTTTATCAAGCAAGAAAAAAATCGTCTAGCTTCGCCCTGGTGGTACTCCGCAAGCTTGAACTAGGACTGTCGTCTGAATTGTGCTCTTTAGCAATCATCTCCTTTTGAGTAGCATCCAAGTGTTCTTTATATAATCGGTGAAAAAGGACTTCAGCACCCTAAAGTGCATGGCTTCATTAAATAAATGTCAATTGTTTCCCGCCTCATTAAATGTTGTGTATCTCAGAGAAAGTCCACGTGGGAAAAGGAAGATTCATCTCGAACTTCTCATGCTTCGTCAGCTCCAGCCATGCGATCTACTCCTCTCATGCTCTGACATTCCTCCAACATCCACTAGCATCTTGCACATACACCACAAAACACCACCTTCTCGTGAAAAGAACTAATATATATGACAATTTAAGAACAAGTGGTGTAACTCACTATTGAAATGCAAATATGTACATTTTAACCTAAATGCAACCTAAATGAGCTTAAAGACATGCAAAATACAAGGATTAAGGGTATATAAAATAGAACATTTAGGCACTCGTCAAATACCCCCAAACTTGAAATGTTGATTATCCTCAAGAAATGCAAAATGAAAACAAGAAAAAATAAAAACAGAAAGTAAGAATAGTAAATAACTCTTAAGTCCTAAGGTTCCACTAAGCTATTATTACAATGATTCCAAGTTATGTTGTAGTAGTAATTCATTCCTCAGCTATGTCAATGATAAGCAAGAATATCAGAGCTTATAGTTTTATTCAAAAGATTAAATCTACTGTAAATGTAGTGTGTGCTTGGTTACATGCATTCATCACTTAATAGTCTTAGAGAGGCTTAAGGGTTGCTTTCTTTTTTGCCTTGGCACATTGATTTCCCTTTTAAGCACATCTTTACTCTATTTTCTTTTAAGTTTGAAAACTGGATCCTTGGGGCTTTAGCTTATCACACTACCCTTGGGTGCCTGAAAATGGAGTGGAGCAAATAGCACATCCCCTACCCTACAAGCAGTGTCATCCTGTGAAGACTTTTATTCACTCTTTGCTAATACTATCATTCCTACCAGGGAAAGTTAAATGGAGCAAACACAACTCACCTAGTGTACTGAGATAGCAAGATGCATAGAAGAGTGTCCCTCAACATTTTTGTTTAAATTATCAAGTCTTAATTTATTTTCTTGGTTTTTTAGGGAGTAATTTAGCCTTTAACTTGGTACATTGAGTATTTCAATTCTTTTCTTTTGATTCGTACTTAAGCATCAGAAAGTCGACCTAGAGCATCCCTAAGATTTCTTAAGTATCAAAGTGCATGCAACTTGTAGTTCTTAAGGACCACAACAAATTTATCATTAAGTTTAAAAACAACTTGCAAAGCATCAACATAGAATCATCATAGGAAGTCATAATCGACGCAGCAGCAAATTCAAAATCAAAGGAATCATAGCAAATGGAACCTATTGGGCAGATTAGGCTAATTACACTCATATTTTTTTGAAAAAATTAAATTTAACCTAAATTCAACCTAATCTATATGGGTATGTACTCTCCCAAACTTGAGAAGAGCATTGTCCCTAATGCAAAAAGAAAAGAAAAATAAAAAAAAACAAAGCAAGACAAATCAATGAAAAAAAGAAAAGAAAAATGAAAGAAAAACAAAGCAAGTCAAATCAATGAAAAAACAAATTGAGATAACAATGCAAATGTAGAATATGAAAAACATAAAACAAAACTAAGAATAAAAAAAAATCTAACCTAGGGAGTTATTGGGGTGGTGGGTCCCGGATGATGATGCCCTTGCCTTTGCCTCGGGTGGTCGTTTGTTTCTTGGCAGGGTAGGTAGTTGTGCCGACATCAGTATCTGGCTGTGGCCTCTTCTTGGTGGGGTCCTCTAGTGATGGCATAGGAGGGTTGTCCTGAGCGTTTGGGAGAAGTTTTTGTGCAAATACTGGGAATAACAATTGTTCGTCTGGCAAGAGCCTCCGAAATAGCAACTACAATTTCACTTCCCTTTGTTCTGCGGTAGAGAAGAGTAGTTGGAGAGAAGTACGAATTGTTTCCGCCACAATGTTAGTAATGGGCAAAAGAAAAGCAGATGGAATAGCGGAAGGTGCAACATGAGCATATCCTCTTATTTCCTCCACTTGGAATGGGAATAGCCCTAGTCAGGCTACCACAGTTGCGTCCCCTCCCCTAGTCGGTACTCCTGATAGAGTGCAAAAGAGCTGTGATTAAGTTGGGAAAGGTAACCCATTGAGTTTCCTTATAGTGGTGGTGCCTTTGATGATGGCTGCACGAATCAATTGTGCGAGGAATAAATTATGCCTTCGATAATGGAGTCCAATAGTCTCATCTGCCAGAGGGAAAGAGTTTCTCTATTTTTGGTTGGTAAGAGACGGATATTGATAATGCGAGCCCAAAATCAAGAATCTGGCTTCAGCTTCTGCCGTTCTACTCTTCTATCATGGCCTTCACCATTCCATTTTGTCCTAGGGATACATAATTCATGCAATTTTTTTGCGTATGGTTCCCTATTGTGGCCTATTGTGTGATTCTCTTCATGATGTGCAGAAAATTGGTAATGCTGGGTTATGACCTCCTCAAAGAAATCCACAACTTTCCCTCTTACCATCATCAACTTCTCTCTTGCATGACCCACATGAGTGTAGAATTCCTGCACCCATGACACATTGATGTATCTGGGTTGTTGGATGAATGTATTCCATTGCTGCTTGTTAAGCACATAAAGTGTATGGGGGTCAAATCGTTCTCTATATTCAGCGATAAATGCTAGCCCTTCTTCCTCCAGGATCTCCTGTTGGCAGATTATCTTGTATTGTTGTTGTACGGATTGGGAGAGTGGAAGATTGGTGTATCTGGATGGTGTAATAGTGGCATCTGGAAGGATTGTTGGAGTTTTAAATTGAACTTCATCGAAGATGGAGTTTGAGGAAACAGAACTATATTCCATTGAAGAATAGTGAAAGTTTCGTGAGGACTTTGTATAGAAGATAAAGCTACGTCTTTCTGATAAGTATGGAGAATTAAAAATTTGGCTATAATATAGGTACCCAGAAGGCCATGAACACAATAAATAGAGCCTTGATTAGGGTGCCTCTTGATCAACACATTTAGGATGAGTTTGGTAATTTGTCAGAGAAGCACCAAAATCCCCTTGTGTCTCCGCACATCTCGCAAACATGTTACTCCTTTTAATAGTCCCCGTCATCGATCTTTGCCCAAAATTCAAATAGCCTTTCTTCCTAGCTTCTTTCTTGACGACTATCGTAATATATCTGTAGGTCAAAAAATAGAAGGAAAACGTAAAACTAAAAAAAGAAAATATAATATATATAGTAATAAGAGCGAGAAAGAATGGATGGGTTAATCGTGTAGCGAGGTTGTAGTAAACTTATCACGAACAATGGGTGCTCCATTGTACATGTACAACCATTTAAGCACCATGCTTATGAAGCTGAGATATTGATCATGAATTTGGGCCAGAGATAGCACCAGATGGTAAGATTCTTCAGCATCGTTTAATTGTCCGATAACATCTTGTGGATATTAGAGTTTAGTGTTCACAATGGGCCATTCATTTATAGGAGGGAAAATGTCAACTTCACACCATTTGATAACTTCGTTCATGAGTAGAGTTTTTATGGTTGGTATAAGTCTCGATCCAACCCAATTGCTAAAGTCATTTATGATCAATGCCTTGTAATTTCACACTTGCACATTTGTGTTCTTGGAATTGGCAACATACCAATTTATGGACTGTTCTTTATCTTTATTAGCATTGTGCATAATCTCATCCGCTAGATCCTCCATGCATCCACAAGCTGGCAGTCCTCACAGCCCTCTATATACCTTGGCATGTTGAAGACATTGAGTGTGATCTTGTCATCGTTCATCTTCATGGTAAAGTTACCATTTTCACAGTCGATCATAATCTGTCTAGTGACTAGGAATGGTCCACCTAAGATGATGGGATCATTTTCATCAGCTTCACAGCCAGTGATGATAAAGTCTGCTAAGAAGAAAAACTTATTTACCCTAACTTACACGTCTTCAATTTTGCCCTTGGGTCGAATTTGCGATTGATTAGCCAAGTGGAGGATCACTGAAGTAGGCCTTGCTTTCCCCATCCCTAGTCGTTTGAACACAGATTTCGACATTAAGTTTACACTTGCAATTAGATTAGACAAAGCATGGCCAGTATAGTTGTGGCCTATATAGCATGGAATGTGAAGCTTCCAGGATCCTTCATCTTGGGTGGCAAATCACTCAGAACAGCTACAGACTTGCCCATGGTGGTGATAGTTTCAACATCACTCAGAACAGCTACATAGGTTGGTATCTTATGGCTTGCTAGCTGGAGGATCATCCTCATCCTTGTATTTCTTGCCTTTAATAGCAAGGTTACTCACTGTATCAAGCACAAAAGCTGATTTCTTTGCTACAAGAGCATATGTGGATGGCTTGCTTGGAGTAGGTTCAACTGGAAAACTTCCCCCAAACTTGGCATTTATCCTCAACTGCGTGCCACTATGAAGAATGATGGCATTGCATTGCTCTGGATTAAAGGCCTTAGTGACTTCAGTATCACTAGGTAAGATGCCAGGTGGTCTCGTCTTCAAAATTTGGGCAATTAGCCCTACTTGAGTCTCAAGGGACCTTATCAAGGCGGTGTTGTTTTGCATGATCTGTTGATGGTTTTTCAACATGGCAGCTTGTGTTGTGAGCATGTCACTGTGGTTCTTCAAGTGGGCTTCTTGATCTTGCATAATGACACATGTAGTTTCAATAAAAGTTTGATAAGAATTATCAAAAGAATTTGAATCAGAGTTAGAAGCTCCCTAGTTTTGCCTCTGAGTCTTCTGGAATCTAGGAGGTTCAGTTGATGTAGATGGTTGTGCTCTTGAATTTCCTTTATTACCTCCCTAACCAAAATTTGGATGTTGTCGGCACCCTGGGTTGTAGGTTTTGGAGTAGGGATTATTGTTTTGGTTGGTGTTCCCTACATAGCATCCAAATTCCTGTTAGTTTGGGCATTCGCTCAACAAGCGTTCCCCATCACAGTGCTGAAAAGTGTATTGTACCACCTTTGCCTCACGAACATTTGAGGGTCCCTTTATGTTTTTGAGCAAGGTAGTAATGGTTGAGAGATGAGGTGTGACAATCTGGGACTTGTCTAATTGAAGTGTTCCAGCTTCTTTAGGTCCAAGCCTCAATCTCCCCCATGGGAACTGATACTCGATGTTGGCTATCCTGTCAAGTGTCTTGAAAGCCTCGCTAGTTTCTCTATCGATCAAGGTACCATTAGCTGATGAGTCGATTATCATCCTTGTTTGTGCATTGACGCCATTATAGAATGTCATGACTTCTAGCCAATATGTAAATCCAAGGATCAAGTACTTCCGCTACAGATCTTTGTATCTCTCCCATGCTTCATACATGGACTCATCATCATATTGTTGGAAGGAGATGATGTCATTTCGTGTCTGGGTTGGCATGTTCGGTGGATCATATATATGCAGGAATTTACAGCACAAGTTGTCCCAAGATGTAATAGATCATACGAAATAAATGCTCTGGCTCGATCACGTAAAGAGAAAGGGAATAGCTTGAGTCGCAAGGCATTGGTAGGTATGTCTAGTTGCCTGAAACAATCACAGACTTCCAAGAAAGCTTGGATGTGCTCAATGATGTGCTCTTGCATATCCTCTAAATTGTCCAATATTGTTGAGCATGTTGAACATAATGGGCTTTAGCTAAAAGGTAGTTGTCCCTAGATCAGGTACCACGATCGATGGATTTAGATTTTTGATAATGGGCTCAATGATATCTCTAATATATCTTCTAGGCCCGACAGGTGGTCGCCCATCTTGGCCATTGAGTGCTGCTCTAAATCCCATTGTCCATCGATTGAAGGTACTTCATTACGTACGTTCTCAAGGTTGTTCCTAGGTGGTGGGTCATCTTCATTCACCATCGTCTTATTCTCCCATGTAAGCCTCTGAAACGTTCTTTCAATCTCTAGATTTAACAAAAGAATAGGTTCGTTGGTGGAACTTCTGGTCATACACTAGAACACACCTTAGAATGAGAACAAGAACAAAAACAAAACAAAAATTGAATGCAATAAAAATAAAATTCCTAAGTGCAATTACAATGTAAGTATCAATTGCCAATCCCCGGTAACGACGCCAAAAACTTGATGCATGTCGAATAGTGATGCACTTTAGAGTAAGTATACTCTTCGTATCAAGTAATAAAGTGAGAGTAGAGTGTCAAACCCACGAGGATTGGTTTGATAAATACAATGTTATCGTACTTAGGGATGAGTTGCAAGTATAGTGAATGTTGGTTTAAGAGAAAACTAATTAAACTAATCTAAGATTGCAGTAATAAAACAAATAGCTACAGTAACTTAACGATTAATTATGGAGGTTGGGATTATTGCTAAGGATATATGTATGGTTATCTTACTCAATGCTATAGCAACGGGCGTTACATGTATGCGTAAACCCTAAGATACTTCATATACTTGACAGGATTTTCTAAAGAACTTTTGACTCTCTCGATGCCTAGAAGTTAATAACTTTGCAATTAAGGTGATACATGTCTACGTTAACACTAATCACTCTATTATTTGTTTAAGAAATCCCTTTTAGTCGTTGAAACCCTAAACTTATGTCTAAGTCAGATTAGAACTAAGTTGACAACTTAACCCCACTGCTCATATTTGTTTAACTTAACTCTCTCGAATATTAAGCCACATATCAATAGTTAACAGGCCTATCTCTAATTTCCCTTACAATTAACTACGCATTAATCACATGAACAAAATAGATGAAGATGAAATAACTAAAACATTGAATCAAAATAACCAAAACATATAATCCTTGGGTGCAATAACCCCAACTAAAGATTTTAGCTCATGTCTGAGCGTAAAACAACCATAATTAAAATTATATAGTATTGAAGTTTATCAAGCAAGAAAAGAAATAAGCCAACGGTCCTTAAAAAAACACCATCAATGAAACACCCTTTTCTCGGTCTGGTAGAAAACTAGGTCGAAAAGCGTTATCAAAAAACAATATAGTGAACAGTACAACAATTTCATTCAAAATTTAATGTTGGGCTATGCAATTCGATGCTATGGCTACAAGCTAGGTCAATGAATTGATATGGAACGATACTAATCAGGTTTAGGACCAATTTTAAACTTTAACCACCTTTAGGGACTAAACTACAATTTCTAGAAACTATGGGTCCTTATCAAAATTTAACCATGCAACAATGAAACTCAATCCATAACTAACCACCCTGCAAAATTTCATGTTAATCCAATGTCATTTACCCATCCGATTAGACTTGCCAAGTTTTAGTGATCAATATGCAAAGTTCCAATACTGTACTTAATGACTTATAAAGGAATTAACCGCTCCCATACCGAAACACTATAGGTCGTATCAGTATGGCACAATTGGATTATGCAATCCAGACTTCACTTCCCAAACTCATTTCGATACGGTCGAGGACCGTATCGATACAACATGCAAGAGTGATAACCTAATCTCCAACAACTCAAGAACTCGTTTCGGTAGGGCTCAAGATGTATCGGTACCCATTAACCTTCATTGACCCATTCCGATATGCCCCTAGGGCCGTATCGATGCGATTAAAATCTTAAATGCTTCTGTGAGTTTTCATATCGAAACACCTTTAGGCTATTTTGATAGGCCTAGTTTGATCTAAGCTTTGACTGACCAAATATACACAGTTGTACCGAAACAGGTGAACCCGTATCGATACGCCCTGTATTGTAATAACAGATTTTTATCTAGTTTTTAGCTAATTTAACATGTTGAACAATGTCCAAATGCAATGAAATTTTACCATCAATATCCAATCACTATAATCTACTAGCATGTCAAATTTTAGAGCCATATGAATCTATTTACTAGGTTTTCACCTTTTAGTGCCCAATATGCCATTTTAACCATTTTTAAGCCAAACCAAAAGGCCAAAATAAGTTTAAACATTATTACAATGCAAGCATGACTTAAGCACACCAAAAGGGGCATATATGACTAGTCTATCTACTTTGCCACCATCCTAGGAGTTCATAGAGACAAAATACATTACTTTGGCCTTGATTGTGACTTGTCGAACTCTTCAACTGCTCTGATCTTCAACTGCGAATATCTTAACCTAAAATGTATGACATGAAATACATTAGGCGTACTTTGCCTAGTGAGGTAGTCTAAAACAATATCAATATCAATGATAGGCATTTGAAGTCATGTATAGGCAATAACAATGCAATAATACAATGTTAACAATGCATGATCGTATTCAATAACAATAAGTCCATATTTCAATATTAATCCTTGGATCGATTCGGGATAGTGGTTACGTGAATTCCTACACCTCGCCAGGACAATGAATGGTCTAGTCCCTCCGTCTCGCCATAATAAAGGTTGTAGCCCAAGGACCGTAGTCCACCCGTACACCGAGCTCGTGAATTTTATGGCATGCCAATTGTATCCAATGTCCTTTCGAATCCAAGGTCCGGTAACAATATCAATGATCGATGTTCGGTAACAACAACAATTTTCAATATTCTTGTCAATAAGCAATGATTCGATATCAATGTTCAATAACAATTATCAATAACAATGTCAGTTCTCAATAATCTCAATGATAATGGCAATGATCGATGCTTCATTTATGATATTTCGATAGCAATGACTATGCTCTATGATCTATGTTCTATGTTTCTATAATTCAATGATGATGAAAATAGTGAAATCGATTGCGATGTCCAATAACAATGTCAATGGCAATGTCGATGCTCAATGATCTATACTATATTTACCGATGCTTACTAATAGTATCTACGAAGTGTTTCGATGCAATATTCCTTAACAATGATGTTAGCAATACAATAATCAATGACAATGGGATCAAGAAAGTACCTAGCCTATCCCAAGGCTCCGACTACACTCACCTTGAAAATCTGAAGCTCCTATGGCTCTCAGATGATAATCCCCTTGTTCTTAGCCTTCGACGGTGATGGTGGATGTTCTTTCTCCACTTCTTGAGCTAGGTAAACATTAGGGAAATTGTTAGAATTCACCACACGATATCGAAATCAATATAACAATATCAAAATCAATATCTAAACACAAAATAGCCATTAGCTACAAGATTTCCATGGATGGACAAAACCCTCGCTTAAGATTAAGCTTGATCCATCCATCATTTCAACAATAGTTTGGGGGTTATAGCTTACCCGATTGATAGCAATGATTCGATATTGATAAATCAAAGAAATCTCAAGCTTCTTTAACCTCAACAATGGAGGTGCTTGCTTGGAGGAAGATGATGAAAACAAAGAGGTGCTAGCTTAGTTTAAGCAATCGGGTAAAGCTTCTAACTTTGGCTATTCGCTTGTTTAATAGAATAGCTTTTCTTCATGTGAAGGAATTCAATCCTGATCACCCACATATGTGGTGATTATAATTGAGGAGGGCTAATCGCAAGGTTAGTCTCTCAACTCTCAATTCTCTATACTTGTACCCCAAACTTTCAATTTCTATAATTTAGTCACTAAACATATTTTCAATACATTCAATAAGGTCCTTAAACAATAATTTGACTTAATTGGTGTCCAATGTCGATACAATTGAACTTATGGTCAAAGTCAATACAATATTTGGACATTTTCGATGTAGGGTTTTCGATCACCGGAACCCAATTCTGACTAGACCAATTTTCGAGATGTTACAACTCTCCCGCTAAGAAAAATTCATCCTCAGATTTTACCTGAATCGAAGAGATGAGGATATTGCTTCCTCTGGTTCCCAGGTGGCTTCTTTCACAGATTGGCTCCTCTAGAGCACTTTAACTAAGGGAATGGCCTTGTTGCGAAGTCTCTTAACTTCATTTGCAAGAATTTGAACCGATTCTTCCTCGTAAAACAAATTCAGTTGGATTTCCACAGATTTGGGTTCAATGATATGCAAAGGGTCAGAACGATATTTTCGAAGCATGGATAAGTGAAACACATCATGGATCTTACTAAGTCTTTAGGGCAACAATAAACGATAAGCCACAGGGCCAACTTTCTTAATAACCACAAAAGGTCCGATAAATCAGGGACTCGACTTTCCATTTTTGCCAGATCTCAGAACTTTCTTCCACGGTGATACTTTAAGGAACACTTTTTCACAACTTCATATTGTATACTCCTTCGCTTAAGATCAGCATAGGCCTTCTGTCGGTCAAAGGCAGCTTTTAATCGGTCATGGATGATGGTAACCCGTTCTTCAGTTTCTCGAAGTAACTCAGGGCCCAACATCTTGCCTTCACCGAGTTTAGACCAACACAACGTAGTTCTACAATGCTTTTTATACAACGCTTCATACGGTGCCATCTTGATGGAAGCTTGGTAAATGTTATTGTAGGCAAACTCCATAAGAGGTAGGGATTTCTCCCAAGAGACTCAAAAATCAATAATACATGCACAAAACATGTTTTCCAAAACTTGGATTACCATTTTCGACTGGCCGTCAGATTGAGGGTGAAAAGCAGTACTAAGGATAACTATGGTGCCCAAAGCTGTAATGACTTCCAAAACCGAGATGCAAATCTTGGATATCGATTGGAAATGATAGACTAAGGCACTCTATGGAGTCGAATAACTTTCTTGATAGACAAGCCAGCTAGTTTATGAAGGCCATATTCCATTCGAATCGGCAAGAAATGTGCTAACTTGGTGAAACGGTCTACAATGACCCAAATGGCATCATGTTGAGTAGGAGTCAAAGGTATACCACTAAAAAAATCCATTGTGATGTTCTCCTACTTCCATTGTGGTAATTCAATAGGTTGCAATAACCCGGTAGGGACACGATGCTCAGCCTTGACACATTGGCACGTGAGACATTTAGACACAGTCGATTATGGCCTGCTTCATACCCGGCCACCAATAGAGCTCACAAAGATCCTTGTACATCTTTAAAAACCCGAATGAATAGACAATAAACTCAAATGAGCTTCCTTAAGGATATCACCACGAAGAGATTCATCATTAGGCACACATACCCGATCACGGAAGCATAAGAGTCCTTCATAATTGATTATGAAGTCGGGGTTGTCTTGTAGCTTAGAAATGATAACTTGAAGCTTAGGATCTTGTTTTTGCAATGCTTGAATTCTCAACACGATAGTAGACTGAACTTGAAGTTCAGCTACGAGATAACGATGCTTCCGAAGACGGAAGTGATCATTGATAGCTCGAGGGGCTATAATACAGGGACATTACAATAAGTCGATATACTAATCTATATATTGGACTTAATGATCGATAAAAATGGTTACCATGTAGAGGTTTGCAGCTGAGTGCATTAGCTAAAACATTGGCCTTGCCCGAATGATAATCAATAACAAGGTCATAGTCCTTGAGGAGTTCTATCCATCTCTTTTGCCGAAGATTTAGCTCTTTTGATTCAATAGATACTTAAGGCTCTTATGATCAGTGAAGAGATAACATTTTTCTCTGTAGAGATAGTGTCTCCAGATTTTCAACGCAAATACAACCGCAGCCAACTCTAGATCATGAGTGGGATAATTCATCTCTTGTGGCTTAAGTTGTCTCAACGCATATGCAATATCCTTACCTTCTTGCATTAATACACATCCTAATCCGAGATTCAAAGCATCGCTATAAACGGTATAGTCCTTTCCAGACTCGGGTTGGGTTAGGATCGGTGCATGGGTTAACATTTGCTTCAATTGATCAAAGATTCTTTGCTGAAACACAGACCAAACAAACAAAACTTCATTTCTTAACAATTTAGTCAGAGGAACTGCTATCATAGAGAATCCTTTGGCAAATCTTCTATAGTAGCCAATAAGACCAAGAAAACTTCTTACCTCACCAATGTTCTTCGGTGGGTGCCAATCAACGATGGCTTAGATTTTCTTCGAATCTACCAGGATGCCCGAAGCCAATACAATATGCCCAAGGAAGGCAACTTCGGTGAGCCAAAACTCACATTTACAGAACTTAGCAAACAATTACTTCTCCTGGAGGATTTGAAGTACAATTCGAAGGTGATCTCGATGCTCGACCAGATTCTTAGAATAAATCAGAATGTTGTCAATGAATACCAGTATGAATTTATCAAGGTAAGGCCTGAAAACCCGATTCATTAAATCCATAAAGGCTGCTGGTACATTGGTTAGCCCAAATGGCATCGCCAAGAATTTGTAGTGTTCGTATCTGGTTCAAAAAGTAGCCTTGGATACATCACATTCTTTGACTCTCATCTGATAATACCTAGACCTTAAATCGATCTTGGAAAACATGAAGGTATCCTTAAGCTGGTCGAATAGGTTATCTATCCTTGGCAAAGGATACTTATTCTTGATGGTTACCTTGTTCAACTGTCGATAATCACACACAATCTCATTGAACCATCATTCTTCTTAACAAAAAGAACTGGTGCTCCCCAAGGAGAGAAACTCGGTCGAATAAGACCTTTATTCAAAAGGTCTTGAATTTGAGCCATTGGATCCTTGAGCTCAACGACTGCAATGTGGTAAGGTGCAATAGAAACTGGGCCAGTACCATGTTGCACTTCAATGCCAAATTCGACTTCATGGGTTGGAGGCAATCCCAGAAGTTCATCAGAAAATTCACATACGGTGTCAACATCCACAAAAAGGGGTTCATCTTTAGCTTCCAATGTCAAAGCATGTAAAGAAGGATTTCCCAAATTCATCAATACGACACTCTCCTTGCCAAGGCCTCGAAGGTATAACTTCCTCTTACTACAATCCACCCATGCTAGATGTTCGCTGAGCCAATCTAATCCCAATATCACATCAAACTCGTAGATCGGTAAGGGTAACAAATTGGCCAAAAAAGGAATCCCTTAAATCAATAAGGGACAGTTCTTGCACACAAAGCTTATGGTGACACAATCACCCAACAGATTGGTTACAGAAACTCTCAATGCTATGGGTTTAGAAAACAATCTATGTTTCTTGACTAACACGGTACTTATGAAAGAATGATTAGAACCATGATCACTCAATGCATACAAGGGATGTGAATACAATTCATTGATACCTTCTATGATGTCAGGTTCGTCCTCTTCTTCCCTGCTCCTCATGTGATACATCTGAGTAGGAGCCCTTGATTCCTATCTACTCAGTGCTTTTCCAGAGCCACTACGTCTCTTGGTAGCTCTCGATGATCCTTGCTTTGATCCTTTGCCTCTGAAGGACTAAGTAGGGGTGGCAACATTAGCGGTGTAGCAATAGACTTGGTTCCATTCAGAGGACAATCATGGATGAAGTGGCCTTGCTCACCATAAAAGTAACAAGCTCCAGTCTACTAATGGCATGGGCCTGCTGGATGCCTATTCTAACAGCAGTTACAAACTGGATGTTGTGTACTCCAGTTTGAGCCTCTAATGCTTTCGACTAAAGCAGTTCTAGCAAAGATGGAGTCACAAACTGGGGCCTCTCAGTATTCTTGGAACGAAGAGGCTGTGGGATCACATTCTGCTTAGGGCCAGAATACTTCCCTCTCTTACTCCACTTAGGAGGTCGAGAATTATCTTGGAATCTCTTCTCAAACATGCCCGACCCACCGGTCTTCTGGCTTTTAGTTGTGTTGCAGTACTTACAGAAGTCATGAATATACTACTCGACTGGTCACCCACCTTATTTGAGGTAGAGGAAGGTGCTACGTCTTTCTATGAGATAGAACTCGCTAATATACTTGTTTCGGAATTCTCGAAGAAAGAACTCCCTGTCGGAACCCTTTCGAGCTTGACATTTTGGAAGATTAAAAAAACTCAGAGTGGCCACCAATATTTTTTTAAAAAAAGTATGATTGGATCACTTTAAAACGAGGTTATTTTAATAAAACATTTTATTTATTAAAATGACATTTTTGGTATGTAGAAACCATAAAATAGGTTCGGGGGTCGGTTACGTGTAGGGAAGGATTAGTACCCCCACAACACCCAAAATTGGTACCTAATTGATTAAAAAAAAGTGTTTTCAAAATTGGAATTTGCAAGTTCACAAGGTTTCAATCCATTTGTCCGTTTTATGAATATAAGTCTATTTTAACGGCCTTACCACCCAGAAAATGAACTCCAATCACCGCCAATACTCCTGGCGCTAACCTATCATTTTGGTTTGGTAAGACTTCGTATTAGATAGTTTTCACTTTTTAACAAAGCAACAGAAACAATTTGATGTGTTAAAGTTTTTTAAAGAAACCTACTTAGTGATTATTCTCTAAATATCTACATTCATTTTAACTATTAAGGTTTAAGTGGAATTAAGTGTGTTTTATTAAATTATGAAGGAAATTTTAATACACACATGTCTCTAATTTAAGCTTACTTAGAACCTACTCCTAGGGTTTTAGCAAACACATATGTACACATAAAAGACATAAAGAAGCAACTAAATTACTTAAATTAAAATAAATAACTAAATAATTGCTAAATTTTAAAATAAAGGAAAGGGTTAATTAGCTTTTAGTTTTAAAAAAAGAAAATCTGAATTAGGGACCGAATTGAAAGAAAGCAAAATTTGAAGGTTAAAATTGAATGAAGAGTGAAATTCGATGGTAAATTTAGAAGAAAAAGAACAAAATTGAGAAGATTGAAAACTGAAGAGCTAGGGCATAAGATCCGGCAAAGTAAGGCGCGAGTTAAAGGGCAAATACGGGTCGGGTCTCGGGTTGGTTTATATAACCAATATCAGAAACAAAAAACATTTCCCACCTTTTATTAAAATGGATCAAAACCAGATCCTTTAAAATTCTCTGAAGAGTTCTTTGTGTTCTTCATAAACTGAAGAACACGATGAACATCTGCCGTGCTGGCCGCCTTCCACTTACGCCGGTCGCCATTTCCGGTGGTGAAATTTCCCAAAAAAACCTCATTTTTCCAGAATCTAACAAACTCCAAATCGTGTTTTATTACTGGAGTTCTACCGTAACCAAACCCATGGTAGCGCTTACAAAAACAAAGGTAAAGCCTTTCCCTTTCCTTTATTTAAAACAAGAATTGTATATAAAAAAGAAGAAATTACCAGAAATTTGCTTGCTTTATTTCACTAGGATAAACTTACAATCCTTGTTTTTCTTTCTACACAAGAATCTAATGCCTTTCAAGTATTTTTCTATGTATTCTGTAAATTGCAGATGAATCTTGTGTAAATTGTTGTGTGTTACATAGAATTATAAATGGGGTTTATATAGTTACAGAAATGCTTGATTTTCAAGCTAGAATCCCGAATATCTTCCCTATTTGCTCTTATCTCAGCTCTGGTTTTAAGCTTGTTGCCTTTTGCTCACTATCTCAATCCGATTGCAGCTTGATTCTTGTTAGGGCTTCAATTTAGGGATTTAATCCTTCCTATTTTAGGTGACTTTGCTTTTGATTTAGTTCCGATTTCCAGCTAGGGCTTCAATTTGGGGATTTAACTCCCCTTTTTGGTTCAGTTTTAACCCTTGCTTTTCTTTTTTGTTTCCGGTGATTACAAATGGCAACAAATCCGTCGATGGGAGCATTCGAAGTCACGAAAGATGACCTGAGCTCTATCGGAGAAGACAAAACATTCGCTGAAAGTCTAAAAGATGGGCACATGGCTGTCATCCGCGAATGATGATTCGTGTGTCTCGCTCTAGAGTGATCTGGGTCCTTAGATCTTGACCTGATCTAACGGTCACAAGAGGTGTGGCGCTATATCATCTCCAGTAGGCATGATCTGTACTGTTGAATCAATCCCCTCATTCAGCTGCGCATAATCACAAAGAGTTAGGGCCTAGGGTTTCCAATGTATATCAGGCTGATTGGGCCTTCTGTAAATGAGCATATATTTTAATGGACATGTAATTTATGGACTCTTATAAAATGAAATGGGTTTTATACAAATGGACTGTGTGTCTTTTTATTTTGGGTTTTATACTAACTATTATACTAACTACTATAACACTAACAAAAATGTATGTAATAATACTAACTACTATATCACAGTATTATATGACACTAACAAATAACAATAACCCTAATACTAATTATTATATAACAATATCATATAACAAATATACTAATTAGGAAAACAATAATAATATAACATAAGTGAAAATTCAGTGACAATAGTTGTCCCTCTTTGGTCATTCACGTGAAACAGGAATAGAACAATGAACAAAGGACACTGATTTTCACCAATTACCAAACCTGTCAAAACTTAATGCCTGAACAGACTGGCGGGTTCTGTTCTCCTCATGCTCGAACGGATAAGCAGGCTCTGTTCTCCTCAAGCCCGAATAGATAGGTTGGCTCTATCCTCCTCATGCTCAAATAGATAAGCAGACTAGAAAAAGGTGTTCCATTCTCCTTATGCTCGAATGGATAAGTTGTTTCTATTCTCCTTACGATCGAATAGATAAGTGGGTTCAAAAAGGTTACACCCTCCTAATGCTCGGATGGATAAGTTGGTTCTATTCTCCTCATGCTCGAATAGATAAGTGAGTTCTACCATCCTCATGCTGGATAGATAAGAAGACTGAAAAAGGTTTCATCCTCCTTATGCTCGGATGGATGAGCAATGCTCTACACCTGTAAAAATGAATGGATGCTATTATGATATGTGATAAGTGTTCAAAAATACTATTTTTCTTACCCTTTTTACTCATATTATTGTTAGACTTAGGCTCATATTAGTTACATAATTAGTCATTCATGCATTAATCCATGTTTCCTTCCATCGTTGAGCTTGATTGCATAACTTGGCTGTTTTTTGTAGGAAAAGATGTTGCTTTGGTGTGTTTTGTGTGCATGTGCAGGATCACTTGCCAAAGCAAGGCTAGAGCTAGTTGCCAGGGCAATGCATGAAGGAGATGTCGAGCTAGTTGCCAGGGCAATGCATGAATGAGACACCGAGCCAGTTGCCAGGGTAATTGTCGACAAAGAATAAGGTGATATGGTAGTCGAAATTGATGACTAGACAACCCCAAGATGACGTGGAACAAAGCTAAATCCCAAAGGAGTTTGATTTCCATGAAGAGATTAAAAAAGAATTAAATTCCAAGAAGATAGGAGAAGTTCTAGAAGTAATATAATTATGATAAAGAATTATATTCTTTAAAGATAATTTAATTCCAACTTAACTTCCTCCTCAAAGAAGGACTTTGGCCTAGCCCTATAAATTAGAGGCCATGCCGTCAACTCCAAGGGGGGAGAGAAGAGAGAATTTTTGACAACATCAAGGGCAAGGAGGATTTCGACAAAGCTCCATCCATTCTTCATCTTTTTCTTTCTTGTTCGATTAGGTTCATGCTAGGAATTCTTTATCTTGTATTTCTTTGGAACCTAGCCATGAACTAAATCTATTTGGCTAAGGTTATCGTGTCTTGTGGTTGTGAGAAACTATTGGATTTTGTTTAGGTAATAAGAGTTTGCACTTTTCTATTCAAGGTTTATTCATTCTTGGTTCTTATTCTTGTTTGCGAGTGAATTGGGAGAGGATCTCGTAACTCCATCTATTTATCTAATATCGGGAGAGTTAGATTCAAGAAACGAATGAATATGATCTTTATTCAATCTATTGATGGTGAAGATTAATTCTGCTTAGGAATAAGTTAAGGATTTCAACGGCTAAGAGGAGTGCAAGATTGGTTGTTGTTCACCCTTGATTCACGCAGGGATGTATTATCAAGGCATGCACAAGTAGCTAGAGTTTCGACTTAGGGATAAGAAGAAACCATTGAAGAACGCTCTGCCGAACCTTGAAGGTTGCTGCCCAGACGCCCAAGTAGTTGCCCAACTAGTCGCCCAGGCAACCATCGATTAGTTGCCAAGGCAACCCCATTGTGCAAGTTGCCACGGCAACTGAGTTACCCGTGCACTCTTTTACCAAGACGATCCAATCAGCTATCACACCTCAACTCACGATAACCTAGCCTATCTCTCTCATTTAATTACATCGCCTTTTACGTATTTGCTTTCTAGATTAGTTATTAGTTAAAACTCCTATAATCTTCAACTTGTGTTTTCTTTTACTTTTTACAGTGCAAGAGACTAGATTCTTGAAGTGGCACCAATCCCTTTGGAGACGATATATTTTATACTATAACTTGCAACATGTATACTTGGACAATTGTGTAGCACTTATTACGCGCAACAAGTTTTTGGCACCGTTGCCGGGGATTGGCAATAGCGACTTTGTTTTTATTTTCTTGCACTTTCTTTTTACTTTTCTTGTTTAAGATTCAAAGGGCTAACAAACTTTGGTTTTGCATTGGTGACCAAGGCGAGACCGATTACACCAGAATATCCCTTTGATCCAGAAATCGAACGAACCTTACAAAGACTTAGACGAAGGATAGGAGTAGCAATGGCTAATCAAGACGGCAATATGAATCAAGATGTTCCGGCAGGAGGAGGAGTGATTCTTGCACGAAACAGAACTATTCGAGAATATCTTGAAGAAGATCTTGATGGACTTAATCCAGGAGTTGTCGCACCTGAAATTGAAGCCGACCACTTTGAGTTGAAAACGGTAATGTTTAATATGATCAACACAATTGGTCAATTTGGCAGCTCAACAACTGAAGATGCACGACAACATCTTAAATCTTTCCTCGAGGTTTGCAAGTCGTTCAGATTACACGGAGTCACTCCCGATGTTTTACGATTAAGATTATTCCCCTATTCACTAAGGGATAGGGCGAAAGCATGGTTGAATAGCATTCCTGCCGGATCAATAGGATCTTGGACTGATCTTTGTCGTGATTTCCTTGCTCGGTTTAATCCTACAAATTTGATTGATAAGCTTCGTAACGACATTACTTCTTTTCGGCAGGCAGATGATGAATCCATGTACGAGGCTTGGGAGTGATATACAGAACTTCTAACAAATGCCCGCTACACGAATTCCCGGTGTGGACTCAAGTAACAATGTTTTACAACACCGTGAATACACCAACAAGGATGATGCTAGATGCCTCGGTAAACGACATACTCCTAGATAAGTCACCGGAAGAAGCAATGCAAATTCTAAACAGGCTGCCCAAGAATGATTATCAATTCCCCTCTACTAGAAGAGGAGGAGTTAGATGCCAAGCCACAATACATGAACTAGGATCATCAGATTCAATTTCGGCACAATTGGCCACCTTAACCAAGATGGTCTAGAACATGCAAAAACCAAACAACACACATGAGTTCAAGGTAATAGATTCTTTTTGTGAGTTATGTGGTGATAACCATGATTCTTCTGAATGTATGCATAATCCGAAACCCAGCTTCTATGTGGGGAATTACAATCGGAACAACAATGTGATGTCCAATACATACAATCCAGCTTGGAAGAAGTATCCGAATTTTTCATAGAGTAATCCCAATAATGCTCTAAACCAGAACAATCAGAATGCACAAGCATCGGGATTCCAGCAGAATATGCCACGACAACAATTGTCACAGTAACAACCGACAACATCTAGTTCTTTGGAAAATTCTCTAAATTCTTTTATGTTGAAAACTGAATCTTATATGGCTGAGAATAGTAACTTCATAAAAAGAGCTGATGCTTTTATTAACAGTACCGAGATGAGATTGCAAAACCAAGAGGCAGCAATCAAATCATTAGAAAATTAAGTCGGACAGTTTGCTCAAAACCTAAATACTAGACCGCAAGGAGGTTTACCTAGCGATACTGAAGTCGCAAGAGGAACTGGCCATGAGCAATGTAAGGCGATCACCACTAGAAGTGGCCAACAACTTAAAGAGGCTCAAGCCCGCTCATCAAACAAAACTCCACAAAACGATCAAGATGAACCTAGCGGCAAAGCCTCAGATGCTGAACCAGGAATTGCCACAGCAACCGGCAGTAAGAATGCCTCGACAACTGACGATAAGGATGCTTCGGTAACTTGTGATAAGCATGCCTCGGCAACCCCAATTGATAATGCCTCGGCAACTCCAGTTGTCCCGACAATGCCGTCAATCAGGTTCCAAACCAATGAAAGGATCGAAGATATCCGACTTCCACCACTATTCCCACAAAGGGTGAAGTGACAAAAGCAAAAATATCAATTCAAGAAGTTTCTTGATATCCTAAAGCAAGTTCATATCAACTTGCCATTGGTGGAAGCAATTGAACAAATGCCGAACTATGCCAAGTTTCTTAAAGACATTGTGTCCAAGAGAACAAGGCTATGAGAGTTTGAAAAAGTCGCCGCAACAGAAGGATGCATGGCCATGTTGCACAATTGTATGCCACCTAAGTTGAAGGATCACGAAAGTTTCACAATACCCTATTCCATTGGAAACCACTATGTCGGGAAAACATTATGCGACCTTGGGGCTAGCATAAACTTGATGCCTAAATCGGTTTTCCAGAAACTAGGAATCGGGAAGGCAAAACCTGCAACAGTTATGCTACAGCTAGTCGACAGATCCTATGTGCATCCAGAGGGAAAAATCGAGGACATACTGGTAAAAGTTGATAAATTTATTTTTCCCGCTGACTTTATTGTTTTGGATTGTGAAGCAGATGAGCATGCACCTATCATTCTCGAGAGACCACTCCTAGCAACAAGGAGAACCTTGATCGATGTTGAAAAGGGAGAACTCACAATGAGGGTGAATGACCAGCAAGTTAAACTAAATGTGTTCCAAACACTAAGGCATGCCGATGATCCAGAAGAATGCCAAATTCTTCATGCCACGACAGAGTTTAACTTCGACGAGGAATTTAGTTACCTCGGCAACTACATTGCCGATCAAGAGGAACCTAAGGAGTATGAAGAACCGGTCGATGAGGAACAACAAGAAGAGGCAAATTGGCTAGTCAATTGACCAGGTACATACTTTGAACCACTGGATTACTCAGGTAAGGTAGGTAAGCTCGAAAAGCCCTCTATTGAACAACCACCGATTCTTGAGTTGAAACAATTGCCAGAGCAACTAAAATATGCATACTTAGGAACTGATAATACATTGTCTGTAATTATTTCTTCTAAGTTACAGCCTGAGCAGGAAAATAAGCTGATCAAAATGTTGAAGCTACACAAAAAGGCAATAGGATAGACAATTGCCAACTTGAAGGGAATTAGCCCGGCAGTGTGCATGCACAAGATTTTGTTGGAAGATGATCGCAAACCTTCAATTGAGGCCCGGAGGAGACTGAATCATGCCATGAAAGGGGTTGTAATGAAAGAAATCATCAAGTGGCTTGACGCCGGCATTATATACCCTATCTCTGATAGTACATGGGTAAGTTCGGTACAATGTGTACCGAAAAAGAGAGGTATAATGGTGGTAAGTAATGAAAACAATGAACTCATTCCAACCAGGACTGTGACCGGTTGGAGGGTTTGTATGGATTATCGAAAGCTAAACAAAGCCACTAGGAAAGATCACTTTCCATTACCCTTTATTGATCAAATGCTTGACCGTCTTGCAGGTAAACCCTTTTATTGTTTTCTTGATGGTTATTCAGGTTACAATCAAAATTGCCATAGCACCAGAATATCAAGAAAAGACAACCTTCACATGCCCATACGGTACTTATGCTTTTCGAAGGATGCCGTTCGGATTGTGTAACGCCCCGGCAACCTTCCAAAGATGCATGATGGCACTCTTTTCAGACATGGTCGAAGACTTCCTTGAGATCTTCATGGATGATTTTTCTGTTTTTGGTAATGACTTCGATAGCTGCCTCGGCAATTTAGAGAATGTGTTGGCAAGATGTGAAGAAACTGATTTAGTCCTCAATTGGGAGAAGTGCCATTTTATGGTAGATGAAGGGATAGTGCTCGGGCACAAGATTTCATCCAAGGTAATTGAAGTAGACAAAGCCAAGGTGGACGTGATCGAGAGATTACTCCCACCAAGTTTGGTTAGAGGAATTCGAAGCTTTCTTGGACATGCAGGTTTTTACAGGAGGTTCATTCATAATTTTTCTAAAATCACTAAACCCTTGTGCAATTTGCTTGAACAGGATAAAGTATTCGATTTTGATGATTTTTGCACCCAAGCATTCGAAACCCTAAAGGAAAAGCTTACCTCGGCACCCATTGTCGTTCCACCAGATTGGACGCTACCTTTTGAGCTCATGTGTGATGCAAGTGATTTCGCGGTAGGAGTAGTCCTAGGCCAACGCACAGGTAAGACCTTCCATGTGATATACTACGCTAGTAAAACTCTTAATAGTGCTCAAGTGAATTACACAACAACGGAGAAAGAGTTACTAGCTGTAGTTTTTGCATTTGACAAGTTCCGATCCTATTTGATTGGTACAAAGGTAATTGTTCATACGGACCATTCGGCAATCAAATATCTATTTGCTAAAAATGATGCTAAACCTCGTTTGATTCGTTGGATATTACTTTTACAAGAATTTGATATTGAAATTAAGGACAGGAAAGGAACAGAAAATCAAGTGGTCGATCACTTATCATGTTTAGAATGCAATAGGGAGAAGGACGCAGATCTAGAGATATGTGATACATTCCCGGATGAACAACTTTTAGTTACCTCGGCAACCATGGACGCGCATGCCTTTGCAACCCTCGACGCCTCGGCAACTCTCGATGCCGCAGCAGCCCTTGACATGCACGCCTCGGCAACCATAGTGGCGTACGCCTCGGCAACTCTCGACGCCGTAGCAGCCCTTGACGCATACGCCTCGGCAATTTTGGGAGCAGTCGCCACGACAGCACATGCCTCGGCAATACCCTGGTATACGGATTTAGTTAATTTCCTTGTTTGTGATATTTTACCTTATGGTCTTACTCACTAAGGGAAGAAGCGGTTCCGCCATGATGCTAAGCATTACTTTTGGGACGAGCCCCTTTTGTTTAAACAATGTGCAGATCAGGTTATACGCCGATGTGTCCCTGAAGAAGAGCAACATAATGTACTCCGGCAATGCCATTCTTCACCCTATGGATGACATTTTGGAGGAACTCATACCGCAGCCAAATTTTTGCAATCCGGTTCGTATTGGCCAACATTGTACAAAGATGCCCAAAACTTTTACAAGCAATATGATCGTTGCCAGAGGACGGGCAATATCTCTAGACGACATGAGATGCTGCTCCAGAACATCATCGAGGTGGAATTGTTCGATGTATGGGGGATCTATTTTATAGGACCTTTCCCATCTTCATTCGGCAACCTCTACATTCTACTTGTCGTCGACTACGTGTCTAAATGGGTTGAGGTAGCTGCAGTTCCCAACAACGATTCCAAGGCCGTACAACGATTCTTGCAGAAAAACATATTTACACAGTTTGGGACGCCGAGAGCAATTATCAGTGACGAAGGCAAGCATTTTGACAACAGACTTATTTCCAAGATGTTGCAATGCTTCGGCGTATCACACAAGATTGCCACGGAATATCACCCACAATCCAACGGGCAAGCAGAAATTTCCAACCGGGAATTGAAGGGTATACTCGAGAAAGTTGTAAATCCCTCTAGGAAGGATTGGTCATTAAGACTAGATGACACGCTTTGGGCATATCGCACTGCATTCAAAACACCCTTAGGTATGTCCCCCTTCCGACTTGTCTATGGCAAAACATGCCATCTACCGGTGGAAATCGAACACAAGGCATATTGGGCAATCAAGACCGTGAATATGGATTGGGAAAGTGCCAGACAAAAGCGTTTGCTGGACCTCAACGAGATATAAGAATTCAGTGCACTCGCCTATAACAATGCACGAATCTACAAGGAGAAAACAAAGCAATGGCATGACAAGAAACTATTGCCGCGACAATTCATGCCAGGGCAACTAGTTCTCTTATTCAATTCTCGGCTAAAACTTTTCCTGGGTAAGCTGAAATCAAGATGGTCGGGACCATTCGAAGTTGTCAAACCATTCTCCCATGGTGCCGTGATAATCAAGTCCATCACTGACAAACATGAATTCAAAGTTAATGGACAAAGATTGAAGCACTACAATGGTGCCCATGTGGAACGTAACAAAGAAGTGGTCAACTTAGGAGATGCATGAGCATGCTCTCCCTTCGATATTTTATTTTTATTTTATTTTTATTTTTATTTTTATTTTTATTTTTATTTTTATTTTTATTTTTATTTTTATTTTTTTTTTATTTTTATTTTTATTTTTTTTTTTTTTTTTTTTATTTTAGCTTTTTTTCAAACTAATTATTCTTTTTTTTTATTTTTCAATTAGTATTATATTTTTAGGATAGATTTTCTTTTTTATCTTTTTAAGTTTAAGAATCCCTTTACATATCTTTATTTAGTTTTTTTTATTAGTTTATCTTTAGTTTTAATCCTTATTTGATTTATCTTTGAATTGTAGGAAAAGAGTTCAAGATAAAGAGGAATTTTGATCCAAGAAGGAAAACATCTTCAACAAGGAAATTAATAGGCTGAATCTAAGGCTTATATAAAGCCTCCAACTTACCCTAATTAAACCCCCCTTGCCGTCACCCTTCCCCTAAACTGAAACCCTCTTTTTCGTCTTTCCAAAAATTAATCTCACCCACCATATTTACTACCTATCTTTTCTATAAAACCCATCACCCTTAACTTCCAAGAAACCTATTCCTACTTTTCATCTTGCAACTCTTTAGTTTCTTTTATTTTCTTTTATTTGTTTTTACAAAACTCACAACCAAGATCATCTATGGCATCCAAAATTAAATTTTTAGTTCATCCAAGTTCCTCCAAAGAACCAAGATACAAGAAGTTTGCTACACCGTGGTTCAAGAAAAATTTCACTCCAAGTTCGAAAGCCGGAAGATTTACGAAGAACAAGGCTTTGAATACTCCAACTCTCATCAAGATTTCGGCCTTGAACAATTCATCTTAGTGAGGATTGAACATCAAAAGTGGTAAATCTTTTGCCATCAATCGGAACCGGGTAACATCTCATGGGTAAGAGAATTCTATGCATACTCACCTAACCCAGATAATCTTATGTTTTTGTTCGTGACAAGGCCATACTCATAAGCCCCAAAAACGTCAACACCTTTTACGGGCTCTACATTGAGAATGACGAGCATCAAGCATTTGTTGATCAAATCACGCCCAAGCAACTCGACAAGGTGCATCAAGAACTCACTCAACTGGGAACTCATTGGAACGACGGTAAATACAAGGGCTCGGTACATTCTATTTTGCATAATCGCATCATTAACATTGGAAAAATTATTTGTGATGAGATTTTTGTATGTAGCTCAAAAGATAAGGGTTCTCTTTTCTTCCCTTGCTTAATTTCTAATCTTTGCAAGGAGATGCATGTTCCAAGTGAGTCAACCGATGAAAAGGCCCTGCCAAAGTCCGGTTGGAATCAAGCACAAATCCGAAAACTAATGGGAGAGGCATCGAAAAAATCCTCAAGGCCTCCAATTGCTGCAGCAACTCCTGTCGCCCCGGTAATCCCTAATGCCCAAGCACCTAACGCCCGGGCAACTTCGGCCATCAACCCCGGGACACTTTGAAGCACTCTTGCAACCATTGGCGAGCCACCTAAGGCAAATTGAAGACCGGCAACTAATGTTCATGCTGTACATGAAGGAGCACAACAATGCCATCACCCAAGTCATCCTAGAAAAGTACCCGAACAATCGTGTGCCATTCCCAATCTTTCCTGCCGAGATCCTTGCCCCAGCAACCAATGAAGCAGTCACCACGGCAACCGCAACAGATGATGCCGCAGTAACCTTCATCGTGCCTGCACAAGCAGATGCCACGGCAACCAACCCTGAAGATGCCACGGCAACCAAAGCTAAAGACATAATGGAAACCACTGCAAAAGCCAAAGGTAAAACACCTATGCCTGAATCAACTCCTACGGAATCATTGTCTGATTTTTCAGATTCGGAAGAGTCCTCCATTGCACCAACAAAGACCGCACCAATTGAATCCTCCAAGCGAAAAGCCAATGACATTAATGAAGAGGACGATGAGGACAACCCTGTACGAGGATCGACTCCACCACCGGCAACAAGGAAACAACCATCGCGTTCAAGCAAGGGAATCAAGACACCGACCAAAAGGAAAGTAATCATCCACGATGAAAAACTCTCGGAGTAAGTCCTCATTTGCATTTTATTTTTCATTATTTTTATTTTTATTTTTATTTTTTTCTTTAATACATGCATTGAGGACAATGACTCACTCGAGTTTGGGGGGATTGTTATTAGTAGTTACCATGTTTAGTTACATTCATCTTAAGTATTACATTTAGGATACATAAATTGCTTGCCATGCCTTTAGTTGGAACAAGAATTGCCTAGATTTGATGAATATCCGATGATGACTTTGCCAATGCACTTAATTGATAGAATTTTTATTCTAGGATAACCATGGAAACACTTAGAATTTTACTATGATGCTAAATTTGATGAAACACTGTTGTGGTTTGATTGATTTAAGGAATTCTAGTGAACTTAGGTTGATAATTAAACAAATTGGGGGATTAGAATAAAAATTGGATGAATGCTAAAGGTGCCCAAAATTGGCTCTAGCATGTGCTAAAAAATTGATCACTAGAGGTGCCCGAAACCGGCTCTAGTATGTGCTAAAAAAATTGATCACTAGAGGTGCCCAAAACCGGCTCTAGTCGAATAAATTAATTAACTTAAGGAAACTAAAAACAAAACACTAGAGGTACCTGAAACCGGCTCTAGTTAAAACATGTTAAAAAGAACCCAATAAAGTAATTTGAAAACCTATTGTTTGCATAGAATCCGAAAAATCAACTTGCACACAACTCCGCACACACTCACAAGCATTATAGTTTGATTCTGAGTAACTCATAAGTTTTCCAAAAAATGAAAAGTCAATCATACTTTGTGCCCCGGTTCTAAGAATTGAAATCAAGTTCAAAGCTAAGTTTGTGAAAATTGAAGTCTTGGCAGGTAATTATTAGTTTGCATTGCTTGAGGACAAGCAATAGTTCGAGTTTGGGGGTGTGATAACTGTTCAAAAGTACTATTTTTCTTACCCTTTTTACTCATATTATTGTTAGACTTAGGCTCATATTAGTTACATAATTAGTCATTCATGCATTAATCCATGTTTCCTTCCATCGTTGAGCTTGATTGCATAACTTGGTTGTTTTTGTGGGAAAAGATGTTGCTTTGGTGTGTTTTGTGTGTATGTGTAGGATCACCTGCCAAAGCAAGGCTAGAGCTAGTTGCCAGGGCAATGCATGAAGGAGATGTCGAGCTAGTTGCCAGGGTAATGCATGAAGGAGACGCCGAGCCAGTTGCCATGGCAATTATCGACAAAGAATAAGGTGATATGGTAGATAAATTGATGACTAGACAAGCCCAAGATTACATAGATCAAAGCTAAATCCCAAAGGAGTTTGATTTCTATGAAGAGATTAAAGAAGAATTAAATTCCAAGAAGATAGGAGAAGTTCTAGAAGGAATATAATTATAATAAAGAATTATATTCTTTAAAGATAATTTAATTCCAACTTAACTTCCTCCTTAAAGAAGGACTTTGACCTAGCCCTATAAATTAGAGGCCATGCCATCAACTCCAAGGGAAGAGAGAAGAGAGAATTTTTGACAACATCAAAGGCAAGGAGGATTTCGACAAAGCTCCATTCATTCTTCATCTTTTACTTTCTTGTTCAATTAGGTTCATGCTAGGAATTCTTTATCTTGTGTTTCTTTGGAACCTAGCCATTAACTAAATTTATTTGGCTAAGGTTATTGTGTCTTGTGGTTGTGAGAAACTATTGGATTTTGTTTAGGTAATAAGAGTTTGCACTTTTCTATTCAAGGTTTATTCATTCTTGGTTCTTATTCTTGTTTGCGAGTGAATTAGCAGATGATCTCGTAACTCCATCTATTTATCTAATATCGGGAGAGTTAGATTCAAGAAACGAATGAATATGATCTTTATTCAATCTATTGATGGTGAAAATTAATCAGGCTTAGGAATAAGTTAAGGATTTCAACGGCTAACAGGAGCACAAGATTGGTTGTTGTTCACCCTTGATTCACGCAGGGATGTATTATCAAGGCATGCACTAGTAGCTAGAGTTTTGACTTAGGGATAAGAAGAAACTATTGAAGAACGCTCTGCTGAACCTTGAAGGTTGCTGCCCAGACGCCCAAGTAGTTGCCCAACTAGTCGCCCAGGCAACCATCGATTAGTTGCCAAGGCAACCCCGTTGTGCAAGTTGCCACGGCAACTGAGTTGCCTGTGCACTCTTTTACCAAGACGATCCAATCGGCTATCACACCTCAACTCACGATAACCTGTCCTATCTCTCTCATTTAATTACATCGCCTTTTACTTATTTGCTTTCTAGATTAGTTATTAGTTAAAACTCCTATAATCTTCTACTTGTGTTTTCTTTTACTTTTTACAGTGCAAGAGACTAGATTCTTGAAGTGGCACCAATCCCTGTGGAGACGATATCTTTTATACTATAACTTGCAACGTGTATACTTGCACAACTACGTAGCACTTATTACGCGCAACAATATGCATGCCCCTAAGGATGCCTATTGAATGAATGCATGTTGCATTTCTTTTACTTTTTAATTTCTTTTCATTAGAATTTATTTTCTACCAGGGAGCGAATACAGAAGAAACTGTGAAGTTCCAGGGGACTTGGATTGTATCATATCAAACATTTTCTCAACTCTGGCAAGAAATGGTAGGCGTCTATTATGGCTTATCAAAAGGAGAAGCAATATGAATTCCCTTCATTTCTCCACACCGAATACGACTTTGCGCAATGTTATTAGGATCTCAACAAGTAAGAAAGTTAGCAACAACCCTTCTTTCAATCCTAGATAATTCTACTAATTCCACTAACCATTCCTCAGAAATTCCACTAATCATTCCTCATAAATGAATCTTTTCCATTTTCATTCTTTGTACCTCCTTATAGAAAGTTTCTAATCTTTTGCACATTTGCTCGGTCAATCCAATTATCTTGTACTCCTGGTTGGAAGGAGTGACTTTATCCTCATATTCTTCAACACTCTTTTAGCCTTTGTCAAACTATCATTGTAGTTGATACATCAATGCTTAGTGACAAGCTTTCTTGAATAAAGATCCTATTGTTCTCCCAATGTCTGTAAAATTGTCATGGAAGAAAGATTATGATGTTATCAATATTCAGTGACAGGCATTCTTGAGTGTCTTTGGAACTTGAATGGCAACCCTTGTATCTTTGTCTCCTCCAATGTTTGTAAAATTGTTCTCGTTGTTGTAGAAACAAACTATCTTGTGTAAACATCTCTGTTCTGCAATATGTTGCCTTAATGTCATGTAAAAAACCCTCAAAGCTTCTTGAGGACTCTCTGATTCTTATCCCCATAGGGAACTTTGAATTGCTTGCGTGGGAATCTTTGCCGCAAAATTTATTTCCACCTTGAACAAATTCATGCATTTAATGATTTTTCATGCCCCGGTTCAAAACCTAACCATGGGATGCCTCATAGTTCCAACACTCTTTTAAACAAATTTCAAAGTAATGCTAAAAAATCTTCTGCTTGTTTTAAATGATGCCAAACTTATTAATTCTCATTTCAATGTAAGATGCTTATGAAAAAGGTAGATGGTCTAAGCAAAGAAAAGAAGGCTGAAGAAACAAGATTTTATCAATACTATGGAAAATAGAAAAGAAATTACAAATATTTAGATATCAATGACCAAAACTCCTCTTGTCAAAACGTCGCGAGATGTCCTGAATGTTACCCGTGCCGAGTAGACTTTGAAAATGGTGATAACGTGAGAATGTATATAACTCATCTGGGTCATGTTCCCGAGAGAATTACCTTGGCTATCAACTACCTGAGCCGCCCTTTGTGGGTTTTCATCTCAAGTTCTCCTTTGGTTTCAAAACGCCTTTTTTCAGGTTTTCATTTTGAACCCCCCTTTTCTTTTTTCTTTCTTTTTTTTCCTTTTTTTCTTTCTTTCTTTTTCTTCCTTCCTTTCTTTCTTTCTTTCTCTTTTTCTTTCTTTTTTTCTTTTTTTTCTTTCTCTTTTCTTCTTCTTTAAACGTAATACTTTTTATTGAATCTGAGTTTATCAAGCTCTGAAGTTCATTTCCATCCATTTCAGCCAAGATTAATGCCCCACCTGAGAAAACCTTTGTTACAATGTAAGGTCCCTCCCAATTTGGTGCCCTTTTTCCTCGGGAGTCACTTTGGATTGGTAACTTTTTTAACACCAAATTGCCTTCTTGGAATTCTCTTGGGCGAACCTTCTTCTCGTGGGCCCTTATCATCCTTCTTTGGTACATCTTCCCATGACACAATGCCTTCACCCTTTTTTTCTCAATCAGATTCAACTGGTCATATCTTGCCTGGATCCATTTTGCCTTCATTAAGACATAGAGCGATAGTATCTCTACCTCAATTTGCAATACTACTTCTACCCCATACACCAACGAGAATGGAGTTGCCCTGGTGGATGTCTGCACCGTAGTTCAGTATGCATATAGAGCAAACGGTAACTTCTCATGCCAATCCTTATACGTGTCAACCATTTTTACGACTATCTTCTTGATATTCTTATTTGCAGCCTCCACTGCCAAATTCATCTTTGGGCGATATACCACCGAATTATGATGTTTGACATTTAACTGCTCACAGACTCCAGCTATCATCTTGTTATTCAAATTGAAGGCGTTATTAGTGATGATATTTTTAGGTAGGCCATACCAAAAAATGATTTCCTTTTTCAAGAATTTGCAAACTGTAGACCTGGTGGCATTTGCATATAAGGCTGCTTCAACCCACTTTGTGAAATAGTCAATGGCTACCAGAATAAATCGATGTCCATTTGACACCTTTGGATGAATCTGACCAATGACATCAATGCCTCACATGGAAAATGGCCAAGGAGCTGACATAACATGAAGTGATTATGGAGGTGTATGTACTTTGTCGGCATAAATTTGGCACTTGTGGTATTTGCAAGAATAATTAATGTAACCCCCTTCCATAGTCGACCAATAGTATCCAAAACGCATGATTCTTCTGGCCATGGTGAAGCCGCTAGGATGAGTTCCACAAACTCCCTCATGAACCTCTTCTAGGATCAGCTGAGCTTCTTTTGCATCTACACACCTCAAAAGCACCTGATCTTGAATTTTCTTGTACAGAATTTCCCCATCAAGAACGTACCCTGATACCAATTTCCTGATCATTTTCTTCTCATTCTCGATTGCCTGAGGCAGGTATTCCCTATATTTATGTGCTGCAGAATGTCGTGATACCATGGTAAGCTATATGCTTCTTCTTCCACGTCATAGTAGTGAGCTGGGGAGTCTAACATTAGCAATTTGATAGGCATCATTTTTTAGCCTTCACTTGCTTTAAAAATGGTAGTTAGAGTGGCTAAAGCATTAGCCATCTGGTTATCTTCTCTGGGGAGGTACTTAAAGGTGATCTTATCAAATTGTTTGGTTAATTCAAGGACTAACTTGTGATATTCTATCAATTTTGCATCTTTCATCCCCATTCACCTCGTATCTGATAGATAACCAATGTTGAGTCTCTAAAAACTTTCAAATTGCGTATTTTCCTTTGAATAGCCTCCCTTAGCCCCATTATGCAAGCCTCGTATTATTCCATATTATTTGTGCAAAAGAAGTTTAAACGACTTGTGAAAAGGTAGTAATCTCCATCTGGTGAAACCAAAACTACCCCAATGCCACGTCCTAAAGCATTTGTTACGCCATCAAAGTTCAAGATCCATGATTCCGTTGGAGCTTCAGCATCTTATGAAATACACATCAACTCTTCGTCAGGAAAATTAAAATTTAATGCTTCGTAGTCATCACATGCGTGACTTGCCAAAAATTTAGCTATGGCATTCCCCTTTACTGCCTTTCGGCTTACATATTGGATATCAAATTCTGACAGTAGCATTTGCCAACGCGCTAATCTTCCTGACAGGGCTGGAGCTTCCATCATGAACTTTAAAGGATCCAACTTCAAAATTAGTCAGGTGGTGTGATATAGCATATACTGCCTAAGCCTCGTAGCCGCCCATACCAAAGCACAACATAGCTTCTCTATCAAGGAGTATCTAGTTTCACAATCAATGAATTTCTTACTCGGGTAATATATTGCTTTTTCTTTCTTTGCAGTTTCATCGTGTTGCCCTAGTACACAACCTATAGAGTTTTCATATGCTATCGGGTATAGAATCAATGATTTCCCAGACACCAGCGGTACTAGCACAGGTGGATTAGTTAGTTGCTCTTTAATTTTTTCTAGTGCTGCCTGACATTCTTCATTCCATGTGCCCAGGTTGTTCTTCTTGAGTAGCCTAAGCATTGGATCACATTTATCTGTTAACTGGGAAATGAAACGGGCGATGTAGTTTAACCTTCCCATGAAGCCCCGAACCTCCTTTTGTGTTTGAGGTGGTGGGAGTTCTTGTATGGCCTTAATCTTGTCTGGATCAAACTCAATTCCCTTCCTGCTCACCATAAAGCCTAATAATTTTCCTGATGTAACTCCAAATGTACACTTGTTTGGGTTAAGCTTCAACTGGAATTTTCTCAACCTTAGAAAGAGTTTCTCTAAGTTCACCAAATACACCTCTTCAGACTGAGATTTGGCAATCATATCTTCCACATATACTTGTATTTCTCGGTGCATCATATCATGAAAAAGGATGACCATGGATCTTTGGTAGGTTGCCCCTACATTCTTTAAACCAAAAGGCATTACCTTATAGCAAAAGGTTCCCCACAATGTTATGAAGGTAGTTTTTTTCATATCTTCTAGGCATATTTTAATCTAGTTATACTCGGAGAAGCCATCCATGAAAGAGAAAAGGCAGTGCCAAGCTGTATTGTCCACTAATGTGTCTATATGCGACAACGGGAAATCATCTTTAAGGCTTGCTCTGTTGAGGTCTCTATAGTCAACGTACATGCGTATTTTTCCATCTTTTTAGGGTCTAGGATGACGTTAGCCACCCATTTTGGATATTTTTCTACTTTGAGAAACCCCACATCAAATTGCTTCTTTACTTCATATCTAATCTTTAGGAGCATCTCGGCTTTCATCCTTCTTAGCTTCTGCTTTACAGGTTCGTATCCCACCTTTATGGGATGACGATGTACAACAATATCAGTATCAAGGCCAGGCATGTCTTGGTATGACCCGACAAAAATATCTTTGAATTCCTTCGAGAGCTTAATTAGGCTTTATCGAGTACTAACTATGATGGTAGTGCCAATCTTTACCTCACGCCTTTCTTCTTCTCTGCCAAGATTCAGAATTTCCAGCTCTTTCTTATGGGGTAGAGTCTATTTTTCTTCTCCTTCCACCATCCTAGTAAATCACTGGGAAAGTCATATTCTTCTTCATCGTCAACATTCTCAACTTCTTCTCGGCATAAAGGTAGTTCAAAATCAACCTTGAGGTCTGACTCGAAGTCATTTGTTCCATTGATATCTGAAGACCTGTAAAGAAAAAGGGTATAGAATATATATAAAGGGGAGAGATGAATGGAATGATTGGAATGATTTGTTTTTAGTTTTTATTTTGCTTTGTATTTTACTTATGAAAAGAGTTTGCCACACAAGATTTGTTGAAAGGAAAAGATGCATCTTTATTGAAATTCAAATTATCAGTTTGGACATAGACCCTTTACAAAAGATTCCTAATTGCCTTCGGGTCTAAAGGCAAAAATGTGTGTTCTGAGAATTACTCTGAAACTGTCTCAAAGACTATAGGAATTTCTTCAGCAGTCCAGTTGTTAAGTTCAGAGCAATAGCGAATCATGGACAGGTACTTGTTCTCTACTTCTTCATCTATTATAGCGTTGATGCTTAGCTTCTCAAAGGCTTCACATAGGTTATTCTTTCCTTTCTCCTCCTCACTAACTTGGGTGTTTGCATCCAGAAAGCCTCAGGATCTGAAATTATGGCTCAGGGGTGGAAATGTCATTGGTTCCCACTCAATTTCCTCTCATTTCAATCTTGCCCTCCTTCTTTCTTAGTGCTTTTTTATCTCAGCTCTTCTTTGCCAATGGTTAGGTTTGAAACCTATCCCAAATTAGTTATTCTTGGCAAGGATAACCATGGGATATAACCTTCTTTGATGTCTCCTCCCAAATCATTTTCCAGCTTCAGCCCATTTTCTGAGTGTTTGTTTCACCTCCATTTTCACACAGCTGGATAATTCTGGTTCTGGTACTTTGCTTCCCTTCGTGATAAAGGTTGCATTGACTAGCTCTAATTTCCTGAAGTGACACTCTAGCGCACCCTCATCAACCTCGATGTAGGGTGCATCAGTGGCTACTGATGCGATGATTTCCTCTTAAGCTCCTATCGTTACTAACTGTTCATTAATCACAAACTTTAACTTCTTATGTAAAGTAGAGGGAAGCACTCCTGTTGCATGAATCCATGAACGCCCAAGTAAGCAACTGTAACTAGGTTTTATGTCCATGACCACAAACTCTACTTCGAAGGTTGATGGTTCGATTTACAAAGGTACTTCTATTATTCCTATCACATCCCTCTGTGTTCTATCGAATGCTCTCACAGTGTTTTGATAAGCCCTCATATGTGAGCTGTCTATTGGTAGCTTTTTCAATTTCGCCAATAGGAGAACATTTAAGGTTGATCCATTATCGATCAAGACACCCGTCAACATGTATCCTTTGCATCTTGTAGAAATATGCAGGGCCTTGCATGATCCTCTCCCTCATTCAGGTATTACCTCATCATTGAAAGGAATGAAGTTGTTTACAGCAATATTTTCAACCTTCATATCCATCTTATCGGTCGAAATCTTCTTTGGAATGAATGTTCGATTCAGAATCTTTAGTAAGTCCTCGCGGTGACCCTCAGAGTTTAGTAACAGAGACAACATAAAGATTCAGGCTAGGAGCTTGTGAAACTGCTCTACCACACTGTACTCACTGTGCTTAAGTATCTTTAGAAATTCTTGAGCCTTTGATTCTTTGACAGGCTCATGATATACTGGTGGTTTCTCTTTAAAGAAATCTCATTCTCCTTTCTCTAGCTCTTCAACAATAGCTTTTCTCTGTTCTGCATCTCTTTCTTCTACTATCGGCGGGGAATACAATCTTCCACTCCTTTTGAAGCGGCTTACTTTATTCACTGGTTTCTCCTTCATCTCATCCCTAACAGATGATTCTCCTGGAGTTGTTACTGAACAAGCATAATTCCAAGGGACTTGCTTGTTGTCCTTGTATGGGAATCAAGTTTGTGCCTTAATTATTAGTCACGGGGTCACACCTTTCATAGATTCACTTACTCTTGCCTTGGTCTTGATAACCAAAGGCTTCATCCTTGTATAATCTTTCCTTAAGTGTGTCTCTTCTGCTACACATACATCCATCATGTGTTTCTTGCTTCCTCTTTCAAAAAAACTCAAGTTATTTACTATCCATCCTAGCCTGAACCAGGTGTTTGAATTCTGAGTAGCATTCAATCTCATGTCCTCCTGCTCTATGGTACTCGTAATATTATTCATCTTCAACCATCTCCTAGGCTTCCCCTTCTAACATCTCAGCTGCAACCATTTGGCTCCACACTCATTTCATTGATGCCCTAACTTCAGCAACGTACCCCTTAACCCTCTTATCATCTTCTTCAGTGATGACATTTACTCATGCCTTCTAGTGACTTGGCATAGGGTTCCCTTTCTCTTCACACGTCTCAAATGATAACATGCTTGATTTCCTCAGATCACCCACCACTCTTTTAAAAGCAGTGTAGTTCTCAATAGTGTACCCCTTAATACCTGCATGGTATTCACATTGCGCCTTTTCATCGTGCCATGCATGATACGGAGGTGTGAAAGGATGGACATGGTGTGGCAGCACCATTTGAGATTTGATCAATTCAGTGAACAACTCTGCATATGTCATTGGAATGGGAGGGAAGTATGGCTTTGAGTTCCATTGATATCTTCGTTCTTCCTTCAGTGAACTTGTTACAATAGGGGCTGGAGTTGAAGCATTGGGCTTATTGAAAACCACCCCTTTTGAATAATAGGGGTTGTAGACATTGGTTGCACTAACCTCACTCTCTCTCTTCTTGTAAGGTTTTTTTGTGTCTCCTCCATCCAATTTTCCACTCTTGACAGCTGCCAAGATCAACTCACCATTCATTAACATGTCTATGAAGCTTTTGTTGCATGATTTATCATACAATCATAAAAGGAACCTTTCAAGGTTTCTACAAACATTGGGGTGATTTTATTCTCAAGCAATGGCGGCTGAACCTGAGCAACTACATCCCTCCACCTTTGCACGTATTGACGAAAACTTCCGTGATGCTTTTGTTCTATCCCTTGTAGGACTAGTCTGGTTGGGACCATGTTAGTGACATGTTTGTACTGATCACTAAAGGCTCTTGATAAATCCTTCTATGATTAAATATTGACCCGACTTAACTGCGCATACCAATGTCTAGTTGATCCCACTAAGTTATCATGGAAGCAATGAATATTAGCTTTTCGTTGTCTAGGTACATTGACATCTGCTTGCAGTACATCGTTGGATATGCTGATGGGCACGTAGTTTCGTTGTACTTCTCGAAACCAAGAACCTTTAATTTCGAGGGCATCACAAAAGTCAGCTCTCTAGCATCCACCCCTCCATGAGTGCTTCCTTCTTGGAAGGATTTGATCATTCCTTCAAGCTTCTCATATCGATCTTCCCACTTCTTTTCGGCCTTAGCCTTATCCGCAATTTCATCAAGATCGGGCACCTCATAGTTGTGAGCTCCATCAATATTGGCCTTTAACTTGTTCCAGACGGAGGACTTAGCAAAGTGGGGAGATAACTTAGCCTTTAGTGTAGAAGCTTCCTTTTGTATTCCAGGATGGGTGAAAGTTATTCCCTGGAATTGAGGTAGAGCATTGGTTTCCTTACCAGTTTCTACTATATTTGGGTCCTTAAACCCTAGCATAGCCTCAATCGAGTTGACTGTCTTTTAGTGTACTAGCTCCATTTCTTGCTTTAAGTCAGTTTCCAACTTATCTAATCGATCCTGGGTACTCTTGTGGTTGACTTACCAGGCTGCCACTCTATCTTCCATTACTTTCGTTTGTGAATGTGTACCGTACTTGTGGGTTGTTTTGGCTATTTTGGCATTTCTTGTCACTTTTATATTTAAGTTAGTGTCTTGCTATGTTATGAATGCATGGAATGCAATGCGAAGCAAAGAAGAAAAAAACCAAACAAACAGAAGAATGATGCAAATGCATGAATGCAAACAAAAGAACATTGGTTCAATGAATTATCTACTTTTAGAAACAGCTTTATTGAATGTCAAAGACCTTCTTGAAATGGAATGATGATGCGGGATTGGACATGCAAAACAACAAAGAAAAGATTAGATAGGAAAACAAAAGAGGTCCAAAATAATTTCATTGCATAAATAACTCTGGGCAGGCATTCCAACACTCCAGGACATATCTCCACGGATTATCTTTGCGAAATGATTTTGACCAAACTAAAAAGTACCTAAGTTTTCCATATGGATCTAACGAGGTAGGCTCTAGATTCTCAAACTTGGTTAGGTTCTAAAAAGGTATTCGAGTTGTCCTTGTTTTCCCCTGCTAAGGATAGCAAGACCCCTAGTTCTCGCTCATTATAGGCTTTAAACGAACCAAGTTCAACTCAGGGGGACTCACTTCCTATGTCTTCTCGAAGGATCAATATCCTTACGAAGACATGAGGCATATGAGTCCCAAAGGTACTTGCTATGCTCATACGGAGAATCAGCATTCTTACATGAGCAAAGTGTTTTCCCCTCACTTAAACGAATGGGACCAGCTCAGGAATAGAGCTTTTGAACAATTTTGGAATGCGTAAAATAGAATTATATTCATTAAACCGAAGAATAAATTGAAAATTTGTGAACTTGCAAATTCCATTCTTTTAAAAAAAACATTTTGAAACCAATTTGTGGCCTGACCCTCTTTTGTCTTTTATTTTAAAAAAATCCCCAGCAGAGTCGCTAAGCTGTCGTAACCCTTTCGAGCTTGACATTTTGGAAGCTTAAAAAAATCGGAGTTTCCACCAATCTTTTTTAAAAAAAATGTGATTGGATCACTTCTAAAATGAGGTTACTTTAATAAAATATTTTATTTATTAAAATGACGTTTTTGGTCTACGGAAACCAAAAAATAGGTTCGGGGGTCGGTTACGTGCGGGGAAGGATTAGCACCCCTACAATGCCCAAAATTGGTACCTAATTGATTTTGAAAAAAAAAGTGTTTTAAAAATTGGAATTTGCAAGTTCACAAGGTTTCAATCCATTCGTTCGTTTTATGAATATAAGTCTATTTTAACGGCCTTACCGCTCGAAAAATGAACTCCAATCACTGCCAACACTTCTGGAGCTAACCCGTCATTTTCGTTTGGTAAGACTTCGCATTAGATAGTTTTCACTTTTTAACAAAGCAACAGAAACAATTTGATGTGTTAAAGTTTTTTAAGGAATCATACTTAAGGATTATTCTCTAAATATCTACCTTCATTTTAACTATTAAGGTTTAAGTGGAATTAAGTGTGTTTAATTAAATTATGAAGGAAATTTTAATACACACATGTCTCTAATTTAAGCTTACTTAGAACCTACTCCTAGGGTTTTAACAAACACATATGTACACATAAAAGACATAAAGAAGCAACTAAATTACTTAAACTAAAATAAATAGCTAAATAATTGCTAAATTTTAAAGTAAAGGAAAGGGGTAATTAGCTTTTATTTTTAAAAAAAGAAAATCTGAATTAGGGACCGAATTGAAAGAAAGCAAAATGTGAAGGTTAAAATTGAATGAAGAGTGAAATTCGGTGGTAAATTTAGAAGAGAAATGACAAAATTGAGAAGATTGAAAACTGAAGAGCTGCAGCATAAGATCCGACAAAGTAAATCGCGGGTTGAAGGGCGGATACGGGTCAGGTCTCGGGTTGGTTTATATAACCAATATCAGAAACAAAAAATATTTCCCACCTTTTATTAAAACGGATCAAAACCAGCTCTTTTAAAATCCTCTAAAGAGTTCTTCGTGTTCTTCATAAATTGAAGAACACGATGAACATCCATCGTGCCAGCCGCCTTCCACCGGCGACAAATTTCCTAGAAAACCTTCTTTTTTCCAGAATTCAGCGGACTCCAAATCACATTTTATCACCGGAGTTCTACCAAAACCAAACCCATGTCGACACTTACAAAAATAAAGGTAAAACCTTTCCATTTCCTTTATTTAAAACAAGAATTGTATATAAAAAAGAAGAAATTACCATAAATTTGCTTGCTTTATTCCACTAGGATAAACTTACAATCCTTGCTTTGCTTGCTACACTGGAATCTAATGCCTTTCAAGTATTTTGCTATGTATTCTGTAAATTGCGGATGAATCTTGTGTAAATTGTTGTGTGTTACATAGAATTAAAAAGGGGGTTTATATAGTTACAGAAATGCTTGATTTTCAAGCTTGAATCCTGAATATCTTCCCTATTTGCTCTTATCTCGGCTCTAATTTTAAGCTTGTCGCATTTTGCTCACTGCCTCAATCCTAATTGCAGCTTGATTCTTGCTAGGGCTTTAATTTAGGGATTTAATATTTCCCGTTTTAGTTGACTTTGCTTCTGATTTAATTCCAATTTCCAGCTAGGGCTTCAATTTGGGGATTTAACTCCCCTTTTTGGTTTAGTTCTAACCCTTGCTTTTCTTTTTTGATTCCAATGATTACAAATGGCAAAAAATCCGCTAGTGGAAGAAACTGAAGTGACGAAAGACGGCCTGAGCTCTGTTGGAGAAGACGAAATGCTCACTGAAAGCCGAAAAGACGGGCATGTGGTTGTCACGCGTGAGTGATGATCCGCGTGTCTCGCTCTAGAGTGATCTGGGCCATTGGATCTTAACCTGATCTAACAATCACAAGCGGTGTGGCGCTATATCATCTCCAGTTGGTTTGATCTACGTCGTTGGATCAATCCCCTCCTTCAGCTGCGCATAATCACAAAGAGTTAGGGCCTAGGGTTTCCAATGTATATCGGGTTGATTGGGCCTTTTGTAAATGAGCATATATTTTAATGGAAATGTAATTTATGGACTCTTATAAAATTAAATGGGTTTTATACAAATGGATTGTGTGTCTTTTTATTTTGGGTTTTATACTAACTACTATAACACTAACAAAAAATGTATGTAATAATACTAACTACTACATCAACGGTATTATATGACACTAACAAATAACAAAAACGCTAATACTAGTTATTATATAACTATATCATATAAAAAATATACTAAATAGGAAAATAATAACAATATAACATAAGTGAAAATTCAGTGACAACACTCTTAGGTCATTGTGTCCTCGGAGACCGTAAGGATAGTAGTCTTCCACCAAAGCAACGCCTCTTAGGTCGTTATGTTCATCTGAACACTAAAGTTGTTTATTCAGAATCCTTAAGGTGTTTTCTAACCAATACTCAATAACCTCATGATTGTCATCATCTTGACTGGTGAAGGTATAGGCCCGATACTGTGACAGATTGTCGATAAGGGCCCCGGTATATTGGAAAACTGGTGCAGCAGGTTGCACGACTTGCTCAGCTCTCATTGCAGCCATAAATTTCTTGAACATGTCATCCATGTTCCGGTAACATTCTACCTTAGCAGTCGGTACCTCAGGTCCGGTACCTTGTGTAGGAGGGCCCTGCTGGTTCGAAGGATCTCCTCCTCCTATCTCCTCACCATGCGTCGACAAGCCAGTGGCAGGCTCATTGATATGAGCTTCATTTGTCTCATACATAACTATAATACAGAAAGATTGGATTAGTCGACAAGTCACAATATTCACAATGTATAACTCCTAGGTGGCAAAGTAACACAATAACAATGCAATAAACTGCGGTTTATTCCTAGAATCGACTAAACTCTAGCTCTAATACCACAATTGTAACACCCTCTTTCCAGTCTGATAGAAAATCAGGTCGGAAAGCGCTATCAAAAAAATTACAGTGAACGGTACAACAATTTCATTTAAAATTCAATGTTGGGCTATGCAATTTGATGCCATGGCTACAAGCTAGGTCAATCAATTGATATGGAACGATACTAATCAGATTTAGGATTAATTTTAAACTTTAACCACCTTTAGGGACTAAACTGCAATTTCTGGAAATTAGGGGTCCTTATCAGAATTTAACCATGCAACAATGAAATTCAATCCATAACTAAGCACCCTGCAAAATTTCATGTTAATCTGATGTTATTTACCCATCCAATTAGACTTACCAAGTTTCAGTGATCAATATGCAAAGTTTCAATACTGTACTTAATGACTTATGACAGAATTAATCGCTCATGTACCGAAACACTATATGCCGTATCGGTACGACACAATTGAATTATGCAATCCAGACTTCACTACCCAAACTCGTTACGAGGACCGTATAGGTACAACATTCAAGAGTGATAACCCAATTTCTAGCAACTCAAGAACTCGTTTCGGTACGACTCAAAATGTATCGGTACCTGTTGACCTTCATTGACCCGTTTTGATACACTCCTAGGGTCGTATTGATGCGATTAAAATCTTAAATGCTTTTGTGAGTTTCCGTATCGAAACACCTTTAGGCCGTTTCAATACGCCTAGGTTGACCTGAGCTTTGACTTACTAAATATGCACAGTCCTACCGAAATAGGTGTACCCATATCGGCACGCCCTGCACTGTAATGATAGTTTTTTATCTAGTTTTTAGCCAATTTAACGTGTTGAACGATGTCCAAATGCAATGAAATTTTACCAGCAATATTCAATCACTATAATCTACTAGCATGTCAAATTTTATAGCCATATGAATCCATTTACTAGGTTTTCACCTTTTAGTGCCCAATATGCCATTTTAACCATTTTTAAGCCAAACCAAAAGGCCAAAATAAGTCTTAAATATTATTACAATGCAAGTATGACTTAAGCACACCAAAAGAGGCATATATGACTAGTCTAGCTACTTTGCCATCATCCTAGGAGTTCATAGAGACAAAAGGCATTACTTTGGCCTTGATTGTGACTTGTCAAACTCTTCAACTGCTCTGATCTTCAATTATGAATCTCTTAACCTGAAATGTATGGCATGAAATGCATTAAGCATACTTTGCCTAGTGAGGTAGTCTAAAACAATAGCAATAGCAATGATAGGCATTTTGTTCGACTGTGAGTGTGATTGGCAAAAGGGTAGAAAATGTTTTGGAAATGTATAAAACATTTCCAAGATTTAGCCTTTTGCGTGCAAGTATACACGGTCAGCAAGTAATACAGCAGTAAGCTAGTTATCGATCCCACAGGGATTGGCCAAGAGTTTACTTGTTTTGCTTGTTTACTTGTCAAGAAAATAAAATGTTGTTTGATTTGAAGTTGGTTTTGAAAATGGTTTAAAATGAAATAAAAATAAAACAACATTGGAAACGTAAAAGTATTCATATAGATGATGAGCATTGGTAGGGGAAGCCTGGATTTCACGTTATTCATGCCAGCCTTTAATAACGGTCTGCCTTGGTTTTATTGTCAAGCAGATTAAAAGTAGTAATGCCTCTGTCGATGGAAATACCCTAAATTAACCACGATAAAGCGCTATATGTCTATAATGGCGCTTATCATCAATTAATTTGATTAAGTGTCAATCTTTACTCCTAAGGGGTAGAGTCACTCCCGAAGTAAGTTCATCTACTTGAACATCTTCTGTCGAAGCATCTCGCCTTAGTATCTAGCAACTGATCATTGCCCCTCAAGTCTATTAAGATATTAAGGTGCAATAAGCATACTGTGTCAGGGGTCGTATGGCACAGAATTTAGAAAACTAAAAATCATGCCAACTCTCGTATGGCAATGGATTCTAAAAATAGTTGAAGTGCGTGCCAAATAGAAAATAAAACCAAAGCATATAGTTTATTAAAAACCAAACTTAAAATCAGCGTTCATCGCAAACATCCCCCAACCAACTTAAGAAAATTAGTTCATGGGTGGCGGTTCCATCCAAAAACCAAAATCATTTAACATCATCAAATAAAAACCAAATAAACTAAGAGGGTGTGTAAGAAGGTAGCCTTTTTCTCAATTCGATCTCCAATGTGTCGTCATTTATGTGCTTGATTGATGTCCTTTATATAGGCATGCATGGGAAACCCTAGGATAAGCCTTAGGGTTTTAATTTGGGCAGGCTAAGGCTTATGATCTTCTTATCCGCACTTTGAATCCTAGGGCTGATGTCATCTTGACTAGGGCTGACGTCATCTTGACTAGGGCTGATGTTATTTATCTTTGATCTTTTGCCAACCGAGGTCGGGATCGTTCAGTCCATCTGTGCCAGACCAGCTTGGCATCCGATTTTTTCAACATCCTATTTTTTCAAAGCTTGATCAAGTGCTATTTTTCCGCAGTCTGATCTGGTCCTACTTTCTCAGGCTGGTATTGCCAAGGGTTCTTGGCAAAACTCTTCCAGCAATGTATTGCCAAGGATGCTTGGCATTGGTCTTTTGATCCTCTTGCTTCCTACTCTTACTCTTGCTCCTACTCCTGCTCCTGCTCTTACGCTACTCTGCCATATCTGCTCTGCTCTGCCAAGCCTGTAATGATGCCAACAAACAACCCTTCACACTGGCAAAGCACAAAAATCCCTATTTCCTAACTCCTTATGCAAATGCATGAATTTAAAAACTAAGTGCAACTAAATGTACTTAAAGGGATAGCAAAGGCTTTGTAAAATAAGCATAAAAACAATATTTTTGAGGATTTAAAACACCCCAAACATAGCTCATTTCTTGTCTTCAAGTAATGAAACTAAAAATAGAAAAATAGAAAAACAACAAAGTACCTCGGCAAAGATTGTCATGGTTCCCAACACTTGTCAAATAGCAAAATATGATCCTAGGTCTGTCCTTGGATATTCAACATATCAATGCCAAGTAGATAAACAAATTCAAGTGCAACAATATAGCTCTAGTCTAAGGTCTTCTAGTGTGCATGAAGTGCGGGCAATATGCATCATGTTTACTCGACTCCCTTAGTTGACTTTACTACCCAAACTCATAATTTGTTGTCATCATTTTTGTTTTTATTCGCCAAGGGTTTTTGCTTTTTTTTGGCAATAATTTCAGGTTTTCTTTGTAATATTGTTTGGCCTGAGAAATAAAAGGGAGCATACCACGAACCCCCGCGTTAATCCAAACATTACTAGGCTTTTACTCTTCAACTCATACCCTAAAGTTTTTGACTTGAGAACTAAGAGGGAGAAAACCACGAAGCCCCAAGTTACTTATTATCTCTAAGGTAGAAGAAGGTTCTATTTTTTTCTTGCCTTGGCAAAACATTGTTACCTTATTCTTTTCTTTTTACCCTGGCATCAATTTTTTTAACAATTACTCCGAGATTAGTTTCAAGAGAACCTAAGTTTGTTTTGCAAACTAGATGCATACCTCGTGTAGAGTGAAACTAAAGTTCCCTAAACTAGAGTCCAATTGCCATGCTACTTGGCATTGCTAACTTGTCGACATAAAAGTTCAAAAATTCTAGTTACTTCATTGGATAGATAAATCTAGAACAAATTTAACTAGGCTAGCAGATTATTGACAAAATTTCTAATCTTAACCGAGGCAAAAAAAACTAGTGGTTTGGTATGCAAATTTTAATCCTATATGGCAAACTATTCTATATGGCAAACTAAAATTTAAACATGAATGCATGGCATATGAATGTAAGGATGTACACCCCCAAACCAAAGGCGTGCATTGTCCCCAATGCATGAGAACAACATATATACAAATGAAAATAGTAAAATGCATGAATAATATAAAATACAAAGGATTTTAGGAAGAGAAGGACTCCCCTTCAATGCGGCAATAGAAGCTTCGATGTCGTGGAGAACTTTCTTAAGAAGCTTTGCCAGCTCTGAGGGGCAGTAGATGAGACATGTGTTGCAAGTCTGGCCACAACCTTGGCTTGGCTTTGCACTCCTTCATCTTCAAACTCAGGTGGTGTGGCAGATTCAACACTTGGCAAACATTTTCAATCTTTTCATGCCAATCTTTTGCTTTGGTAGTCCGCTTGGTAATAAAAATCCTACACTCACTCAAGAATCCCTTTCAACGCAGCAAAAGAGAATGAAAATTAAAATAAAGGAAAGAAAAATAAATAAAAACTAGAAAAAAAACATTTATACTATTATATACAAGAATCGAACCATGACAATGATGATGATCACAGTAACTCTGCCAGGAGGATAACCTCCTTGGCATCATTTTGAGTTCCATCCAAATAGTGCTTCAAACGCTGGCTGTTTACTTTGAAAATTGCTCCCGTTTTCAAATCCTTGATATGCACTGCTCCATGAGCATATCGCTTCACAACTTCAAAGGGTCCCGACCATCTAGACTTGATCTTTCCTGGAAACAATTTTAACCTCGAGTTAAATAACAAAACACGTTGGCCTACCTCAAATTGCCTCGGTAATATCCTTTTTTCATGCCAACGCTTTATCCTTTCCTTGTAGAGTATGGCATTCTCGTAAGCATGTGTTTTGAATTCCTCCAACTCATTCAAGTATAAAAACCTCTTTTCTCTAGCAGCCCTCCATGTCATGTCAAGCGTTTTGATTGCCCAATAAGCTCGGTGCTCTATCTCTACTGGCAAGTGGCATGCCTTCCCAAAAATAAGTCTAAATGGGGAGGTTCCTAAAGGAGTTTTAAAAGCAGTCCTATAAGCTCACAAGGAGTCATCTAGTCTCAATGATTAGTCCTTCCTTGTTGGACTTACAGTCTTTTCCAAAATGTTCTTGATCTTCTTGTTGAAAATATCTGCTTGGCCATTTGTTTGGGGATAGTATGTCGTGGCAATCCTCTATTGAATTCCATATCTGCACAAAGCTTTAGAGATTAGATTGCATTTAAAATGGGTACCCCCATCATGAATAATCACTCTGGGGGCACCAAATCGAGTAAAAATGTGTTTGTGCAAAAATTTGGCAACAACCTTGCCATTGTTTGTTGGCAAAGCAACAGCTTCAACCTATTTTGAAACGTAGTCAACAGCCACAAGGATGTATAGTTACCAAATGATGGAGGAAATAGACCCATTAAGTCTATCCCCCATACATCAAACAAATCTACTGGCATAATGTTCTAGAGCGGCAATTGATGTCTGCCAGAAATGTTTCCTCTCTACTGGCATCGGTTACATGCCTTGGAAAAGTTATGGGCATCTTTGTATAGTGTGGGCCAAAAGAATCCTGACTGCAGCACCTTGGCAGCAGTATTTATCCCAGCAAAGTGACCTTCATACGGTGCGGCATGGCATAATTGCAATATACTATGTTTCATCCTCTGGCACACACCGACGAATCACTTGATCGGCACACTATTTAAACAGTATTGGTTCATCCCAATAATATTTCTAAACAACTCGTAAGAATCGTTTCCTGGCATTATATTCCAAATCTGGTGGCAGAATATTGCTTACCAGGTAGTTGACTATGTCAATGTACCATGGCACGACGTTGACTACAAGTAAATACTCGTTAGGAAATTCATCTCTTATGGAAATGGTCTTACCATTTTCAAGGAGATACTCTAGGCGTGATAGGTGTTCAGCTACTAAGTTCTCACTTCCTTTTTTGTCTCAGATCTAAAGGTCAAATTCTTGTAGTAAAAACGTCCATCGAATTAATCTGGGCTTGGCATCCTTCTTTGCCAAGAGGTACTTCAGTGCAAAATGATCTGTATACACCACAACTTTGTTACCAACTAAATCAAATCTGAATTTATCAAAAACAAATACAACTACAAGAAATTCTTTCTCGGTTGTGGACTAATTCAAATGAGCTCCATTCAATGTTCGAATGGCATAGTAAATGGCATGAAAAACTTTGCCACGTCGTTATCCAGTACTGCTCTGATGGCATAGTCGCTGGCATCACACATGAGCTCGAATGGCTCATTCCAATCTGGTGCCACAACTATAGGGGCATTAATCAAACTCTCCTTAAGTTCCTAAAACGCTCTTAAACAAGAATCATCAAATGCAAAAATAGCATTTTGTTCTAAAAGCAAGCATAAAGGTTTAGAAATTTTACTAAAGTCTTTAATGAATGATGGTAAAAACTTGCATGTCCCAAAAAACTTCTAATACCTTTTATACTTGTCGGTGGTGGCAATTGCTTGATTCCCTTAACTTTTTCTCTTTCAACCTCAAGTCCCTTCTTGGTCACCTTGTGCCCAAGAACAATGCCCTCCCGCACCATGAAGTGGTATTTTTCCCAATTCAAGACTAGGTTTGTCTCAATGCATCTCTTCAAGACTCGCTCCAAACTCTAAAGGCACTCCTCAAATATTTTGCTAAACACCGAGAAATCATCCATGAATACTTCCAAGTTATGCTTAATCATGTCGAAAAAATGGACATCATGCAACGTTGAAACGTTGCTGGGGCATTACACAACCTGAATGACATTTTTCTAAAGGAAAACATCCCATGTGGACACGTGAATGTGGTCTTCTCTTGATCTTTTACAGCTATGACAATCTGATTATATCCCGAATAACCATCTATAAATCAATAAAATGCCTTACTTGCCAATATGTTCAACATTTGGTTAATGAAAGGTAATGGAAAATGGTCTTTCTTGGAGGCATTGTTCAACTTCCTATAATCCATGCACACTCTACATCCAGTCACAGTCCTGGAAGGAATTAATTCATTGTTGTTATTCTGAACCATGGTCATGCCAACTTTCTTTGGCACACATTGCACCGGGCTGACCCGTGAGCTATCGTAAATGGGATAAATTATCCCACCATCTAGCCACTTGATAATCTCCTTCTTAACAACCTCTTTCATGCTCGGGTTCAATCTCTTTTGACCCTTAATGGTCCTGCCATGATATTCCTCCAAAATGATTTTGTGCATGCATATGGTTGGGCTTATACCTCAGATATCTGCCATGGTCCATCCCAACGCTTGTTTGTAATTGCTTAGAATTTCTAGCAATCTTTCCTCCTGATCATTAGTTCGAGCAGCAAAAATGATCACTGGCAAGGTTGAGTATTTGCCTAAGTAGTCATACTTGAGATGGTTTGGCAATGCTTTCAATTCTAACTCGAGTGGCTCCTCAATGGATTGTTTCGGTGCCATGATCTCTCTGCCAGCCAACTCCAATGGTTCTGGCTGCCCAAAATAGCTTACCTCTTCTAAATTCGTTCCTTCAGTGTCCGCACATGTCTCGTCTCGTCTGTTGGAATCATCATCTATATCTTGGCACAGCTATGTCGTGTCCACTTTAAAAATAAACTCCATCATTTCTTCATCTCGGCATTCCTCAGATTCATCTGCGCATTTAAGAGCTTGAAACACATTAAATGTAACATGTTGATCATTCGTACGCATAGTTAATTCACCTTTATGAACATCAATCAAAGCTCTACTTGTGGCAAGGAACGGTCTTCCCAATATAATTGGGACATTAACATCTGCCTCATAATCTAAAATAATAAAATCAGCTAGGAATATGAATTTGTCTACCTTTACCAACACATCCTCAATCTTACCCTCAGGATTTGCAAAGGATCGGTCTGCTAAATGAAGTTTCACCGTGGTAGGCCTTGCTTCTATGCCAAGCTTTCTGAAAACTGACATTGGCATCAAGTTGATGTTGGCTTCCAAGTCACACAATGCCTTGCCCATAAATTTGTTGCCAATTGTGTAGGAGTAGTGAAACTTCTCAGATCTTTCAGCTTTGGAGGCAATCAGGTTAGGATCATGGCCCTGCATCCCTCAGTGAGAGCGACAGTTTCAAAGTCTCCCAACTTCCTCTTTCTGGACAGAATGTCTTTCATGAATTTTACATAGTTGGGGCATTTGCTCAAGGACTTCTACCAACGGAATGTTAATTTTCAACTGCTTAAGAAATTCCAAGAAGCGCTTAAATTGTTGGTTCTGTTTGTGCTTTTGAAGTCTTGCTGGAAATGGTGGCAGTGGATAAACATATGTTGGCACTACTGACTTTGTCGAGGTAGTGCTGGCATCTATTTTGGCATCAGTATGCTATTCGGCCTTAGTCTGTTTGTCATCAATGTTGGCATCATGTTTGGCATCATTGTTGGCATCAGTTCTGGCACTAGTACTGCATTACCACTGGCATCATCTATTTTAATTTCTTCTCTCTCTGCTTTTCTAGGTTTGTCTGCTGGCACTGGCTTTTCACTTTGGTAGTTAACTGGCTGCTTGACAGTCATCTCTGCCTCGCACTGATTACCACTTCGAAGGGTTGTGGCCTTGCATTGCTCATTGTCTTTGTGCCGAGCATCCTTTGTGTCACTTGGCAATGCTCATTGGGGTCGATTGCAAAGTGCATTGGCAATCTGCCCAATTTGAACTTCCAAGTTTCTCATTGATGCTGCCGAACTCTGGACTGTGGCATCATTCCTCTCCATGTAATTAGTAAGAGTGCATCCTTGGTTGAATCTTTGCCCTTGCTGGAAATTGTTTTGAGCGTTTTGTGGCATCGTATTTGATAGAATGTTTGCATGGAATTATTCCTCTGGCATTCTGGCCTTGTGCATTGTACTGGTTACCTTTTTTATTTCTCCAAGCTAAGTTAGGGTGTTGTCTCCAACCTGCATTATAAGTATTGGAGTTAGGATTATAGTAATGATTAGCATTTCCAACAAAATTTACCGATTCAGGATTGGCAGGGCATTCTTCCATATGATGATTCTCTCCACAGATTGTATACTAGAGGTCTAATGCTTTAACTTCTTAGGACTTATTGTTGTTTTGCAACGATCTCACCATGGTTGTGAGGTTGGAAATCTTAACATGAATGGATGTTAGTTCATCAACCTTCAATTTCCCACTAGCTTTGGTTTCGGTCCCGAGTTTGGCAATAGGATATTATTCAAAATCATTATTGAAATTCTTTCAAGAATATCAACAGCCTTTGAGTACTTCTTGTCTAGGAATGAACCGGCTGCTGAAGCATCAACAACAGTCTTGCTTTTGCATTCAATCCATTGTAGAATGTTTAAATTTAGGTCTAATTCGGGAATTCGTGCATAGGGCACCTTCTCAACAGATCTTTAAATCTCTCTCAGACATCATATAATGTTTCATCATCAGCCTGCCTGAATGTAATGATCTCACCCCTCAACTTGGTAGTGAGTGTTGGCGACTAAAATTATGTCAAAAACTTTTGGCAAAGATCTACCCATGAACTAATTGATCCTGGTGGCAAAGAATTAAGCCAACCCTTGGCTCTATCTCGCAAGGAAAATGTGAATAGCCTTAGTTTCACAGTATCTTCAGATACTCCAGTTTGTTGGAATAATTTACAAATCTCCATGAACTGTTTCAAATGTTACCTAGGATCACCAGTAAGTGCTCCATCAAAATGACCTATATTCAAAATATTTTGAATCATTACCGGCTTAAGTTCAAAATTGACAGCATTTACCTCTATGCCAACAAGTCCTAGCATCAAGTTGTCAATATTAGGTACCAAATGTTCTCTAATAAGTCTCTCTTCATCGAAAATTGGGACAACAGGTGGTGGTGGCATCTCATTGTTTTATGGATTGCCTTCATTGTTCGCCACACCATTCCCTCGATTACCTTGGTTACTCATCTCTCTGAATCTTCTCTTTAACCTTCTCAAGGTTCTCTCAATTTCTAGATCGTATGGCCACTCATCTATCACAGGGTGGCTTCTGGTCCTAGACCGATACAAACAAAACTAAAATAAAAAGAAATTAAGTAAAAATTTAAAAACAATCAACTCCGTTACAATCCCCAGCAACGGCGCCAAAGACTTGTTCGACTGTGAGAGTGCTTGGCAAAAGGGTAGAAAATGTTTTGGAAATGTATAAAAATAGTGCCAATATTTAGTCTTTTGTGTGCAAGTATACACGGTCAGCAAGTAATACAGCATTAAACTGGTTATCGATTCCACAGGGATTGGCCAAGAGTTTACTTGCTTTGCTTGTTTACTTGTCAAAGGAAGAAAAATGGTGTTTGATTTAAAGTTGGTTTTGAAAATGGTTTAAAAAATGAAAATAAAACAACGTTGGCAACGTAAAGGTATTCGTACGGATGACGAGCATTGGCAGAGGATGCCTAGATTTCACGCTATTCATGCCAGCCTTTAATAACATGCTACCTTGGTTTTATTGTCGAGCAGATTAAAAGTAATAATGCCTCTATCGATGGCAATACCCTAAATTAACCATGATAAAGCCCTATATGTCTATAGTGAGGCTTATCATCAATTAATTTGATTAAGTGTCAATCTTCACCCCTAAGAGGTAGACTCACACCTGAAGTAAGTTCATCTACTTGAACATATTCTATCGAAGCATCTCACCTTAGTACCTAGCAATTGATCGTTGCCCCTCAAGTCTGTTAAGATATTAAGGTGCAATAAGCATATTGTGCCAGCGATCGCATGGCACAGAAATTAGAAAACTAAAAATCATGCCAACTGTTGTATGGAAATGGATTCTAAAAATAGTTGAAGTACACGCCAAATAGAAAATAAGACCAAAGCATATAGTTTATTAAAAACCAAACTTAAGATCAGCGTTCACCGCAAACAACCCCCAACCAACTTAAGAAAATTAGTTCATAGTTGGTGGTTCCATCCAAAAACCAAAATCATTTAACATCATCAAATAAAAACCAAATAACCTAAGAGAGTGTGTAAGAAGGTAGCCTTTTATCAATTCGATCTCCAATGTGCTGTCGTTTATGTACTTCTTGATTTCCTTTATGTAGGCATGTGTGGGAAACCCTAGGATAAGCCTTAGGGTTTTAATTTGGGCGGGCTAAGGCTTATGATCATCTTATTCGCACTTTGAATCCTAGGGCTAACATCATCTTAACTAGGGCTGGCGTCATCTTGACTAGGGATGACGTCATCTTGACTAGGGTTGATGTCATTAGTCTTTGATCTTTCGACAGCTGAGCTCGGCATCATTCGCTCCATCTGTGCCAAACCAGCTTGGCATGTGATTTTTTCCCCATCCTATTTTTTCGGAGCTTGATCAAGTGCTATTTTTTCGCAGTTTGATCTTGTCCTATTTTTTGGGTTAGTATTGCCAAGGGTTTTTGGCAAAACTCTTCTGGCAACGTATTGCCAAGGTTGCTTGGCATTGGTCTTCTGATCCACTTGCAAATCGTGGATATTAATCAAAAATGATAGACTTAGGCACTCTGTGAAGTCGGATAACTTCCTTGATATACAAGTCAACTGGTTTATGAAGGCCATAGTCCATTCGAATCGGCAAGAAATGTGCTGACTTGGTGAAACGGTCTACAATGGCCCAAATGGCATCATGTTTAGCAAGAGTCAAAGGTAGACCACTAAAAAATCCATTGTGATGTTTTCCCACTTCCATTGCGATGATTCAATAGGTTGCAATAACCTGGTAAAGACACGATGCTCAGTCTTGACACGTTGGCACGTGAGACATTTAGACACAAAGTCGATTATGGCCTGCTTCATACCTGGCCACCAATAAAGCTCACGAAGATCCTTGTACATCTTCATATAACCCGGATGAACAAAAAATGAGCTTGAATGAGCTTCCTTAAGGATATCACCACGAAGAGATTCATTATTAGGCACACATACCCGATCACGAAAGCATAAGAGTCCTTTAGAATTGATTCTGAAGTTGGGTTGTCTTGCAGCTTGGAAATGATAACTTTAAACTTAGGATCTTGTTTTTGCAATGCTTGAATTCTCAACACGATAGTAGACTGAACTTGAAGTTCAACTACGAGATAACGATGTTTCCAAAGACGGAAGTGAGCATTGATAGCTCAAAGGGGTACAATACAAGGACTTTACAATAAGTCGATATATTAATCAATATATTGGACTCAATGATCGATAACAATAGTTACCAGGTAAAGGTGTGCGGCTGAGTGCATCAGCTACAACATTGTCCTTGCCCGGATGGTAATCAATAACAAGGTCATAGTCCTTGAGAAGTTCCATCCATCTCTTTTGCCAAAGATTTAGCTCTTTTCGAGTCAATAGATACTTAACTTATGATCGATGAAAAGATAACACTTTTCTCCGTAGAGATAGTGTCTCCTGATTTTCAACGCAAATACAACCGCAGCCAACTCCAGATCATGAGTGGGATAATTCATCTTATATGGCTTAAGTTATCTCGACGCATATGCAATAACCTTGCCTTCTTGCATCAATACATATCCTAACCCGAGATGCAAAGCATCACTATAAATGGTATAGTCCTTTCTAGACTCGGGTTGGGTTAGGATCGATGCATGGGTTAACACTTGTTTCAATTGATCAAAGCTTCTTTGTTGATCCACAGACAAAAAAACGGAACTTCCTTTCTTAACAATTTAGTCAGAGGAGCTGTTATCATAGATAATCCTTTGATGGATCTTCTATAGTAGCCAGCGAGACCAAGAAAAGTTCTCACCTCACCAATGTTCTTCTGTGGATTCCAATCAATGATGGCTTTGATTTTCTTCGGATCCATCTGGATGCCCGAAGCTGATAGAATATGCCCAAGAAAGGAAACTTCGGTGAGCCAAAACAAATATTTGGAAAACTTAGCAAACAACTACTTCTCCTGGAGGATTTGAAGTAAAATTCAAAGGTAATCTCGATGCTCAGCAGGATTCTTAGAATAAATTAGAATGTTGTCAATGAATACCAGTACGAATTTAACAAGGTAGGGCCTAAAAACCAGACTCATTAAATCCATAAAGGTTTTTGGTGCATTGGTTAACCCAAATGGCATCACCAAGAATTCGTAGTGTCCGTATCTGGTTTGGAAAGAAGTCTTGGATACATCACATTCTTTTACTCTCATTTGATAATACCCAAACCTTAAATTGATCTTGGAAAAACACTGAGGCATCTTTAAGCTGATCAAATAGATCATTTATCCTTGGCAAAGGATACTTATACTTGATGGTTACCTTGTTCAACTCTCGATAATCGATATGCAATCTCATGGAACCATCATTCTTCTTAATAAAAAGAACCGGTGCTTCCCAAGGAGAGGAACTCGATCGAATAAAACCTTTATTCAAAAGGTCTTAAATTTATACCTTTAGCTCATTGAGCTCAACGGCTTCCATGCGGAAAGGTGCAATAGAAACTGGGCGGTAACAAGTTGCACTTTGATGCCAAATTCGACTTCGCGTGTTGGAGGTAATCCTGAAAGTTCATCAGGGAAGACATTAGGAAATTTACATACGGTGTCAACATCCACAAAATGGGGTTCATCCTTGGCTTCCAATGTCAAAGAATGTAATGAAGGATTTCCCAAATTCATCAATATAATACTTTCCTTGCTAAGGCCTCGAAGGTATAGCTTCATCATACTACAATCCACCCACGCATGGTGTTCGTTGAGCCAATTTAATCCCAATATCATATCAAACTCATAGATCGATAAGGCTAAAAAATTGGCCGGAAAAGGAATCCCTTGAATCAATAAGGGATAGTTCTTTCACACAAAGTGTATGGTGACACAATCATCCAACAGATTGGTTACAGAAACTCTCGATGCTATGAGTTCAGAAAACAATCTATGCTTCTTGACTACCATGATACTTATGAAAGAATGAGTAGAAACAGGATCAATCAATGCATACAAGGGATGTGAATACAATTCAATGATACCTGCTATGATGTCAGGTTCGTCCTCCTCTTCCCTGCTCCTCATGTGATACATATGAGCAGGAGCCCTTGATTTCTGTCTACTCGGTGCTTTGCTAGAGCCACTAGGTCTCCCGGTAGCTCCTGATGATCCTTCTTTGACTCATTACCTCTGAAGGGCTGAGTAGGGGTGGCAACATTAGCAATGTAGCAGTAGGCTTGGTTGCATTCAGAGGACAATCACTGATGAAGTGGCCTTGCTCACCACAAAAGAAGCAAACTCTAGTCTACTTACAGCACGGGCCTGCTGGATACCTATTCTAACAGTAGTTACAAACTGGATGTTGTGTACTCCGGTTTGAACCTCCATTGCTTTCGACTGAAGCAGTTCTAGCAAAAAATGGAGTTACAAACTAGGGCCTCTCAATATTCTTGGAACATAAAGGATGTGGGAACACATTATGCTTATAGCTAGAATACTTCCCTCTCTTACTCCACTTAGGAGTTCGAGAATCATCTTAGAATCTCTTCTCGGACTTGCCCAACCCACCGGTCTTCTGGGATTTTAGCGATGCTTCGGTAGCTTTGACTCGGTTCACCAAGTCCCGAAAATTAGTGATGCTCAAAGTAGTAAACATGGGACGAAGCTCTTCGCTAAGTCCAGAAATAAACATGCGACACTTTTCATCCACCTTATTAATGCATTCTGCACCATATCGGAAGTACTTACAGAAGTCATGAATATATTGCTCAACTAGTCGCCCACCTTGTTTGAGGTGGAGAAAGGTGCTTGGTCTTTCTGTGAGATAGAACTCGCTGATATACTTTTTTAGAATTCTCAAAGAAAGAACTCCTAGGTCATAGTGTCCTCGAAGACCGTAAAGATAATAGTCTCCCACAAATGCAACGCCTCGTCAGCAAGCAACGCGAGCGCACATTCCAACTTATGTTCATCCGAACACTGCGTTTGTTTATTCAGAATCCTTAAGGTGTTGTCTAACCAATACTTAGCAACCTCAGGATTGTCATCATCTTGACCGGTGAAGGCATAGGCCTGATACTATGATAACTTATTGATAGGGGCCCGAGTATATTGGATAAGTGGTGTAGCAGATTGCACGACTTGCTCAGCTCTCATTACAGCCATAAACTGCTTGAACATGTCAGCCATATTCCGGTAACATTCTACCTGAGCAGCCGGCACCTCAAGTCTGTGCCCTGTGCAAGAAGGCCCTGCTGATTTGGAGGATCTCCTCCTCATACCTCATTGCCATGCGTCGAGGAGGCGGTGGCAGGATCATTGATATGAGCTTCATTTGTCTCAAACATAACTATAACATAGAAAGATAAGATTAGTTGACAAGTCAAAATATACACAATGTATAGCTCCTAGGCAGCAAAGTAACACAATAAAATGCAATAAGCTTCGGTTTAGTCCTAGAATCGACTAAACTCTAGCTCTGATACCACAATTATAACACCCTCTTCCTGGTCTGGTAGAAAACTAGGTTGGAAAGCGTTATCGAAAAACAATACAGTGAACGGTACAACAATTTCATTCAAAATTCAATGTTGGGCTATGCAATTCAATGTTATGGCTACAAGCTAGCTCAATGAATTGATATGGAACGATACTAATCAGATTTATGACCAATTTTAAACTTTAACCACCTTTAGGGACTAAACTATAATTTCTAGAAATTAGGGGTCCTTATCAGAATTTAACCATGCAACAATGAAATTCAATCCATAACTAACCACCCTGCAAAATTTCATGTTAATTCGATGTCATTTACCCATCCAAATAGACTTACCAAGTTTCAGTGATCAATATGCAGAGTTTGAATACTGTACTTAATGACTTATAACGGAATTAATTGCTCCCGTACCAAAACACTATAGGCTGTATCGGTACGGCACAATTGGATTATGCAATCCAGACTTCACTGCCCAAACTTATTTTGAAACGGTCGAGGACCGTATCGATACAGAATGCAAAAGTGATAACCCAATTTCTAGCAACTCAAGAACTCGTTTCAGTATGGCTCAAGATGTATCGGTACCCGTTGACCTTTATTGACCTATTTTGATGCGCCCCTAGGGTCGTATCGATATGATTAAAATCTTAAATGCTTCTATGAGTTTCCGTATCGAAACACCTTTAGGTCGTTTTGATACACTTAGGTTGAAATGAGCTTTGACTGACCAAATATGCACAAAGGTACCAAAATAGGTGAACCCGTATCAGTACGCCTTGCACTGTAATGACAGAGTTTTTATCTGGTTTTTAGCCAATTTAACATGTTGAACGATATCCAAATGCAATGAAATGTTACCAGCAATATTCAATCACTATAATCTACTAGCATGTTAAATTTTAGAGCCATATGAATCCATTTACTAGGTTTTCACCTTTTAGTGCCCAATATGCCATTTTAACCATTTTTAAGCCAAACCAAAAGGCCAAAATAACTCTTAAACATTATTACAATGCAAGTGTGACTTAAGCACACCAAAAGGGGCATATATGACTAGTCTAGCTACTTTTCCATCATCCTAGGAGTTCATAGAGATAAAATACATTACTTTGGCCTTGAATGTGACTTGTCAAACTCTTCAACTGCTCCGATCTTCAACTACGAATCTCTTAACCTAAAATGTATGACATGAAATGCATTAGACATACTTTGCCTAGTGGGTAGTCTAAAACAATAACAATAACAATAATAGGCATTTCAAGTCATGTATAGGCAATAACAATGCAATAACACAATATTAATTATGCATGATCATGTTCAATAACAATAAGTCCATATTACAATATTAATCCTTGGATCGATTCGGGATAGTGGATACGTGAATTCCTACGCCTCACCGGGATAATGAATGGTCTAGCCCCACTGCCTCACCAATATGACCAATAACCCAAACATTTATCTGCCTCGCCACAATAAAGGTTGTAGCCCAAGGACCATAGTCTACTCGTACATTGAGCTCATAAATTCTATGGCATGCCAATTGTATCCAATTTCCTTTCGAATCCAAGGTCCGATAACAATATCAATGATCGGTGTTCAGTAACAACAACAATGTTCAATATTCTTGTCAATAAGCAATGATTCGATATCAATGTTCAATAACAATGTCAGTGCTCAATAATCTCATGGCAATGATCGATGCTTCATTTATGATATTTCGATAACAATAACTATATCAATAACAATGCTCAATGACAATAACAATGACGATAGCAATGAATATGCTCTATGATCTATGTTCTATGTTTTTATAATTCAATGACAATGACAATAGTGAAATCGATAGCGATGTCCAATAACATTGTTAATGGCAATGCCGATGCTCAATGATCTATACTTACTGATGCTTACCAATAGCATCCACAAAGTGATTCGGTGCAATCTTCCTTAACAATGATGTTAGCAATATAATAATCAATGACAATGGGATCGGGAAAGGCACCTATCCTATCCCAATACTCTAACTACACTCACCTTGAAAATTTGAAGCTTCTATGGCTCTCGGATGATAATACCCTTGTTCCTAGCCCTCGAAGGTGATGGTGGATGTTCTTTCTCCACTTCTTAAGCTAGGTAAACAATAGGAAATGATAGAATTCACCACACGATAATGAAATCAATATAATGATATCAAAATCAATATCTAAACAGAAAATAGCCATTAGCTACAAGATTTCCATAGGTAGACAAAACCCTAGCTTAAGATTAAGCTTGATCCATCCATGGATTTTGACAATAGTTTGGGGGTTATAGCTTACTCGATCGATAGCAATGATTCGATATCGATAAACCGAATAAATCTCAAGCTTCTCCAACCTCAACAATAGAGGTGCTTGCTTGGAGAAAGATGATGAAGACAAAGAGGTGCCAGCTTAGCTTAAGCAATCGGGTAAAGCTTCTAACTTTGGCTATTCTCCTTATTAATAGAATACATTTCCTTCATGTGAAGGAATTCAATCCTGATCACCCACGAATGTGGTGATTATAATTGAGGAGGGGCTAATCGCAAGGTTAGTCCCTCAACTCTTAATTCTCTATACTTGTACCCCTAAACTTTAATTTCTATAATTTAGTCACTAAACATATTTTCAATTCATTCAATAAGGTCCTTAAACAATAATTTGACGTGGTGATTATAATTGAGGAGGGGCTAATCGCAAGGTTAGTCCCTCAACTCTTAATTCTCTATACTTGTACCCCTAAACTTTAATTTCTATAATTTAGTCACTAAACATATTTTCAATTCATTCAATAAGGTCCTTAAACAATAATTTGACTCAATTGGAGTCCAATATTGATAAATTGACCTTGTGGTCGTCAATAAAATATTTGTACCTTTCTGATGTAGGGTTTTTGATTATCGAAACCCAATTCCGACTATACCAGTTTTTGAGATGTTACAATCAATGTCGTCAAACTATGTTGTAGGCCTCCTCTCCGTCAGCCTCTCTCGATGGCTTCGTTTGATGAGGAGAATCGTCTAGCTTCACCCATGTGGTTCTCCGTAGGCTAGGACTAGGATTGTCGTCTAAATTGTGCTCTCTAGCGATCGGCTCCTCTTGAGTAGCGTCCAAGTCTTCTTTATAGAGGCGGTGAAACTAGGGCTTTAGTACCCTAAAGTACGTGGCTTTATTAAAGAAAGACCAGTTGTTTCTTGCCTCATTAAATGTTACGTATCTAAGAGAAAGTCCACGTGGGCGAAGGAAGATTCATCTCGAACTTCTCATGCTTCGTCAGCTCCAGCCATGCAATATGCTTCTCTTCTATTTCGACATTCCTCCAGCATCCACCAACATCCTGCACATACACCACAAAACACCATATTCCTGTGAAAAGCACCAATATATATGACAATTTAAGCACAGGTGGTGTAACTCCCTATCTAAATGCAAATATGTACATTCCAACCTAAATGAAACCTATATGAGCTTAAAGACATTCAAAATAAAAGGATTAAGTGCATATAAAATAGAACATTTATGCACTAGTCAGATAGTTTGTTTTGAAAACCTTTTTGAAAATTTTAATCTCAAATCTTCTCCCCTTTTTGTTATATCAAAATCAATAAAAATTACTCCAAGCATTAAAGAACATAAATATTATAAATTCAAAGCATTGTTTAAAGAAACATAATAATCCAACTTAAAAACATAAACCAAAGTAAATAACAAAAGTCATAGGAATTCAAATAAGAACATAGGTGCATAAAACTTAAAACATAGTATGATATGATATGTATGATATGCAATAAGCCTTAGGAGCATCATCGTTGTCTTTATCCTCATCTGCATCATCCTCGTGATCATCACCAAGAGCATGACCACGCCATTCTCCATGAAACACGGTGAGAGTCATGTCCATAGAAGCTTGACGGTCTTCCATAGAGGTAACTCTAGCTTCTAAGGAAGTGAAACGAGTATCGATAAGAGCAAAGATAGAATCCAACCTCGCATCCAATGTGCCAACTTACCATCAAGATAAGCCATGAGAGAATCAAGGGAAGGTTGAGCAACTGGTGCCACTGGATCAACTGGAACGGCTAGAACATCCTCTACCAGATCGAGTTGTGCATCATGAGGGAGATTCACTTGTATATGGTGAACTTTACATGTCAAAGAGAGTGACCATCAATGGGATCAGTGAGAGGCAAAGCAAGATCATAAGAGCAATCAATCCCCATCTTGTGAAACATGTAGCTCAATGCGGTGTCATAGGTGAAGAATGACACAAGAGTAGTATGACGATGTTGAATAAGGAAAACTATCTCGGCAAACATAATCTGAGATAGGTTTGGATGCTTACCCTCATGGAAACAACAAAGCCAAAAATCATCGACTTGCTGAATCATGGACCATTTACCACCGAATGGTCGAAACCACCAAGTGATAAGAAAGTGAAGGAAGCAATCATGAGCGTCAAGAATGGTTATAGAGCTACTTTGAGTATGTCCCAAAGAATCCTCATCATCTATTCTCACATCCTCTAAACCCAAAAGATTTGCTATAGAAGAAGAGTCAGGTTGAAATTTTGTTCCCATAAGGTAAGACTCTATAGCAATAACCTCAGATTTGTCTTGATTGTAAATACACCGAGCATTAAAGTAAAAAATTAGGACAAGATTTTTATAAAGTATATCGGGTATGCTCAAAAAGGGCATGAACTTCCATTGAGTTAAAAGTTCAAGATAATGAAAATTGAATTCATCAGAAGTCCTGAAAGGAGTAGAAACAATGTGCTCATGACAGATTTTGAAATTTTGGTATTTCTTAAAACGATCGATGGAGTAAGGGTATTGAGGTTCATTTAAACAATGTTGAAAAATATGGTTTAAGTTTGGTTTTGTACCATTATTTTTGGGATTGGGATTTTGATTTAAGTAACTAGATGCGATTTCTTTTCTAGCTCTTTTCTTAGGACCCACGGCAAAGACCTGGAAAAAAATCAAATCACAAAAACAATGTATGCATAAACATCACATTCAATCCAATAAATTAATCTAATGATCAAGGTATTATTAAAAAAATATTGTATAGTTTAAAAATCATATACAAGTATAAGAAAAGTTTTGGTGAAAAGAAAATTGAAAACAGTAAAGAAAAATATATGAGTATAATTTTATATTTGAACCAAAAAAATAGTTTTGGAAAAGCTTTTGTAAAATTTTTGAAAATAGTGTTATATACATAATAGATATATAATTTTGAAACAAAAACAATGTATAAATATGAAAGAAATTGAAAAGTAAAGAAAATAGGGTTTATACCTTGAATGAGGAGATGATTTGCACAATACTTGATGATGCTAACTCGGTTTGATGTTAAGAACAAAAGCTCTTAAATGATTTTGATGATTTGTTAGAAAAAACAAAGGGTTTGAAAGGTTTTTATAGAGGATTTTCGACCTACAGTTTGTGAAAAAGAGTTAAAGTTTGGTTTAAATTAGGAAAACCCTTTTAATGCTTATTTAAGGCTCCAGTGGCTACGCATAACGATACGCTATTGATGCGTACCAAAACTGTATACCGGTACAAAATGTACCCATACCGATCCCTAACTTGTACCGGTACAAGTTTACCTATACCAAAACACTACCCATGATACCCGTATCGATACGTAGAGACCTGTATCAATACCCCTAAGCCAAAAATGTCATTTTTTTACTATAAAGAGCTTGAAAATTTGAACTTAATTGAATCGATATGCATGTATATGATATGAGATCAACATGTATGAGCAAAAACAGATGCATACTCCCCCTAGCAACAAGAATAAATGCACATAAGAGCAAAAATACAAAAGCTTGGAAATCAACCAAATTCAAGCAAGATTTAAACACCAAAAAGGCTCTAAGGTTCAAGAAAGGGTAGTAAGCCCTAACTCTCTCCTAAGAGACCAAAATTGCTCTTTGTCTAAAGTTTTGGAGAAGATATCCGCTATTTGATTCAAGGTATCGACATATTCTAGAACTACCTCATTTTTCAAGATATGATCTCTAATGGAATGATGTCTTATCTCTATGTGCTTAGTTCTAGAGTGTTGGATGGGATTCTTAGTGAGACAAGTGGCACTAGTATTGTCACACTTTTGAGGGATGGTACCTACATCAATTCCATAATCTAAGAGTTGTTGCTTCATCCAAAGGACTTGAGCACAACAACTTCCAGCCAAAATATATTCTACCTCGGTGGTAGATAATTCTACACTATTTTGCTTCTCAGAAAACCATGATATGAGCATACTACCTAGAAATTGACAAGTACAGGAGGTACCTTTTCTATCTATCTTACAACCCCTATAATCTAAATCCGAATAAGCATGCAAACTAAATGAGGAATCTTTAGGATAACAAAGGCTTAAACATGGTGTGTCTCTAAGGTATCTAAAGATTCTCTTAACGACTTGTAGGTGTGATTATCTAGGACTAGCTTGAAATCTGGCACACAAGGAAACACTAAACATGATATCCAGTCTACTTGCGGTAAGATAAAGCAAAGATCATATCGTTGATCTATAAAGCTTTAAATCAACACACTTACCTCCTTCATCTTTGTCAAGCTTTGTAGAAGAGCTCATTGGTGTGGCTTGAGGTTTCACATTCTCCAAGCTAAACTTCTTGAGCATGTCTTTGATGTACTTAGCTTGATTGATGAAGATTTCATCCTTTATTTATTTGATTTGGAGTCCCAAAAATGATGAGAGCTCCCCCATCATGCTCATCTCAAATTCACCTTGCATCAACTTAGCAAAATCTTGGCAAAACAATTCATTAGTAGAACCAAATATAATATCATCAACATAAATTTGAACTACTAAGATGTCTTTGCCTTTTATATTAATAAAAAGTGTAGTATCCACCTTTCCTTTGTCAAAACTTTTTTCAATCAAAAATTTGAAAATCTTTCATACCAAGCTCTAGGAGCTTGTTTCAAACCATATAAAGCTTTTGAAAGTTTAAAAACATGGTTTGGGTATTTTGGATCTTTAAAACCAAGTGGTTGTTCTACATACACTTCTGCATTTATAAAACCATTTAGAAAAGCACTTTTTACATCTATTTGAAAAACTTGAATTCATGATAACATGCAAATGCAAGAAGCATCCTAATAGCTTCCATTCTAGCTATAGGTTCATAGGTTTCAGCAAAATCGGTTCCTTCTTCTTGAGTGTAACCTTGAGCAACAAGTCTAGCATTGTTCCTCACTATCCTATCACTCTCATCTAGTTTGTTTCTAAATCACATTTAGTTCCTATGGTAGATTTATTACTTGGCCTATCAACTAATGTCCATACTTTCCTTCTCTCAAATTGACTTAACTCATCTTAAATAGCCAATATCCAATAATCATCATTTAATGCTTCTTTGATATTTTTAGGCTCTATGCATGAGATAAATGCAACAAAATTACATGTATTTCTAAGAGAAGATCTAGTGATTACCCATTTGGATGGATCACCTAAAATTTTACCACATTTGACATAGTTGAACTCCTTTGAGTACGTGACCTCTTTTTCCTCTAAAGACATGTCCTTCAAGGCTTCTAGAGGTGGATCTTGTGCTTCTTCTTTATTTGGAACTTCATCCACCTTTTATGATTGTTCTCCACCATCATTGGCATACAAAATTTCTACATTATCATCATCATCACAAGAATCCTTCCTCGGAATGAGGTTATCATCGAAAACCATATGTATAGATTCTTCTACTACTAAAGTTCTCTTATTAAATGCTCGATAGGCTTTAGAGTTTAAAGAATAACCAAGAAAAATTGCTTTATAACTTTTAGCATCAAATTTGCCTAAATTGTTTTTTCCATTGTTTAAAACATTTGCATCCAAAAGGATGAAAATAGCTAATGTTAGGCTTTTTGTTTTTAAGAAGCTCATAAGGTGTTTTCTTTAAAATGGGTCTAATCATTGCATGATTAAAAATATAACAAGAAGTATTAGTGGCTTCCGCCCAAGAATACTTAGGCAAATTATTTTCACAAAACATGGTTCTATCCATTTCTTCTAAAGTTCAATTTTTTATCTCAACAACCTCATTTTGTTGAGATGTACGAGGAGCGAAAAAAATTATGGCTAATCCTATTAGAATTACAAAACTTCTCAAAACCTAAATTTTGAAATTTGGTTCCATGATCACTCCTAATGTGAGAAATAGAGTGACCAACATCATTTTGAGTTACTTTTGAAAATGTGATGAATTTTTCTAAAGCCTCATCCTTGGTACATAAAAATAGAACCCCAAGTATATCTAGAGTAGTCATCTACTAAGACAAATGCATATGATTTTCCACCCAAACTCATTATTCTAATAGGACCAAAAAGATCCATGTGGATCAATTGTAAAACTCTACTTGTAGAAACATCATTAATAGGTTTGAAAGAAATTCTTTTATGTTTTCATTTTGCATAAGCAACACAAATATGTGGATCAATTGTAAAACTCTACTTTTAGAAACATCATTAATAGGTTTAAAAGAAATTCTTTTATATTTGTCTTTTGCATAAACAACACAAATTTTATCATATAAAAACTTTAGTTTTGTCAAACCTCTTACAAGATCATTTGAAATCAATTTTTCTAAAACAATCATGCTTGCACGCCCTAGTTTTTGATGCCATAACCATGAATCATGTTCATATTCAGCAATAAAGCATGCATTTGAAATATGAATGTCATCTAAATACATTATGTAAATGTTTCCTATGCGATGACCAATCAGCACAATTTTGTTAGTTTCAATGTTGATAATTTTGCAACCATTTAAATCAAAAAGCACATTGAAAACTTTATCACGAAGTTGGCTTATGCTCAATAAATTATGTTTTAGACCTTGACATATAAAACATTATCAATAAGGATAAAATAGTGATTACCAATGGAACCAATTCCTTCAATGTGACTTTTGGAGTTGTCACCAAATGTCACTACTCATCCACTCTTTGGTTTTAGCTCCAAGAACCAACTCTTGTCACTGGTCATGTGTCTCGAGCATCCACTATCAAGGTACCATGAGTTTGCACATGTAATTTTGGCCTTGTAGCAATGCTCCCCCTACAAATAAAGAATTATGTCTTGATTTTTGTTACCCAATTTTTTGGGTCCATGGGTATTAGCTCCCAAAATCTTGGTTCCCTTGGAAATCGAAGAAGCAATAACACTAACATCATTAGAAGTGATTAGTTTCCCAGGAACCCAAACACTCCTAATCCTTTTACCATAAGAGGGCCTTTGGAAGCTTCTTTGCTTGTAGCCACCAAAGTTCATTTTTACATAGTTGGGTTTTGAAGATTGTTTTTTTCAAAACTAGGTTTCCCAACTTTGCTTAAGGAAGCTTTAAAATCACAACTTCCCTTTGGTGATCATTATGAACTCCAGAGAAAAGGTTGTGTAAATCTTGATTTTTCTTTTCAAAATTATTTTGTTTTGTTTGTAAATCCAAAACCTTCTTCTCAAGTTTAGAGTTGGTTTTAGACAGGGAATCATTTTGGTTTTTCAAATCAGAAATCATTTTTTTTTCAAAATTGATTCCTTATATTTCTCTACCAACTCATCATATACCTCTTGCAACTCATCATAAGCTTCTTGAAGTTCTTAAAAAGTAAAATCAAAGTTAGATGAGTTAGAGGTTACCTTAGGATCATCTTCTAGTGCCATAAGATAAAGGTTGGGTACTTATTGCTCCTCTTCATTGGATGATTCCTCATCACTCCAAGTAGCAACATGAGTCTTGAGCTTATTCTTCTTCTCAAAGCTCTTCTTTTTGAGTTGGGGACAATCAAGCTTGATGTGTCCCGGCTTATTGCACTCGTAGCAAACTATTTGATATTTCTCTTCTTCTTTGTTCTTATTCTTGAAATTCCTTCTTCGATGGAACTTTCTTCCCCGGTTGGATTTCATGAACCGAGTGAACCTTTTGGCTAGCATGTCCAATTCTTCCCTTTCATATTCACTTGAATCGCTCTCATCTTATGAAGAATTGAAAGCAATTCTCACTTCTTTCTTCTCCACCTATTTATTCTCCATCTTCTTCTCTTCTCTTCTCTTCTCTCCTCTCTTCTTTTCTTCTTCTCTTTATTTCTTCATAATCTCATAAGTAAGGAGAGAACCTATGAGTGCATCGAGCTTCAAGGTCTTGAGATCCTTGGCTTCAATGATTGTCGTTCTCTTTCCATCCCATGGTTCAGAAAGAGAATAGATGAGCTTTCGGACAAGCTTGTCTTCCGGGATGACTTCTCCAAATCTTTTAAGCCCGTTGACTATGATAGAGAAATGATCAAACATCTTGGTGATGTCCTCATCCGGTTCCATCTTGAAATTCTCGTAGCTCTAATTAAAGAGTTCAATCTTGGTCTTTTTTACATTGTTTGTGCCTTCATAGGTGGTCTCGAGCTTGTCTCATATCTCCTTTGCACTTGTGCAAGAAGACATTTTGAGTACTCATTTGGTCCAATGGCACAAAAAAGCATGTGCATTGCTTTGTCGTTCACTTATAATATCCTTCGATCTTCATCGGTCATCTCTAGCTTGGACTTGGGAATTAACGGGTCACATTTTCTCTTCATCAGTATGTTTGGTTCATCTTCCACTACATCCCATAGGAGGTAGTCGTTGGATTTGATGAAGAGCCTCATTCGATTCTTCTAATAGGGATATTTATCCTCATTGAAATAAGGCAGTTTGATGATAGATTGAGACTCATAAAGATTGTTGCCGAGAGTGGAGGCCATAGCTTGACTTCTAGTTGATTGAATCACCTTTGGATCGTCTCAAGAGGATGTTAATCCTTCAAATGAGCTAGGTCTGATACCAATTGTTGGGATGATCAATCAATGTTAAAAGTGGCCAAGAAGGGGTGAATTGGCAATTAAATGGATTGGGAAGGAAATTGGAAAATAAAAAGATTTGAGACACAAGAGTTATAGTGGTTCAACCTTCTAACAAGGTTTACATCCACTACCTTAGCTTCTCACTAAGGATTTTTGTAATCCACTATTGAATCTCTTCCCCTTTTCTAGGCTAAGGAGGTAACCTTGTACACAATCAAAGCTTTCTACCCAAAGCTTTGATCTAACACTCTCTTTTACATGAAATTGAATAGCAAACTGGAAATTCTCTCAAAGGTAAAGTGTTTGCCCAAATACAAGTTCGTTCAAACCCAATACTTGAATAAAAATGATTACAAATTTGAACTCGCAAGTGGGTTACAAAGATACAACTCTAATAGGCTCAAGAATGTTGGATTTTTGCTTGAATGAATAAGACTTTTTCACTTGTTGTTGTAGCTTTAGAGACTTGTTTATATACCCTCTCATTGATTTCTAACCATTTGGGTGGTTGAGATCATCGATATAGCCGTTGGGCTGCATTTTTCACGCAATAAATGTTGTTAAGTAGCAAGGTGTATCGGTACAAGAAGAGTTGTATTGGTACCTGCCATAAGAAGAAATAGCTATTGTACAAAGGGGTATCGATACGCGGGAAGGCATATCGATACGAAGAGTGAATTTTACAAAGGTGTATCGATACGGCTTAGCCCGTATCGGTATGAGTTTTGCTCACTGAAATCTGAGAAATAAGTAAGTGGAAAAAGGTTTCAGTACGCCTAGGGGCCTATCGATGCGGTATAACCACTTTTTGAACTTATGGTTCCAATAAACTGACAAGGTAATGGTAAAAAATTAATATCAAAAGATCTTGAAAATCTAAACACGTCGTATCGGTACGCAAATAGACGTACCAATACTCAAAGGCCATTTGGTTCCCAAGTATGAATGGCGTACCGATATAGCTTTAAGCGTATCGGTACTCAATAGCTATTTTCTATAAAACATTTTTCCAGTAGCCAAAATCCGTATCGATATGGCCAAGGGTGTATCGATACGCCTAGACCAAATTGAGCTATTTGAGTACATAAACACTTAGAAAGTATTTGGGGCTTTAGTTTTTTACTTATAAACAATTTGAAGTTCGAATCCTTGTCATTTTTTGAGACTTTTTGTGTACTTAAAAATTTATTCGATTTTACAAATTTGTCCTTGAAATCCTTTATTATATCAAAATCAAATATTAGTTTTAAAACAACTTTAATTAACTTTAATTAAGATTTCAATATATATATATAATCCCAATTCAACTTAATTAGGATTTCAATATATATATAATCTAAATTCAACTTACTTAGGATTTTGATATATATATATATATATTAAATCTAAGAGTTTTAAATTTTTTTATTCGGATTCATATATGGATCGGACTCAGATCGAATATAGATTCGGATTAGATTTGGATCGGATCATGGTAATGTCCATATTCGATCCACCTCCTATTAGGACTTGGACCTTTTTTCAAATTCATATTCTGACTTTTTTCGATCGAATTTTTTCCTTCAGATCGAATCCGGATTATATTGTCATCCCTAACTTGAGATCGCAAATATTATTATTTTTTTAGATCATATTATATCTCATATAAAAATAAATATAATATTTATAAATTTATTTTTAATAATATAAGTTTGGGTTAAGGGTCACTTTTGCCCCTATAGTAATTCAAATTTATCGATTTTACCCCTATGGTATTTTCACATCAATTTATCCCTTAAAGTAGTCGAATTGAATCACCGTTTTCCCCTTGAATGACGAAATCCAACGTTGACCGTTACAATGCAGACGTGGAGGTCAATGGTGCTGACGTGACGGTCCACGTGTGATGATGTGGCAGTCCATGTGTAAAGATGACGTGGAAGAGGGGCAAAATTGATTTTCTAACCTAATTTGAGGGCAAAATTGATTTTTTGGTTGAGTACGAGGGCAAAATTGATTTTTAGGTAAAAAATACAAATTTAAGAAAATATTAAAATACTAAAATGATGTAAAAATTAATAAAACAATTAAAAATTTTATTAATATATGGTTAAAATTAACAAAAAAATAAAAAAAATAATCTAAAAGTAAGTAAAAATTATAAAATTAAAATATCAAAAGCTATTAAATTATAAATTATTCAAAAATCAAAACTTGAAAACAAATTCTACAATCTAATCCTAATTTCTAAATTTCAAACATTAAATCCTAAACCCATTGAAAATTTTATCAATATAAAGTGACTATGAATCATAAAAGTATGTGTATAAATTTAATCAAGTAAAGGGTTTAAATTTTAGGGTATAAGGTTTGTGATTTAGAAATTAGACTTAGAGTGTAGAGTTTAATTTTTTAGTATTGAGAGATAAGGGCACCAAAAAGGATAGAGAATTTTTGTTCGGTTGAGAGAATCATGTTAACCCTATTTTAAGATTCTTTCTTCCTTACATTCTTTGAAGAGAAAGAAAATCAAAATCGTCCAAATTTTTTTGATAAAGATTTTTATATTTTTTTAATACTTTATAAATATTTCAAATTTTAATTATTGAATAATTTATAATGTATTAGCTTATGATATTTTAATTTTATAACTTTTACTTATTTTTAGATATTTTAATTATTTTATTTTTAATCATATACTAATAATTTTTATAAAAAAAAACATTAATTTTTTTATGTTATTTTAATATTTTAGTATTTTACTCATATTTTTTTGCCTAAAAATCAATTTTGCCCCTCTGCCACGTCATCTTCACACGTGGACTGCCACGTCAGAATCGTAAACTGCTATGTCAGCACCGTAACAGTCAACGTTGGCTTCCGTCAGTCAAGGGACAAACGGTGCTGCAATTCAACTACTTCAGGTGCTAGATTGATGCAAAAAATACCATAAGAACAAAATTGATAATTTAGGACTACCACAGGAGCAAAAGTAACCCTTAAGACTATAAATTTAATGTACTAATTATATTAATATTATATTAAATATAGTTTTTTAAAAATAATTTAAATAGTGCAACGAAAATAATTCTATAAATTTTCATATAAATATTTTTAATTTGATATTGAGAGTTTAACTTTTTAAAAATAAAACATGTCATAAGAATAATTTGATAAAATATACATTTATGTAATCTTTTATTCTACAACTAAATATTGTAATTTTATATTATTGCCAAATAAACAAAAATATAATATAACGTTCCCAATAATTCACAAGGTAATATAAAATTTTAAAATTTTAATATCAAAAATATCTTATATTTTGTAAATTAAACGTACCCTTAAAATTTATTGTTGATGGACTTATATTTGCTCATTTGTGTTGTCCAATCTTGTGTTTTGAACTTGTTTATTTGGGTTTTGTTAACCCATATGGTCTTAGACTTTTGGCTCATTTAGTTTCGGGCCTTTTTCTCTTTCTTTAATGAAATTTACTGTTGATTAAATAAATAAAAAAGAAGCTCAGAGAATACAACCATGAAATCTCTTCTTTTTATAATTCTTCTTAGATGAGAGAAGAAAAAAAATACTAAAAAATGAGATATTTTTAATTAATTTAAAATTTATGATTTAAGAAAATACACGAAAGTAAAAATAAGTAGTTTAGTCGTTGACTAAATATACTTACTCATATATATGTAAGTGGCTTTTTATCAAAATATATATATGTATATTTTTTTGAACAATTCTTATTTAAGAGAGAAAAAAAGAAAAATTTATTCTTACTGAATTTGAAATCTACAACTTAGAGGAGGAGAAATGTCAACTGAAAGTATTTAACCACTTATTTTAGAAGTTATTGGTAAATAGTGTTCAAATAAACTTTAATAATATATGTTCAAGGACGGAAAAACTTTATATTAAAGAAAAATTTATAAAATTTTATAAAAAAAATTTATAAAATTTTAAAAGGACAAAATAATTTTTTATTAAAAATATTTAAATTATATAAAAAAATTTAAACTTTTAAGAGAGAATCGTCTTTTCTAATTCCTCTAAATTCATCTCTACTTATGTTATCAATTAAAAATTATACGGATCCGGTTTCAGAAAATGTCACTATATTATCGTAAGACTATAATCATTCGCCGGTCCAAAAAAGAATACATTCGATAATCAAAATTTCATTTTAAGAAAAAAATTGTGAAGTGTGAGCTATTTTGCGAAGAGGGGAGAGATTAGATTTTTTCCTTTTCGGATGTAAGAAGACTAGCCTTATCCATACTGTCTGAGAGAATCACTATACACGTGGCGATTCTATAATCTTGGACATTTTCGACCGTCTGTGTTACTATCCGTTAAAAGTGAGACGGCTAGGGTTGACATCATTGTAGAGACTTCCAAGATAATTACTTCATATTCAGATATTTATTCATATTTGGCTTATAACAAGAATTGGTCCTTGTACTTGTTAAGTTAAATCCAACCTGTCCCTAAACTTTTTTTATTATCAAATCCATCTTTAATTTTTTTGGATTCAAATTTATATTTAACGTATATGTATTTGAATTTTAATTATATACGAATTATAAATATTCACTCCACTTTCTTCTTGCAATATTTTCGTTTTTCGTAAATGCCATTTTCAACCTTATATCCATCACTATATTACTAAAACGTTCAGTGTTATCTATTTTTTATGAATTTAAAACATAAAAGAATTACTTATAAATATTTATAACCATATATTAATCTTTGTAAAATTTAAACAGCTTACTTTTATGGACAAAAGCAATGATAATTCAGAAATTTCAATATAGTTGAAGGACCAAACCATGAATTAAGCCAAATAATAATAAAATAAAGGGTAAACTACTCACCCAATTATCACATTTTTACTATTTTGGTTACTCAACTAATTTTTTTCAACAAAACTGTCATTAACATTTTGTTTCATTATCATTTTGGTCACTGACCTTTAAAAAATTAACGGAGATGTTGACGTGTCATGGGATAATAACACTTTTAGTCCTAAAACGTATATATTCTATTAATTAGGTCCTAATTCAAAATAACTCATCAAGTATATGGGTCAAACCCTAAATTTCCTATTTTCTTTCTTCTTCCTCTGCAACAACACTTTGTTTTATTTTCTTCTTTCCCATTTTCATTAACGTTTCATTTCCCCATCTGTTAATTCTGATTTGTTTCTTTTAATATGAAATTTGTTTTACGACAGTGACATTGTGGTGAACAACATGGTAGCTGATGTCCATCACACATTACTCTATGGCGGGGCATTTATGTACCCTGTAGTTAAGAAGAGCCCTAATGCGAAGCTGCAGTATGATAAAAATGCAGTTAGGACTCCCATTTACTCGCAAGCTCGTAAAATGTGTTTTGCCAACACAAAAATTTCATTTCTCATGACCACGAGACTTAGTTTCTCACCAAGTTTGAGTAATTTGTGTGAACCAGTATTCTCTACGAGGTCTTTTCAAAGTCGTTCTTGATCGAAAAAGCTGGAGATCAAGCATTCACCGGCAAGCAACGAGTAATTTTTTGTTGTTGTGGAAAGCAATGAATGGAAGCTAGTAAAACTGTTTCACATGGTGATCTGATTTTGTAAAAGCCTGGTAACTTTTTACAGGCACTTGACTTGGTTCCAGCAAAGATACATGAAATAAAGCTTTTGACTGAGTTAGTGTCACGAATCAACTCGACACCAACTCAATTTATACTCTAAATGAAATGTTAACGAAAATGGAAAAGAAGTAAAAAAGAGAAGTGGTGTTGCCGATGAAGAAAGAAAATAGAAAATTTAGGGTTTGATCCATATATTTAATGAATGATTTTGAATTAGACCTTAATTAATAAAATATATAAGTTTTAAGATTAATAGTGTTATTATCTCAGGACACGTCATCATATTAGTTAATTTTTTAACGGCCGGTGACCAATATAATAACAAAATGAAACATTAATGATAATTTTGATGAAAAAATTAGTTGAGTGACTAAAACAGGAAAGAGATGATAATTAGGTGACCACTAGTATAGTTTACCCTAAACAAAATCTCTTATCTTCTGCCGATCACTCATTCCTTTGCTGATCCATACGTTGTCGGTTTATTTGCTTACTCTCCATTTTTCGAAGCTCTCTTCTTCTTTTTTTTTTCTTTTCTTTTCGTACAAGCTTTGCTTTTAACTTCCAAATATCCGTAATTTTCTGGAAACTTTGATCTGATCGCTGCTCAAAATCGATCATTTTGATTTTTTATCCGTCGTTTTCCTGTTTCTTTTAAAAAAAATTGAATTGATGCTTTAATTCTTATAATTGGATCATCCACGGTCTTTAAATATGTATAATTGTTTACATCTTCTGATCTCGTTTTCTGGATTGTTTTAGTTTATAAATTGGGTAGCACGGTGAATTCCCTTTAATTTATTATAATGAAATTACGATTCATTAATATCTGATATTGATTTGTTTTAAATTATGGGGTAGGTGATAAAAGAGGTAAAGATGGTGTCTTTGCAAGGACCGGTGATCTGCCCTGCCGTTCGTAGCAAGCAAGTTGGTGTTTATACGCTGCCCTTTAATGGGCCTTTCCCGAGGGCGAGATTGCATCGAAGTGATATATGGGGATACAGAGGGATAACTGATGGGAAGTGTAAGCCACGTGGCGTTTCCAGTCACCGGAGGCTGCGGAAGTGCAACACCACGGTGCAGTGTATTTTCAGTTCTTCCTCAGATGGGACTGGAAGCACGGCCGAGAATTTCAATGAAAACAATGAAGATTATGTTAATTCCAGTGTGGTTGAAGCTGGTATGTGGATTCTAAGCCAATGATTACTTCATTTTTTATTGTTGTTCGTCGGGTTTTTGAATTCGATATGGAGTTGTTTTTTATGTAGATTGTAGAGAGTTATATGATATGTTTCTTGTGATTGTTTCATATAGCTGAGGTGAGGAGTGGAGCTGATGGATTTATGATCAAAATGAGTGATGGTAGGAATTTAAGGTGTGTGCATAACAATCCTCAAGGCGGGCATCTGCCGGATTACGCACCGCATCCTGCCATCGTTCTGAAGATGGAAGATGGGACCGGTCTTCTTCTCCCGATCATTGTTTGTATGTGATCATCTTTAATCATCCTCCGATCGTTTGATTCTGTTTATTAGCCTTTATCATTCAAGTTTGATTTTGATTATTGTTTTAATTGCAGTGGAGATGCCAAGTGCATTGCTCATGGCAGCCGTGCGTAATGTTCAAATTGTATGATCTCATTTTGTCTCCCATTTAGTCAGGATTCTTATTTTTCTGGCATGTTGGATTGTTGGATTTGAACTTGTTAGCCACTTGGTCTTGTATTGAATGTGAATGCTAATATTTGTTCCGAATGTTGTTTCCAGGCTAGACCTACTATGTATCAAGTGATGAAGAACATGATTGACAAGATGGGCTACTCGGTATGATTCACTTCCATCTCCATGTTTGGACCCGTCTTTGCTCCTTTTCGATCTGATTGTGAATTTTTGATATTTTTCACTTGTTTTTGCAGGTAAAACTTGTCAGAGTTACTAAAAGAGTGCATGAGGCCTACTTTGCACAGCTGTATCTTACCAAGGTATCTCTCTCTTCCGCTATTAGAACATTTGTCTGACATTCAGCGCTGGGTTATTCTTGTATAGTAGTCTTCACCAAATTATGTTGGATGTTCTTACAGGTGGGCGATGAGATGGAGTCTGTCACTTTCGACCTTCGGCCTTCTGATGCCATCAACATTGCTGTGAGATGCAAGGTACCTGTTATGTGTTAGTCTCTTCTCTCCAGTATAATTCCATTAATTTTTACAAATGGTCTTCTGAGGATATGACTTGGTTGTAACTGTTTTAGAATTGCATCTGCTAGTTTCGTCAAGTACTACATCTATTATGAGAAGTCTATAATGGATACTTGCATGGTCCTTGTTGAAGCATATTAACATTTTGCTTTAAACTTTTGCTAAAAGTATTTTCCAACAGCTAAAATGTGTAAGGTGGTTCATATGCTAATTGACATTATCAAAGACTCGTTGTTGAGGAGAAAGAATACCTAAGATATGGTTTTTGTATTGTCTCGCATGTCTGCCAGTTTAGCAATTACGAATTCTTCAGAATATATGTTCTGACATTGTCAGACAAAATTCCGCCCTTCTTTAAGTACTATATTTCCTTGAAAGAGATGAAATGATCCTGAAAATTTGGCTTACTCATTGTAATCAAAGTGATGGCACAAATGCTTTATCCTACATAGAGAAGCGTTATACTCATGTCGTTTATCCCTTTTAGATTTTTGTGAGATATGGTTTAAATGTATAGTTTTAATTATATATGTTTTTTGTTCATATTTGTGGTTGATTAAATTCCTACCAAGAATGTGAGTTTATTGGAAGCCTACTTGATGTGTTGTTCAGGTACCAATACAAGTGAATAAGTACTTGGCATACAGTGATGGTATGCGTGTAATTGAATCAGCGAAGCTGTCAATGCAGTCCCCAGATTCAGATGGCTTATTATTCACCGAGCTGGATCGGTTAGTCTTCAAACCCCTTAGGAAATTGCTTTTGCTCCTTTATCGAGAGAATAGAACATTTTAACACTTGCAGTTGCAGGAGATTCTTGTTTATGACTTAACTTCCTTTAATTTATGGTTTCAGGCCAAGCGGTCAGCATTGTCTCGATACGGAGGAGTTTAACATTGTCTGCGACTTAAAGAAAGCTATTATTCAAGAGCGCTACAAGGATGCCGGTACGCCCCTCACTTTCTCCTTCATTGACTGTCAAAAACATCTCTTATAAATCTAATTGTAGCCTGTCTTTCGGCGGCGACTAACTCTATCTATTTAATCGTGATCCAAAATCAAGTCAACTTTATTTGCTGATTGATGTTTAACTATATCAAGGTCATGAGATCACAAGATCTTCTGATATCTCTAAAGTAATGTGCTGTAAATTATAAGCTAGTCCCCCATCATTTGCCTGCATTTATGTTGCCTTTGTTAATTGTAGCATATTTAAGATTGTAATACTCCCTGACAGCTGATTTGAGAGACAAACTTGGCGAGTTTCGTGCTCAAAGGAACTCGAGGAAATATACATAACAGGTGATGTTAATAACTCGAATTAGGTTGAATCTTTAAGGCATAATTGGTTCGTAATATCGATCTCCTGCTCCGTCAATTGAAACATAACAAGCTCTTAGTTTTTTCTCAGTTTTTGTATCGGCAAGTTCAAATGTAAATAGGAATTATTGATAAACTTGGTGTTGGCGACATACAGCAGCAAAGCAATCAGTTCAGCTCAGTTATATTTACGGTATCTTCTACTAAAAATGAATGTAAACGCAAGCCTGTGAATATACGTACATATAGATAAGAAAATAGGGATGTAATATGTTTTTAATTAAGCACGTTGATTTATACTTTATCAATTTATCATATTTCTAATCAATCAAGTTCGAGATATATCGGGCTAAAAGCTTAAAATCCATTCATTGCCCCCAAGTATTTGGAGTAAATTTAGGTATGGGTCAAATGTTTATAGTTTTCATAAAATTTGAATAATAATAATATTTTTATTATGTTCGAAGTTTGTGATTATCTCTGCCGAGATAATAGGTATATAATGGTTAATCATCTCTTATACGATTAGGATAAAGCATACAAATGATTATTAATTATTTTTAAAAATATAAAATTATCATCAAATTTTTAAAAGTTATGATGGGTATTAAATTTTAATTTTTGTTACTTAATTACCATTAACGTTTATTGTCGTTAACACTTATGATGGGCATTAAAGGCGCGCCAGTTATAAATATTTAAATAATAAAACCTTTAATTTTTGTATTGATACATTCACAATTTAACATTTATTGTTAATGTCTAAATTAATTAGATGTGTACATATTAAAAAATAATGTTTATTATACAAAATTTTGTAATTGACATGTCTCTCAATTGATTGTGTCTCTCAATTGACTGTTCAACGATTATTTTATAATAAAAATTTAACGTTTATTATATAACTTTTAAAAGTTTATTGATTATTTTATATTTTTAGAGATAGTTTAGTGACTGTATTTAAACATTTAAGTATGCAACGTCAGAATCTACGAAAATAAGTTGCATATTTGCAAATATCAATTGATCACTGCCCTTCAAGTCTTTCATAATGAGCTATGGAGATCCCCCAGTTCTATAAATTTGTTATTCCAAAAAAGATGATTCGTACCAGATAATATTCATCTTTCATATAAGAAAAGAAACCTTCAAAGTTACAATTACAAACAATACAGCTGTACCACTACAACTAGAACCAGTCAATGCAATGTACAAATAAAATTACAATCAAAATTAATACATTACGATCATAATCAATCAATTATTACACCAAACAAATGAAGTAATAATCCGAATATATTCGGATTTAGATCAGAATAACTTTGTACAATTTAGAATGTCATAACTGTGGAAAACTGCTATATACTTGTCCAGCTACTACAAAGATATGGATTTCAATGTCCAGTTGCAAAGCAAATTGGAATATGTAAGATCCTGATCATAGAATGCTAAACATGCGATCATCCTCTATCATGTCTTTGGAGTTTAGATCATAAGATCTATCTGGTCCATGCTTCTTCCCAACATTTGCAGCCCTTGTACTTGTAAAAGATGCATGTTTTCAGAATTTCTTGAACTTCGGCCAGCTCCATCGGTCACGGTTACTTCAATTTAGGAAGAAGGGGTCGGGGATAACAGACGCTACATTTACCTTATGCCAGCAACATTGAACAGATACAGCAGCAATAACATGACTTCAGAATTCTAACTCCTAATGACCTTGAAACAGTTTTGAATGGAACATACCAATATAGCAGTTCCTCTGGCTCATAACTCACACAATAACTCCCAAGTCATTAAGGAAAATCCTTTCTATTGATAAAAAAGAAATCATACAATACATGACATGGATTCTATGAGCACTTAGCAGGGTTTACTATCGTAAAGAGAACACGTGAGTGTGAGTTCAAATACAAACTAAGTGGTTGCTTGGAGCTGAATGGGCAAAACTCAGACTTGTACCATTCATTTAGGTCCTCTCAAGCCTTCAACTTTAAACTAAACAATTATGGTACAGGCAAGACTTCACAACAGTCCCAAAACAAGCAGATTCTCAAGGACAATTAGCTTTGGTAGAGATGGATATTCAGCAACTTATGCAAAAGTTTTAAAATTCCTGAGCTAATAAAGCTGGGACCTGAAGTGCAAACTGTTTTATCCTACTCAAATAATCGTGGCTTTAGGTAATGGTGTTAAAATATTTATTTCCTGTTACTATAGCGAAATAAAAAAAAAAAAAAAGAACAGGTGGTTGTTATTTGTTAAGCAGGCACTGAACTAGGAGTTTGAGTTGCCTTGCCCAAAAGGCGAACTTTAAGGGCAGGACTCATGGGTAGTCTAGGAATTTCCTAGATAAAAAAGGGCTGAGAAAGCTAACAAACAATCCGAGAAGTATTGAAATGTCTTTCTCATAAGAAATTCTGGAATCAGCTGAACAATATTAAATTACATTAAAGTATTGAACACATACCTAGCAAGCCAAAAATGTGTTGAAATTACAGACATAAAACTCTAGGAACCTCGCTCCAATGGTCCAAGCATTTAAACCTGTCATCTCCAGCTCTGTTTGGACAAAAGGTCCTCAAAATTCGAATAAAGACTACCCAAAGCTGAATAATTTCAGTTAGCATAAACTTCAAGTTAAGAATCAGAATCATGTATTTTGTACATATCCCAAACCATGGTAGAGTTTTCATCACGAGGTCCTTGCTTCAAATCATATGCTTTTTGAGTTACAGGCGTATGGCCGAGGAGACCATGGACCATAGTAACCACACACAGAAAATAGCAGTCAAAAACAAAAGCACAACAGTGCTTCTACAGTACAAGAATGAAGCACTACTAAAAGTGAATGTAAACTGAACATCAAGCTTCCCTTCCACCTTCACATGATTTTAATTTCCATTTAGTCATAACTCCAGTTGTTTCTGTAAGAAATTTATTATTTTAAATTATTCCACATGCAAACATTACATATATTGGTCAGGTTTAAGCAGGAAAAAAAGAATGGAATTCATGATTAGACTTTCAAAACAAAAATCTGCTTTGGTAAGCTTCAAAGGAAGAGTGCATTTAAGAAAGTCTGCTAATAACTTCAATTTTCATCACCACAAAATATCATCATCAAAGCTTCACTACAAACAATAATTTCAATATCAAGCTGTATGAATTAACTGGTTGAGCAGACTCGTGATTTAATGGCTGTGAGTAGTTGGCAGTTGATACATCATTTCCCTGTTATCCCAAACCTTGCAGTCTGTCATTCTCTTTTTTCTCCTGTTAAGCTCCCACTGGCAATGGAGTGTTAACCAGCACTCCTGAAACCAGATGATATGCATAAATGGTAAGCAATATAACTATGTATCGTTTTGAGAATGCAAATGCATTAACTCTTTCAATCATGAATAATTACCTTTATACATGATACTAGTAAATTGAAAACTGAAATCAGAAGCAATGTACATAGGAAAAGTTGAGGTTCAATAGCAAAATTATCTACAGACTAGAAAGAACAAAGTATTAGAATAACGTTTCTGGTAAATTGTCAAGTATAGTCTGTAGAAAAGCAATTTTCTAGCTTTAGGAAAAAACTAATTAACGCATAAAAATAAAGCAGAATTTAAGTTTCTGCAGAAAAGAAGAAGAAAACAGAATTGATTTTCTGTTATTCAATATTTTCAAAAAATTACATCCCTTTACAGTGAATTTATAGACTCAAGTATTGGACTTTAGTTACAATTAGGAGTCCTAAGTACACAAGACATCTAACTCTATCTTTTAGGAAGTAAACTTTAATTTAAACTACTATTTACATGAGGACTCTAACTCTATCGTTAAACTTTAATTTAAACTACTATTTACATAAGGACTCTAACTCTATCGGATAATCTAACATAGTCAGATAAGAGTAAGACAAACTGGATAGCAAATTTCAGACTGAAGCATGGTTTATCTGATTTCAAGACAGTCCATGTTATGTTTGGGCGTTGTACAACAAATTGGACAAACGTTCCAACCAAGTAGTCCCTCTCATAGGCAAATCTGAAAATAAATCAGTGAATGCAACTGCTGTGAAAGTAGAGGACCATTTGGTTCCCACATAAGAAGGGAAATTTAAACAAAGAACGAATTAGCATAAATCTTTAAGCAAAAGTTGCAGCAATAAAGTAATTTCTCAAAGGGAAATCCAAAAGTTCTGAATTGAGGTGAAGGAAGAACATAAGCCTAAAGGAGAGTAATTTTCATCTTCACTCTTACAACTTTACTTTTACAGCAACAGTTTAGGAAACATATAAAAAATTGCACTTACCAGTACAATCATCGGTAAACAAACAGTCATTTAAGGCACATCTTTTATGTCAATACTTTTTCATATGCATCCCTTCTAGCAGCTTTATCTGCTTTATGCTCAGTTTTTGCCATCTGACAATAGCAGTTCGCAATCTTCTTATCTAACTTGTAATAGTCCTCCATTTTCTTCAAAGGTTTCAAATCCAGATCAATGAAAAACACCTAGAAATTTGCAGCTTAGATCAGATATACATGTAAAAAATGAGAAGAAAGCAACAAACCTCATCATAGACGACTTTGATTTCATCCCAAAAGAACTTCCATATTACATTAAAACAGACAGCTATATGATGTTTTTTCTAGGTTTGATACATAGATTAAGCAAATTAGGAAAGCCCCAAATAAAATATATAATTGCAAACTACAAAAAATTTGACTTTTAGAACCTCAGAGAATTCTGAACAACAAGACCAAAGCATATCCCAAAAAGCATTTCAAGAGATTCCTTTTCAACTGCTATGAAAATACCATATATAATATTTTTGCATTAATAATTGACAGTAAGATGCAATGAAAAATGGCAAGGAAGTGTACCTTGTATTCAAAAGCTTGCTTAGTTGATCCTAGATATACAGTACTGCGAGAAGATCCTGATAGCAGGTCTCCATCTTTCATTGGTCTAAAACTAATCATCAAACTACAGTCCTTTACTGTTGCAGCTAACAAATAATCCTTCACAATCCTCAAACTTTCATCCACAGGAATGGAGTGCAAAGTATGGCGGTTTGATAATTTGTCTTTACCCAATTCTCTACAAACCATACAAGGTTGAGAAATTATGTTATAATAAGCATGAATTGCCCCTTCAATGTCATAAGCATCGAGCTTCTGAACTTCAAGAAGTTGACCTAATACTCCAGAAGTGTAAACTGTCTCAGCAACAAGCTGTATAAAGCTAGTTTTGCACAGGCCATCATCTGCCTTAATGACATCCTTAAGTGCATCTTCAAAGGCCTCACCAACCAGAACAGTAGTGCTGCCTGCACCGCCACCCAAGCCCCCGAATACAATAGAGCCATTCAAAAATACACGGAAATTGTTCTGAGGGGTAGCATATAGAGCTTCAATAGCTTTACATATCCTGTCTAGGGATCCAGAGAATAAATCCAGTGGATTGTATTCACTATATTCTGATATCTGTAAATATTTTTGAAAAGTCAGAATTATTAAGGAAGTGAGAATAACAGAAGTATTAACAAACATGACCTATATTAGCTATCTGGGTGAGGAAGCGACTAGAACTGACACTCTACTCTTCCATGTAGACATACTAGTAACGTAGCACAAATACCCCAAAACACACACAGTAAATAAATAAATAAATAATATGAAGATACAAAAGTTACCTCTTGATTATGCAACTTCAGTTCTTGGTGCATTTTAAATCGAGTTGTAGTTCGTTTAACAGCATTTTCTTCAGATATGAATCTTGAAATTGGGAGAAATCCACATTTGGGCTACTTCATCGGAACAAATGGAAAGTAAAACTTTAGTAGAGCGAATGAAGATGCATGACACAAAAAAAGGTTTATGAAACAAAGATATTGACAGGAAAAAAAGGCACAAAAAAGACATCCACCTTTATCTCAACAGTTAAACACGGTCCACCTTTAAGAGTACCTGAAATAAGGAAAGTTCAATGATATAAATACTAATGGAAGCTTTGGCATATTGCATAACCTAAATATTATGTATTCTGACATGAGAGCTAAGTTCTAGCAAAACGAAGAAGAGGAAGACTGTATACATGCTACGAGCTCTTCTCAAACTGTTGAATTTTCCCACATAAATGCACGGCGTAAGTATAAATTAAAATTTACCAATCTAATTAAGAAATCACATTAAGAAGAAATAAGGCTAGTTTGCTCAAGTACTTTCAGATTTACAAATTTCCATATAGACAAAATCTAGAGAGCTAGTTCCTAGTCCTCTCCCTACCATGAAACTCTATCAGGAGAACATTTTGTCACCTGCATTCTATGAAAAGTAAGTCTGCTACTAGTACTTTAGCTCACATAAAGATAAGATCGGAATGTAGCTATAAACCTATCTAATTAAGCTTTGCTGTATAGGAATACCATGTCCTATTTTTTATTGTCTGTAGAAGTGACAAAAACTATATCATCATTTACATTTGTAAAAATAACACGGGAAAGTGCAAAAAATATGAAATTACCATTCATAAAGACTGAATGATCCGAAATGATTAGAACAGAATCACGATTCACATCAACCTGTGATGAATCTATTCGACAAGCAGGACGGCGGCAAGTCACATTCTTCTCAACAGACAGGAGGAATTCCTTAGTCACATGAACACGCATCTGCCAAGTTCAGGACCAATAGCAATAAGTATCAAGAATAAGCAATTGCAAAGCTCATCAAACAAAAAATAACTGAAATCAGAATTATGATAAGCAGTACATATATCCATTCGATTATACCCCGGCATCGACATGTTGTGGGCCTAACAATGGGCTCATTACATGCTTGACGTAATGTTGCTGTACAATCTCTCTGTTTGGCCACACCATTAACTCCTTATATTCTCGCCAAAGACGCCGTTCATCCGCTGTTAAACATTCGTTTTCGTGCACTCTACTTTTGCCCTTACGTTGTGACTTTTGTATTCTCATCACTTTCCCCATCTTAATATCAATATCAACAAAATTCCAAAAGAATAAAAAAAAGGAATATAAGCAACATAATATTAACAATTTCAATTTTTGAATAAATTCAAAATTCTAAGGGGAAAATATTGAAGAACTTACAAATGCGGGAGATGATCCAGTGTAAGCGAGAACAAGATTAGCAGCTCCTTCACCTCTATAAACCCAGTCAACCGCTTCCTTTTGGTCTAAAATCACTTTCTCCATTTTATCTACGGCGGCAGCGATTCATTCACCGGAGAAAAATTAACCAAAAGAAAAAAAGAAGCTAAAAATCATTTAAATTAAAAAAAAAACTAAACGCATCGGATACCTGATCGGAAAATCTAAGAACAATGTAGAGTAAATTAAAAGCTGTAAAAAATCGAGAAAATTAAGAATGGATTGATAAGTGAAAATATGGGGTTGTAGCTTATCATCTTCTTCGTCTCGAGAATTAGAGGGCGGCTTTATTTTTTTATTTTAATTTTTGATGGAAAATGGCGAGACTCTAATCAGTATTAGCTCAGCTTTTAGTTGACTGTAAAACAAATTAAAATATTTTTGGCTGCATCGGGGAAGGGAAATTAGATCCGACTGTTGATTTGATTCCATATCAATTGGAATTCGAATCCGATTTAATCTCTTGCATGAAATTTTATATACACTACACGGACAGAAATCACTCAATTATTAATAAAATTACGGTTAAATTACTTAATCATTAAATATTATAATTAAATTACTCAATTAAAATTTTAGTTACAAACGGACTACTTTTTTGTTTGAAATATAAACGAATATCTAACAATATTTAGTATAATGATAGTTTTAGTTCTCAAAATTTATATATTCTACTAATTTAATCATAATTTAAAATAATATAATAAACTTAACTATTCATATTTAAAATGTATCAATTTAGTCATTTTTTCAAATTATTTATATACCCTCATTAATATTATAATATTTTATTTAAAATCATTAATTAATTGAATGTATATATATTTATAACTATTCTGTATAAATATGGACTTCGTTGGAAATCCTTTAAACATAAACAATCTAAAAATCAATTTTATTAATGCGAGAGAAAAAGAGTGTCCAATACATATTTATATTAAAATGATACTACAAAGTACATATATTCCCAAGTATACAAGAACCAAATTGCACCATATGAAATCCAGTCTCCTAAGCCGACTACACAAGTTTCACACCGCATTTGAGATAAAAGAAAGTAGGCAAACAAATCACGAAACCCGAGCCAGAAAATAGAGGTAACTGGAAAACGAGACTAACACCACCCTTGCAAGTGGGGGTAAATCAGGCAGCCTTTTAAAGCAAAAACAACACTTAAACAGAGAACACAATAAGCATTTCTTGCTCACGATCAATATGTTCAGCTGTCTTGACTCTTGAGACATGCTGAATACGTCATTGACAACAGCACATAAACTCACGCACAACAGAACAATCTGTTTTGCAAGATTTAGGGCAAGGTGAGGATGTTGAATCCAAAAGACCATGTTGCTACAATCGTTTTCAATTATAAGAGAATTATCTTGAGATAAATGAAAAGATTGAAACATCAAATGAGCCTCTTTAACAATAAATATTTCAGTTGTCGGACATCAACGACACTAATAGATTTGAAATAAGTAATGAGATATTTACCGTTCTGATTTCGCAAAATACCCTGACAGAGAATTATTCATTAATAGATGAAACAACTTGATAATTCTTAAAAAATGTATGGATCTCATTATCCATTTATTTCATTATTTTGTTGGCTAACTTGATAATTCATTATTTATTATCATTTTTGTATATTATTGTTTTCTATCACAATTCTATTTAAAGTATTATATTTTTATATAATTGTGACATTTAAATAAATTTATAATATAAATTTTAATATAATCTTCTATTTGGATCGCATTATTTATGTCATATTATTATAATTATATTTTTCATATTAATATCGTATTTAAATTACTAGGTCTAGTTCCAAGGGAAATAATCAACATTTTTTATAAAAGAAAAATCATAATAGCTTAGAGTATCACTATAAGGTAGGAAAGCAAAAAAGTAAAAAGCAAAAAAAAAATGTCACTCTCATTAAAAGATGGTTTTCAGCTTTTCTTTTTAATGCGTTTGCTTCACTTGTGCTTATCTATACAACAGTTTAAACATTTGAAAAATTCTAGAATAATCGACACACAGCTGAACATCACTAACGTAATACACCACTAAATATTATTAATTTTTTAATAATTATTAAATAATAATTAAAAACTTTTAAAAGCTCGACATACAACTAATCATATTTAAAAAAATAGAAAAAATTATTTAATGAGTTAGTCTCACAATCTTATTTATGATTCTACTCAATTAAATAAACACATGTCATCTTGTCGAGCCTTTATTCCTTTTTCTGCGAATTAGAGTTTTTGATGGTTTTTTATTTTATTTTAGGGTGCTTTAAAGTCCATCGAAGTTCCTAAAGAAATTGACTTGTGAATTTTTTCCGGTTGATCATCTATTAATCTTCATTCAATCAAATAGATTAACACGAACATTAAGGTTTGATACCCATCTTGGATAAGTGATAGATGCAGAAATCTCTAATTAATTCTAGTAATGTCTTTGTCTTGTATCCTTGATTAATTTTCAAATATTTTTTCTTTTTAATTATAGATGGTTTTTATTGATACAAAAGACTAATTTTCCAAGATTTATGAGTCAAAAATTTTAGTTATTTTATTTTGGGTAAAAATTTAATACACACGCTATGTAAAATTAATTTTACACAAGCTTGTGTATTTACACTATAAAAACTCAAATCCTAAATTTTTAACCCTAAACCTTAAACCCTATAAACTAAATTCTAAACACTAACATTAAATTCTAAATCCTACAACCTAAACCCCTAAAACTAAAACTCTAACCCCTAAAATTAAAACCCTAACCCCTAAAACTAAAAGGCACGTGTAAACTAAAGTTTACACGGCATGTGTATCAAAGTTTTTTTCCTTTTATTTTTGTCTCTTTTGATTCTTGAGTTAAGCTTTTGAGATATTTTTTTTATTTTAACGATTTTATTTATTAACATATTAAAATTGGGAATAAAAATCAAGTCCTAATATATGAGGTATGAGAAAGAAGATGATGTGTAAATTTTAATTTATAAAAATATTATGTGGAAAATAAAGATGACGTTATTTTATTTAATTGGAAAAATTATTTTATGGTCCCGGCTTACTACATCATTCGTGGTCTCATCCACTAAAAATCAGTCAACTAATCTTTTTTTATGTCACTAACCCATTTATAATCAACTTCTATATAACCACCCACTCCATATTTACATGGCATAAAAGGTAAAGATTTATCTTTGGGGGAAATGGCATAAAAAAATTATGTGACTGATTTTTAGTGGACGAGACCATGGATAACGTGGTGGACTGTGATATTATAATAATTTTTCATTTAATTAGGTAGAACTATGGATGAGGTACTAAGAATGGTTCATGAAATAATTTCTTCGAGTGCCTTAAGATTTCTCTATATAGACTTGATGACTTTCATATCATTATTTTCAAAATTTATAATATTTATTTTAAAATAATTGGGTTCGAACAATTTTATTTATATGGTACGTATACATTATTAAAGGATTGAGAAAAAGTAAGAATATATGCTAACCTTAACGCTATTGAAAAAAAAACACACGTCAAGTTAGAAATAAATGTGTGTAATGGAAGTATATTTTGAGGTGGTGGGGGGGGTAGCATATGCCTCCAGATGAGGTTCCAACTTCCATGTTTGCTCCATTTAACGATTCGATCTCCCACTACTACTAAAGCTTCAAAAACATGAGGAGAAATAATCAATGCTTTCAACATGTGCTAAAAGACATTGACTCTTATGTGCCATGCTATTACATAAAAGAATACAGGGATGAACCACAAAGTCAGAGACAAAATATAATTAATCTTAAAATATAAAAATATAAAGTTTAAATAAATTAAAACTAAAAAAGTTTAAAAAATAAAAAATATTAAATGTTTTTAATAAAATAATTGGAACACGTCCCCAAGCTATGTTATACCTCCGTTCATAAAAGTAGGCTGTTCATTGTCGGGTACCCAATTTATTTTAGTACCTCTTTTGCCGGCTCTTGTCTCGGCTTGTTTTATCTGGGTATTTAGGTAATCGGGTAACGGATATTCGGTTCACATTTTTATTTATATTTTTTAATTTAAAAAATTTAAAATATCACATTGTAAACACATAAAATTTAAAAGTTTATAATACATAATCCAAACACAAAAAATAGTTATTTGAAATTAGTTTTAAGATGAAATATTTGGATATATATATATATATATATAAAGTTTATCACCAAAAATACATTAAAATATTAATCTCGCTTTTTTCTTTTGAATCCTAGTATGAGAATGTAATACATCTTTATTTAATAAAAAAATATTTGAAAATTTTAAAACTCTAAAGTACATAATACAAACATAGAAATAATTTAGAGATTCAAATTTAGTTTTAGGCAAAAATATTAAGGAACCTAAAATAAAAATATAATTTAAAACTAAAATTAAATATATTAAAACAATCGGGTCGGGTAGGGTAACCAGTTACCAAAAAATCGGCCTAGACCCGACCCAACTACCAGGGAAAAACCCTGGGTTGGGTACTCGGTACGGTCATATATTTTTTAAAAAAATTACCCAATTTTTTAGTTTCGGGTCAAGTCAACTGAGTCGGGTATTTTTGAACACTCATATATAAAAGTACAATTTAATTTGCACTTCTTTAGAACAAGCAATTATAGGTTATTTTAGTCATTATTCTTTTTTGAACAAATTTAATTGCAATGTTTCATTTTGGGTCAAAATGATTCATCTGTAGAAAAAATATTAGTTAACTAGCAATAAATGACTTGAGATGACGTGATAAACCTACATAGCAGTGTAAAGTGTTGACTTGAAACATGTCACATCAGTCAAAAAATAATTTTATATAATTATATAAAATATGATTTTTTTTGCTTATGTCAAGTCATTTCAAGTTATTTATTGTTATTTGTCTAGCAATTTTCATCCACAAATGAGTCATTTTGACTACAAATGGGTCATTTTGACAAAAAAATAAAACATTAGAGGTTAAATTAGTTTAAAAAATAAGTGGCAAAATGATTATTCAGTCAAACGTTAAGAATATTTTTTTTAGCATTATGCCTAATATGTAGGGGGCAACATGTATGTTTTCATAAATTTCCTATATGGAACAAACAATGGAATATCACAATAATATCATATCAATTTTTAGAACAAAAAGAATATGTATGCATCAATGTTTTAACAAATTGTTTTATCTTAATTAATTTGCATCTTGTAATCACTCATTTTTTACCTGTAAATACATATTAGTGTTGCATGTATATTTATTATATTATGTGTTTATTGTTTGCATGAGTATTACTAATATATATAAGGTATGGTGTGCATGTATATTATAAGCTATATATGTATACATATTAATGATATATGTGTGTCGCGTATGTATCTAGAGTACGAGCGTATTTGTTTAGTGTATATAGATGTTATGTTAATTATGTGTAGGATTATATATACGTATGCCAATATGTTATACTTGTATAAGTATATGTTTGTATCATGTATGTGTTTTGCTGTTATAATTATATTATTATTAATATTATTGGGCTGATATGAAATGAAATCCAAAAAATTAAATATATTAAACCCAAATAAAAATTACAGCCCAAGTCCAAATATCATTACAAGGCCCAAACCCTATCTAATTACAACTGTGTGTGCAGGTGGCTGTGGGTCATTGGATCAAGATCTGATCCAACGGCCACGATCCAACCAAGAAGTCAAAAATATCTACCAGCCGCGTGTTCCACACGTATGGACCGTTCGAGTGCCACGCGCGCGTGTGGTCCACGCGCGGACGCTTTGATATCCCACGCGCGCGTAAGATCCACGCGTTCTGACTCCTCGACTGCGGAGCTCCACGTGGCAAGATCTAGAGCCGTCTCATCAAATCGAGGCTTCATCCAGGCCGTTCGTCCTTCAAGCCATCTCGACCGTTAGATCAGATCTGATCTAACGGCCGAGAACGCGTCTAGCCGCTGGCAGAACACCCATACCGCCACCATGCCGATCTTCAACCACCGTGCTCAGAACATGCCAAATACAACAAGCAACAAGTTGTCAGTCCAGATCTGAAAAAGTAATATACAACTTGTACCAAAAAGAGAGGGATATATGAAGCGAAAAACTGGGTAACGAAAAAAAAAACAAGAGTGGTAACAAAAGAGAGGAGGGAACGGAGAGAGTTGTAATAGAGGGGTGGTAACAAAAAAAAAACAGAGAGTGTATTGTAACAAGTTTTTTCAGAAATACAAAAAAGAAGCAACGCAAGTCCAGTGGTATTTTTCTTATTTGTTTTTTATATGCATATACAAAGAGATAAACAAAAAAAGAGAGAAAGAAGTCTTACTGTTGCGCCGTCCGTGGGTCTCCCTTCCCAAAGACAAGCTTTTCGGCTTCCCAAGCGTAGATGGTGAATCAAGGAAGGGAAGGCCCCTAGTAGTTTCGATTTTAGGTTTAAAAGTGTTTTTTTGGTTCGTATTTCCTAGATCTAGGGCGAATAGAAGTGTATCCTCTGAATCCAACCTCGGATTCGTGTCGATGATGGAAAGGGGGTTATTTTGGTGTCTTTTGGAGGCTCGCTGGCGCCGGTTAGCGGCGGACGGCGGCGGAGAACACGGCGGCCGGCCGTCGGATTCTGGGTTTCATGGGGGATATTTAAGAGAAAAATAAGAACGAGGTTTGAGGTATGAAAACTGAAAATGAAACAAATGGCTGAAAATTTGATTTCGGCCTAAAAGGGGGGCTTTTATAGTTATTTTTATTTTTTGAAATGGGTAAATCACACACTTAATCCCCCCGCGTTTTCAATATTTTCGTTTTTGTCTTGCCACATGGTATAATTATAATCCCAGTCCCCCTGATATTTCAAAATCTTGTAATCCAGTCCCTAAATTACACTGAATCAGTTTTCAAATGGTAAAATTACGCCTTTAACCATCCCGCATTTTTGAACTTTTCATTTTGGGTCTGCCCCTTGGTCTAATTACAATTTTGATCCTTCTAAGTTCTGTTTGTTTCGCAATTTCGTCCCTAAATTACATATTATTGTTCTTTAATTTCTGCCACTGACTTTTATTTTTCTTTCATTTCAGTCATGTTTTCTTTGTAAATATTCATGTTCGTATTATAATCATATATGTTGATATTCTATTGTTTTATTTTATGTCCCTCGTATATGCCTCGTATTTTATGTTTACATGTATAGGTGTGTTAAGCTTATAATAGTCATGCATCTTTTTATCCGGTTATTCATATTAAGCATGTTATGTTTTAGTTGATTCGTACATGGTATATTTTGTATTTTTGTATGTGTGTATGTTTTTTTAAGGATTGCATGCTAGTATATTTACTTTTGTTTGTATGATATATTGTCCCATATATGTTGAAATATGTTTTATTACTAGTATGCATGTCTTTTTGAAATATTTGTTCGTCTATACGTATTTATTCCTGCCTTGTTATTCTGACATGTTACAATTGTTTTTATCTATTATTTAGATTAATATGTATATATATGCATGATCCAGTCTAATATATTATTTATGTTAGATTAGTATTCTGTTATGTCAATATTTATTGCATTTAAATATTTTGCCATGTTTTATATTTTTGCCACTAAGATTGCATATCGAGATATAAATTGTTAATGTGGTGCCCTTTTATCCAAGCGTAAACGGGGCCAGTATCAGGCATAGTGATAGTGGTTGGGCATTTACCCTCGGATAACGGGGCCCTTAAAATTTATTCGTAATAATGACCGAATTTTAATATAATTGTCACTTTAACCCGGAAAATCCAATATTAATAAAGCGGTAATTATTAAAGTACCAGTTTTGGGCGGTGTGGGGGTGCTAATCCTTCCCCATCCGTAACCGACTCCCAAACCCAATCTTTTTGATTCTCTGGTTTTATGGTGTCCGGCCTACCTAAGTGGCCGGTGGCGACTCCATTTTTTTAAATGCGGTTTCTTTTAAAACCCCCACGGAATAAACGTTTTATATCCAAAAAGATCACAAACACCTTTCAAAAACACTTCAAAAAAGCCGCGTTTTATTTAGCGATGAGAAACAAAAGCAGACATCGCTACAGATGGCGACTCTGCTGGGGACAATTTTTGTTTTTTTTTAAAAAAAACAAATGAGAGTCAAGCTTTTAAAATAATTACCGCTTTACTAATATTGGAAGTTCCGGATTAAAGTGACTATTAAATTAACACTCGGTCATAATTGCGCGTTTATTTTAACGCATTTAAAATATGGCATATAAACCCGTCTTTTTAAGTGGGGGAAAACGCTAATGCTTTCGTGGAGATATCGTTCTCCCGTATGGGCCTAGCAAGTACCTTCGGGCTCGAGTACCTTATGCTTTAAATGTGAATATATCGTTCCTTCAAATGCGGGCATAAGCGAATGGGTCCCCCGAATTGAACCCGTTGAAAGGAGCCTATAATGGGTGATGATCGGGGCCTTGCTACCCTTAGTAGGGGACAGCAAGGACAATTCGGGTACCTCCTAGCACCAACACTGCATGTAGAGAACATAGAAACCCACCTGTTAGAGCCATGCGGATAACCTTAGGTGTTTTGGACTAGATAAATAGGGTCGTTTTGTTTATTTACCATATTTAATTTGTCCTTTTATTTATGTATTTATTATTTTTATCCTGTACTAACTCATTTCTTTTTGTGTTTTATTTTATTTTTACACATATTTTTGTTGCATTATCATTGCATCCACATTACATAGAGGCGTTGATTCAAGTGGTTTGTCCGATTAGAAAATCTTTCATCATGGAAAAAATGTCTTAGGAAGGACAAAGATCAATCCAATCGCGTGACATCGGTCGAGATTACTCAATGTATCCGACGTAACAATTTGCCGAACAAGCGTGTAGTGCCAAAGTATACACACGAGACCCTAATGGTGGACATACAACGAGCTACAAGGTGTGTGAATGACTTAGCTACGAAAGCCACAACTCTCCGACCTTTCGTAACCCCGGACATGGAAGAAGCACCAAGGTTTATCAAGTTGCTCGAGTTGTCGAGAGCTAGGAGGTAGAGCTAGGGATTATGTGTAGAACTTTATTTTGTAATTAAGACTTTGTAATAGACTTTTTTTGTAATAGAGACTCATTTTGTAATATGGATCTTTTTGTAATCTAGACCCTTTAATTCCCATGAAAGTCGTTTCAAATGGTGATTACCAGCGGAATCAACGCCTTTATTTGCATTCATGTTGCATATCATGACATGGTGTTGATTCAAGAACAGTTCATTAAAAGGCTTTCAAAATAGAAAAAGTCTGCTTTGCCGGGAATGATAATATTACAGTATCAAGTTAGGCCGAGCAAAGACCAATCGCGAAAAGAAGACGATGCGACAATAAGGCACGTCACGGCGACAGAAGATTCATCGGGGCGCGGAACCCCAATTTTAAGTCTTCACGTTTGACCATTTTTAAAATTCTCAGATTTTAATTTAACTCATTAAAAAAATTGAAAATATTATTATTTTGCTTTGAAATTTCTTCTCTCATAAAGCTTTCAGAATAATAATAATAACAAAAAGAAACCTAAAAGTTTCATTTTTAAGTAAGTTAAAATTTTTGATAATAAAAATGGGGAAATTTTTAAACCAAATGATCTTTGAGAATTTTAATTTAAACCTAAAAGTTTCATTTTTAAGTAAGTTAAAATTATGCCTGCACTTGTTGATGTCATTTTTAGAAGCCACAAAAATAAAGATCATGACGTCACGAGTCCATAGAATAGAATAAGAAGAGAAGACGAAGTCATCCATCATCCTGAAGACGACGTCGAGACGTGGAGCACAGGTTTTGTTTCCCGAAGTCAAGATTTCGAGAAGGAAGCTAACTGTCACCTGTAATTCATTATTAGTTTCTTGCAACCATACATTTTTCTATTGATTGAAAGTCTTTTAAGGACTGTTCGAGAATCAACACCGCATTTGCATTCATGCATTGCATTGCATTACATTGTACAATCATGACATATTTTACATAACACTATCACTACCTTGCATAAAATTTTTTGGGGGGTAATCCAAAGAACAATTAGAGTTTTATCGTGAATAAAAGAATTGAACACACTCAAAAATCAAGATTCGAAAGCGATTAAAAGATGGACTCGAGAGAAAAAAGAGAGAAAAAGAAGTTTGATGCCTTTAATACAAGAAAACTCTGTTTGAACCCTGACTTGGTCGTTCCTACAGATTTCAAAGACTTCAGATTTGCGCATGATAACGGAACAAGATGCCCCAAGATTCACGTGACCATATTCTGCAAAAAAAATGGAGGGCTACATTGAAAAATTACCGATCCACTACTTCCCGACACCTAGCAGACTTACCGTGATATGATGTGCTTTGGACCTAGCACTAAGTCGTCGGTATCTCTAGGGTACGAAGATGAAACCTGATGAAAGCTTCAAAGAATGTGCTTTGAGGTGTCTATGTTTAGCGACCCAAGTGCAGCCTCCCGTAGATGAAGAGAAAATTGACTTCTATGCCACCTTTCATATTTCTTCTTTAATAAGATGCTCGAGAAAATAAAAGCCAGCTTTGAGGACTTCATGACAGTCAGAGAGAATCGAACATGCACTCCGGGACCTAAGTTTAAAGACCAGACCTGCCTAGGAGCAGAAGGAAACAAAGAGATAAATGGGTACCACTTTCAAAACATTGAGGCGATGGGTCATGACACTAAGAAATTTGGGGTCGTTAAAAAAATCAAGAAGCTGGTCGATGAGGGAGTCATGACGAGATAATTGATCTAGCGGTGGAAAAACAAGTGAAGAGGCAAGCCTACACTACCTTGGAAGGGGCAAAATGAGTTAGTACCCTGGAAATAATCCAAAGGTCCCTACGGTTTTCTCATCATTTTACAAAGAAATTCTCAACAAAAAAATCATTGTTTATTAGAATTAAAAAATCACATTTCCCTTTAGAAAAACATTTTTACATTCTTGGTTCTTTAAACATTTTATTTTTATGGGGTAGTTTTCCCATATGCATATACATGCATTTTTTAATGGACGTGTGTATATATCATTTCTATACGTGTCCTCGAATTTTGAATGCAACAAAGACATTTGCTTCAAACCCAAAGATCAACTCTAAGTTGCATATATTTAGAAGATATTGAATGTTGTGGTTATACTGTAAATGTGAGTATCTCATTTAGTTTACTTAGGCCAATAGGGGAACAAAACGAGTGTTTAGACAAGGGCGGTTCCTATTTCAAGAATTTATCTTCTCGGCACTTGTCGTTTAAGATCCTTGAAATGAAAGTTGACCCTAAACCTCTACCCCAAGGCATTCTCGGGACATTTGTGAATATGTCAACGAATGGTGTTCTTTTACTTTACCGTAAAAGCAGATGAGACCATACAGTTGGGTGCGAAGATCGAAAAATCATCGAAAGAAAGTGGTTGAAAACATGGATATGTCCAAATGAAAAACCAAAAGAAGATAAATGGTAATCGTAAGGCCGAAGCAATACATATCGAGTAAATATCAGAAGAGCTGCAAAGAGGCAATTAATTCCGAGCGGAAGATCGCATCAATACCAGTATAGATCCGTGTTGATTCAAGGATACATTCATAGACTCGAATAAGAAAAAAAGGAAAAAAAGAAAAAGAAAAAAAAGAAGAATATTGTCTATGCTTCACACACAGATCAAACAATACAAGAACGAGACTTCAACTATGTGCAAGAGATACAAGGAATCTACATTTCAAGTAAATATCAGTTTTGAAAATTAGTATAGAAGCTCGAATTGAAGCCAAGTCAAGACAAGTCGGCCCGAAGATTGCCAATTTTGAAAAAGAAAATGACCTCTAGGGTGAAAACCCAAAAATGGGCAGTCTAGAGTGATCCTGAAAATGAAGAAAAAGAGTAGTCTGCCTGAGCATGCTGGCATCAATATCCAGCCAAAATACATTGATCCGAAGGTACAAAAGAAGTAAGTGACCTCTAGGGTGAAAACCCAAAAATGGGCGGTCTAGAGAGATCCAAGAGAAAAAGTGAAAAAGAAGAAAAGAAAAAAGAGAAAAGAAAAAATAAAGAATAATATTTCATCTGGGCGGGCCAATCACAAGAATTCCCATAAATGTATTCATAGTCATTCATTCAAGAAATCTCAGTTTCGAGGAGTTTTGGAGGATCAAACATTATTGAATAAAAAACGAACATCAGTATATATAGCCGTAATGCAAGGCATCCTACAAGAAAAGAAAGGAAATGAACTCTAGGGTGAAAACCCGAAAACGGGCAGTCTAGAGTGATCCAAAAAAAAGAGAAGGAATAATGGGCATATCCAAGTTACACAAGTACAGAAATACTGTTTCATTTAACCATAAACCAAAGGCCTACATTACAAGCCCCAAAGACCATTCTGGTCATCCATAGATATCCAAGTTGAATGAGAATATCTTCAGATTTCATTCCGCCTATAAGGGTTAACTTTTCTTCAAGGAACGTCAAACTTCGAAGTGCTTGATCGACACCCAAATGAGGGAAGGATGGGGTATGGTAAGATAGTGAGATTAAGAGTGCCACCTTAAAAGGGGTAGAAACTAGGTAGGGTTGTTCCTCTCAAAAGCCTATTAGACCAGAAGAAACTATACATTGGCATATATCTCCACAATGGTCAAGATCTTCTAAATAGGCGCTTCATTAGAATTGATCTCTGGCAACTTGAAGCAGATGCACTATGGTGTTTGATATTTCGGGGGCAAACATGTTTTAAAAGGTTTGACATTTTCTCCCAAAGTTTTGATGTTTACCATTTCCCCCAAACATTAGTTTTTAAAAAGGTTTGGCAATTCACTTCGAATTTTGTTTACCATTCTCCAAGCATGTTTGGTCCTTAGAAAAAGAAGAAGAAAAGAAAAAGATGTTTACCATTTGTTCCAAACAATGTTTTCAAAATGTTTGGTATCCCGTCAAGTTGTGATTTTCAAAATGATCATTATCTTTTCAAACAATCATTATTTTTTGAAATATACACAAGTAAATTGCCTTTTACTTTACTTTAAAAATGAATGATGATGAGATTTAAAGCATAGGGACCGAGAGTTAGTTCCCGTCGAAGTGTTACGAGAAGATCAAGGATGAGCTCGGGGGATGGAAGTATTTTGGCTCACCCTGACACTAGAAATAGATCAAGGCTCTGTATGATGGGTCAAAAATTCAAAAGCAAAGTGGAGCCCGTGGTTGAATGGGGCAACGCCAAGCGAAGAAGATGACAATGGTTCTTATAAAATAATATAAGAACCAGAGGATCATTTATGAAGACAAGTGATAACCCCGAAGACAAGAAGGCCTTTCGCACAAAAGGTTTAAAAGCATGTTCAAATGAGGATTTAAGAGCCTACAGTGAAGAAGTAAAAAGATGAAGAGATCTGAGGAACGACCTTTCAGGGTGTAAGAGTTTAGAACAAAAAAGCTAAAAAAAAGAGAAAAGAAAAGAAAGAAACCATTACATTGCATGCATCATATAAATAGGGGCATGCCAATTTTGCTTGTTCCTAAACAGGTATTTGAAGAATTATCGAAGAATTTACCAAAGTCCAGAAAGAACCACAGCCATGGCGGAGTGATATCCAGATGTTAAATCCTTCGGGTCATCGATAAGTCATTTGGGCACGATGTTAAGTCCTTCGGGCCACCAATAAGTCTTTTGAGCATGGTGATAAGTCCTTCGGGCCATGAAGTTCTTCGGGCATGATGCGGCAAAGATATCGGCGTGAGTCCCCATAGAACAATAGCCATATCGGTGTCGATCCGGATGTTAAATCCTTCGTCATCGATCCAGATGTTAAATCCTTCGGCCACCAATAAGTCTTTTGAGCGTGGTGATAAGTCCTTCGGGCCATCGGTAAGTCCTTCGGGCATGATGCAGCAAAGATATCGGCGTGAGTCCCCATAGAACAATAGCCATATCGGGTGTCGATCCGGATATTAAATCTTTCGGGTCATCGATAAGTCATTCGGGCACGATGTTAAGTCCTTCGGGCCATTAGTAAGTCTTTCGAGCATGGTGATAAGTCCTTCGGGCCATCAGTAAGTCCTTCGGGCATGATGCGGCAAAGATATCGGCGTGAGTCCCAATAAAACAATAGCCATATCGGCGTCGATCCGAGATGTTAAATCCTTTGGGTCATCGATAAGTCCTTCAGCATGATGTTAAGTCCTTCGCCATCGGTAAGTCTTTCGAGCATGGTGATAAGTCCTTCGGGCCATCGGTAAGTTCTTGGGCATGATGCGGCAAGATATCAGCATGAGTCCCCATAGAACAATAGCCATATCGGCGTCAGATCCAGATGTTAAATCATTCGGGTCATCGATAAATCCTTCGGGCACGATGTTAAGTCATTCGGGCCATCAGTAAATCTTTCGAGCATGGTGGTAAGTCCTTCGGGCCATCAGTAAGTCCTTTGGGCATGATGCGGCAGCATATCAGCGTGAGTCCCCATAGAACAATAGCCATATCTGCGTCAGATCCATATGTTAAATCCTTCGGGTCATCGATAAGTCCTTCGGGCACGATGTTAAGTCCTTCGGGCCACCAATAAGTCTTTTGAGCGTGGTGATAAGTCCTTCGGGCCATCAGTAAGTCCTTCGGGCATGATGCGGCAGCATATCAGCGTGAGTCCCCATAGAACAATAGCCATATCGGTGTCAGATCCAGATGTTAAATCCTTCGGGTCATCGGTAAGTCCTTCGGGCATGATGTTAAGTCCATCGGGCCATCAGTAAGTCTTTTGAGCATGATGATAAGTCCTTCGGGCCATCAGTAAGTCCTTCGGGCATGATGCGGCAGTCTTAGTAGCGTAGGTCCAAAAATGGCAACAGCCTCGTAAAAAAAAAAGGAACCTGCATTTTCAAGCCCTAGTGAAAGGTTCCATAGAGGGAGAACCCTAAATCCAGAATCTCAAAAAGAACTCTCAGTCGAAGGAATTCACCTATGACACAAGGTTATATAGGAAACCTTTTGTGTCGAAAGCGAAGAGTCTTATATAGGAAAGGCTCCGATCTTCACTGTCTTAGAATGAAAGGTTCTATATAGGAAGAACCTGTAGCCCTGAGATTTCAGACGCCAAAAGTTCTATATAGGAAGGACTGACGGCTCCAGGATTTGAAGACGAAGAGTTCTATATAGGAGGAACCCCCAGTCGGAAGAATCCATCAGTGGCGCAAAATGTTTTATATAGGAGAAACCAGCGTTGAAGGTGAAGAGTTCTATATAGGAAGGACTCCAAGCTTTACAGTCTCGAAGTGAAGGGTTCTATATAGGAAGAGCCTGTAGCTCCAAGATCGGAAGGTGACGAAGCTTTATATAGGAAGAACTTACGAGCCTGAAGATTCAGCCAAGGAAGAGAGGAGATGTCCAAAAGAACACGTTTTTCCAAAGCTACAAACAGGGAAGTCTGATAAAAATGAGTGCTTATAAATCTTTGCTTTGTTTCCCATTCCATGAGAACAAGCAAAGAGGGGCAACTGTAATCACTCATTTTTTACCTGTAAATACATATTAGTGTTGCATGTATATTTATTATATTATGTGTTTATTGTTTGCATGAGTATTACTAATATATATAAGGTATGGTGTGCATGTATATTATAAGCTATATATGTATACATATTAATGATATATGTGTGTCGTATGTGTATCTAGAGTAGTATGCAGCGTATTTGTTTAGTGTATATAGATGTTATGTTAATTATGTGTAGGATTATATATACGTATGCCAATATGTTATACTTGTATAAGTATATGTTTGTATCATGTATGTGTATTGCTGTTATAATTATATTATTATTAATATTATTGGGCTGATATGAAATGAAATCCAAAAAATTAAATATATTAAACCCAAATAAAAATTACAGCCCAAGTCCAAATATCATTACAAGGCCCAAACCCAAACCCTATCTAATTACAACTGTGTGTGCAGGTGGCTGTGGGCCGTTGGATCAAGATCTGATCCAACGACCACGATCCAACCAAGAAGTCAAAAATATCTGCCACCGCGCGTGTTCCACACGTATGGACCGTTCGAGTGCCACGCGCGTGGGTCCACGCCGCGACGCTTTGATATCCCACGCGCGCGTAAGATCCACGCGCGTTCGACTCCTCGACTGCGGAGCTCCACGTGGCAAGATCTGGAGCATTCTCATCAAATCGAGGCTTCATCCAGGCCGTTCGTCCTTCAAGCCATCTCGACCGTTAGATCGATTTGATCTAACGGCCGAGAACGCCGTCTGGCCCGCGTAACACCCATACCGCCACCATGCCGATCTTCAACCACCGTGCTTAGAACATGCCAAATACAATAAGCAACAAGTTGTCAGTCCAGATCTGAAAAAGTAATATACAACTTGTACCAAAAAGAGAGGGATATATGAAGCGAAAAACTGGGTAACGAAAAAAAAAACAAGAGTGGTAACAAAAGAGAGGAGGGAACGGAGAGAGTTGTAACAGAGGGTGGTAACAAAAAAAAAACAGAGAGTGTATTGTAACAAGTTTTTTCAGAAATACAAAAAAGAAGCAAAGCAAGTCCAGTGGTATTTTTCTTATTTGTTTTTTATATGCATATACAAAGAGATAAACAAAAAAAAAGAGAAGAAGTCTTACCGTCGCCGTCCGTGGGTTTCCCTTCCTCAGTGACAAGCTTTTCGGCTTCCCCAAGCCAGAGATGGTGAACTGAAGGAAGGGGAAGCCCCCTAGTAGTTTCGATTTTAGGTTTAAAAGTGTTTTTTTGTTCGTATTTCCTAGATCTAGGGCGAATAGAAGTGTATCCTCTGAATCCAACCTCCGATTCGTGTCGATGATGGAAATGGGTTATTTTGGTGTCTTTTAGAGGCTCGCCGATGCCGGTTAGCGGCGGCCGGCGGCGGAGAACACGGCGGCCGGCCGCCGGATTCTGGGTTTCATGGGGGATATTTGAGAGAAAAATAAGAACGAGGTTTGAGGTATGAAAACTGAAAATGAAACAAATGGCTGAAAATTTGATTTCGGCCTAAAAATGGGGCTTTTATAGTTATTATTATTTTTTGAAATGGGTAAATCACACACTTAATCCCCCCGCGTTTTCAATATTTTCGTTTTTGTCTTGCCGCATGGTATAATTACAATCCCAGTCCCCATGATATTTCAAAATCTTGTAATCCAGTCCCTAAATTACACCGAATCAGTTTTCAAATGGTAAAATTACGCCTTTAGCCATCCCGCGTTTTTGAACTTTTCATTTTGGGTCTGCCCCTTGGTCTAATTACAATTTTGATCCTTCTAGGTTCTGTTTGTTTCGCAATTTCGTCCCTAAATTACATATTATTGTTCTTTAATTTCTGCCATTGACTTTTATTTTTCTTTCATTTCATCTGTTTTCTTTGTAAATATTCATGTTCGTATTATAATCATATATGTTGATATTCTATTGTTTTATTTTATGTCCTCGTATATGCCTCGTATTTTATGTTTACATGTATAGGTGTGTTAAACTTATAATAGTCATGCATCTTTTTATCCTGGTTATTTATATTAAGCATGTTATGTTTTAGTTGATTCGTACATGGTATATTTTGTATTTTTGTATGTGTGTATGTTTTTTTTAAGGATTGCATGCTAGTATATTTACTTTTGTTTGTATGATATATTGTCCCATATATGTTGAAATATGTTTTATTACTAGTATGGATGTCTTTTTGAAATATTTGTTAAATCTATACGTACTTATTCTCGCCTTGTTATTCGACATGTTACAAATTGTTTTTATCTATTATTTAGATTAATATGTATATATATGCATGATCCAGTCTAATATATTATTTATGTTAGATTAGTATTACATTATGTCAATATTTATTGCATTTAAATATTTTGCCATGTTTTATATTTTTGCCACTAAGATTGCATATCGAGATATAAATTGTTAATGCGGTGCCCTTTTATCCGAGCGTAAATGAGGCCCGATCGAGCGTAGTGATAGTGGTTGGCGTTTACCCTCGGATAACGGGCCCTTAAAAATTTATTCGCAATAATGACCGAATTTTAAAACAATTGTCACTTTAACCCGGAAAATCCAATATTAATAAAGCGATAATTATTAAAGTACCAGTTTTGGGCGGTGTGGGGGTGCTAATCCTTCCCCATCCGTAACCGACTCCCGAACCCAATCTTTTTGAATCTATGGTTTTATGGTGTCCGGCCTACCTAAGTGGCCGGTGGCGACTCCATTTTTTTAAATGCGGTTTCTTTTAAAACCCCCACGAAATAAACGTTTTATATCCAAAAAAATCACAAACATCTTTCAAAAACACTTCGAAAAAGCCGCGTTTTATTTAGCGATGAGAAACAAAAGCAGACATCGCTACACATCTCTACAACGCCCCAACGTATAATAATAATAATAATAATAATAATAATAATTAATTAATTAATTAATCCTATTGTGCGGATAATTAACCATCTAATGTTTTATCTTGTAACTTTTTGTTATAAATAAACACCTAAATACTTGGGCAAAGCGAAAATAATTTATGAAAGAAACCTTTTATATAAAAACCTTTTAATATTGAATCTCATTTTTGTTAATGAGTGTCAATTATCTTAAAATTGTCTCTACTTTCAAACGTTACACAATGGGCATTAAATTTTAGTTTTTGTTACAAAATGGTCATTGAGTCGTCAATTGTAGTTCATTGAATGGCATAACAGTTACGAAAATTTGAATAATAACACATTTAATCCTCCATATTTACACATTCAATCATTTTAGTCCTAATTTAACCCCATTTTTTATGTCTAAATTGATTGAATGTGTTAATATTGAGGATTAAATGTGTTGTCATACAAGCTTCCATAACTGTCGTGTCACCCAGTTAACAACAGTTGATGGATCAGTGACCATTTTGTAAAACAAATTAAAGTTTAATGCCTATTATGCAACTTTTAAATATTTGATAATCATTTTATATTTTTTAGGATATTTTAGTGACCATTTGTATACTTTACCCAAAAAATTAAGTATGAGTGTCACCGCTTTGAAAAGATGGCTCCACCCATGTCTAAATATAATATGGATCGTTATTTCTAAAAAAATGGATTACAATGATGTTAATCGTTATTTTGTTCGGGATTATATTTAATTTATAGTTGGTGCCTCAATTTCATATCCCGTCATCCAATTGCTTCGATTTGAAGTATGCGGAGGATGTCAAAGGGGAAGAACGATGAAAATATAGTAATTAATTTTTTATTATATAAATATTTACAATAAGATTATTTTAGGTGTTTATATTATAGATGAGTCTACTATGGGCGTCAAATACCGTTGAACACCACTGAACACAATTAATTTTTTAATAAAGATTAGAAATCTCGAAGACCCGAATTATGATTAAAATTATTTTAAAAGGAAAATAAAAATTAGATTTAAGAAATTTTTTATATTATTTTTAATTGATGAGTTTGCCCGCTTGGCGATTCTTGTGGACCTTAATAAACCTTTACTTTCATGTATTCAAATTGATGGTCGGTTGCAAGAGATTGATTATGAGGGTTTACAACAGATTTGCTATGAGTGTGGTGCTTACGGACATACTAAAGAGATTTGTGGGGTTAATATGCTTCAAAAGGAAGGTTTGGAGGATCATGTAACGGAGAACGCTACAGTTGGTAATCCAAAAGTAAACGATGTGTCAGATTCAAATTTGTTTGGCCCTTGGATGGTTGTTGCGGATAGGCATCGTCGAGTGGTTCTATCTTGGACAAGAAATTCTCTTACTTCCGCCGGTGTAACTGGTTCGCGATTTGCGAGTCTTGAGGTTGAGGAGCCGAATGATCCAAAATTGCTAAGGGATGTGCGCAATATGGTGAACAATGTAAATGTGGTAGGTGATGTGCTGACTAATACTAGGAGTTCAAAAGGCAATGAGCAAATGCGTGAATTACCGAATAATGCGGCTTATAAGGCGTCTAACACTGATAAGAAGAGTAAAACAAAAAAAGAAGTTGCTCCGGCTGAAGTGATCATGGTTAAGAGTCAAGGTGATGCTCCTATTGCGGTACATAATGTTAAGTCAAGGTCTGGTGAACATAGGGCGATGACCATTATGGAGAGTGGCGAGGCATGAGCTACAAAAGGTGGTTGGGGAGGTCATCGAGGCAAATTGGGTGTGGGGAAAGGAAAAGTGGATGTTAGTCGTTGGGGTCTTCAGATTCGACGTCTATAGGAATTGAAAGCTTCAGGTCGCCAGCTTATATCGAAGTTGGATGGGGTTGTGGAAGGAGTTAGACCCGGTAGCAGTCGGGATCCGATAGGTATTGGTGTATCATCTCCTATTGTGCAATCATTTGATGAAGATGAGTATTATTTTTTGGACTCCCTAGAGGCTCTTCCTGAGGGTGTCGGGTTTGCTGACGACCAATAAGGTTCGTGTCTTTTTTATATTTTAATGATGATGAAATTCATGTTATGGAATTGCTTGGGTGCTGCTAGCTTAGAATTTCGTGGTTAATTTTGGGCCTTTGTTCGTGAGCATTGCCTTCCCTTGTGGCGTTATTTGAACCGCGTATTAGTGGTAGCATGGCTGATCGTGTGGTGTCGCGGTTAGGTTTCCATCGTTCTTTCTGCGTAGAGGCGCATGGGTTTAATGGAGGTATTTGGCTTCTATGGAATGACGGTGTGGAGGTGGATATTCTTAAGGTATCAAATCAGTTTATTCATATCAGAGTTAGTAATTGTGATGGATGAGCTACGTTTTTTCTCACAACTACGTATGCTAGTTCAAATGCTCCCAAACGCAAGCATCTTTGGCATCAGCTTGTAGCTCTTAATCTGGGTAATGGAGTTTCTTGGCTTCTAGAGGGTAATTTTAATGTGCTTTTGTCTGATGATGAGAGAACAAAAGGGGTTTCAGTTCGGAATTGTGGGAGTAAATTGTTCAGATTTTTTTTTTCACACATAGCTTATCGGATGTGGGGCTTCGAGGTTTGCCATTTACTTGGGCAAGGGAAATATGTATCATCGATTAGATTGTTGCGTGGTTAATTCTATGCAGAGGACTACTTTTGTAGATTCCCATGTTATTCACCTAGATAGATTAGGGTCTGATTATAGTCATCTCCTTGTCTTGTTGGGTGAAGGTCGTGGTGCCCATCATAATCGGCCTTTTTGATTTTTTTGAGGCGTGGCAATCACATCTGAATTTTGAGGAGTTTTTAGGCTCTGTTTGGTCTAAAGAGGTGACGTGGGAGGACAATATTGGTAAGTTCTGTGCAGATGTGGGGGTATGGAATCGAGAAGTGTTCAGCCATATTGGGGAGAAGAAAAGAAGATTGTGTGCGCGATTGTGGGGGTTGATCGTGCTCTGATGAGGCGACACTCGGACCATTTGGTGGATTTAGCTTCCAGGCTAAAAATTGAGTTCGAAACTATTGTGGACCAAGAGGAGTCCTTTTGGCAACAAAAAGCATGTTCCCAATGGGTGTTACAAGGTGATCGTAACACTAAATTTTTTCATACCTCTGTGATTGCTCAAAGACGTGCCAATTGAATATCTACACTTAAGAGAGATAATGGAGTATGGTGTTCTGAGGGGTCTGACTTGCTGAAATTAGTGATGGATTTCCATCAGGAGTTGTTTACTAGTTCTCCGACTCCTTGCCCACATTTTCTGATAAGAGGCTATTTTTCAGGAATAAAGGCGTCGGCCAGAGAATCTTTGTAGGCCTCTGTCTCTATTAAGGAGATTTGCCAAGCGTTATTTAGTATGGGTGCGTCAAAAGATCCATATGTGGATGATTTGAATGTCGGGTTCTTTCAATGGAATTAGAGTATTGTTGGGGATTCCGTATGTGATTTTGTGAAATAGGTTTTCAGTACAGGGGTTATTCCTGCGCATATAAATGAAACATTGCTTGTGCTTCTACCTAAAGTACCATTGCCTGAGCGAATAAGTCAATTTTAGCCTATCAGTTTGTGTACAATAATCTACAAGGTAATCTCTAAAATTCTTGTGAATCGTTCTAAGCCTTTCTTGCCATCTCGGGTATCTAAGAACCAATCAAGTTTTGTTTTAGGGCGAGCAATCATGGATAATATTATCCTCACTTAAGGAAATTATCCATTCTATATGTTGTAAGACTGTCAAGAAGGGGTGGATGGCTCTGAAGATTGATTTGGAAAAGGCCTATGATCGATTAGAATGAGATTTTATTTTTGACACATTATTTGACATTGGGATTCTGGGTTTTTTGGTTCATCTGATTATGCAGTGTGTTTCAACGATCTCATCTCGAGGTTTATGAAATGGGGACATGACGGATCCGTTTATTCCTTCCTAGGGTATTCGGCAAAGGGATCCACTCTCACTGTATCTTTTTTTGTTGTGTATGGAGAGCTTAACGCAATCTATTGATGCTTCGACTTTGGTAGGAAATTAGAAACCATTTAGGAACTTTGCTCATAGTCCAGGTATTTCTCATTTGTTCTTTGCCGATAATATGATTTTGTTTGTAGAAGCCTCGGTTGAGCAAATGAGTGTCATCCGATCAATACTGTGGGAGTTTTGCCTTGTCTTTGGTTATTAGGTGAGTGCGGAGAAGACGACGATGTTCTTTTCTAAGAATGTTCTGATTGCAACTAGACTGTTGATTGCTGATGGGTTTGGTTTCAAGGAAGTCGATGATCTTGGTAAGCATCTAGGAGTTCCTATATTACATCGTCGGGTAACTGAGGTATCTTATCTTTATCTTGTTCGCATGGCGGAGCGTAAGCTTAGTGGATGGAAAGCAAAGAGCCTATCGCTTGTAGGTAGAATAGTCCTTGCTAAGTCAGTACTTGCGGAAATTCCTATATATACATTTCACACTGTGATTCTACCAAAGAAAACATGCATGGCGATAAAAAGATTGATACGTCGGTTCATATAGGGTATTTCTTCAGACCAAGGTGGAGTGCATTTAGTGAAATATGAGGATGTCTGTAAGCCAATATCTTAGAGTGGTTTGGGGTTTCGGCCATTAGAGACGCTCAATGAGGTATTTCTTATGAAGCTTGTGTTTAATCTTCTTGCGCGAAAAGGTGCACTTTGGGTACGATTTCTTCAAGTGAAGTATAAGTGTGGTGAAGAGGTTCCCATGGCTTTGCGTAATACCAACTATTCTCGTTTGTGGAAGGGATTGAGTATGGTTTGGAATATTGTTCATTCCAATATTGTTTGGTTTGCGGGTTCAAGCACTAAGATATATTTTTGGTGTGATCCGTGGCTTGATGATGTTGTGCCTTTGATTGAGTTTGTTGACCCTAGTATTGAACCGACTATTGGCTATAACTCGGTAACGAGTATGGTGGATGATTTGGGGCAATGACGATGGAATTGGGTGGAGCACTTGCTTCCTCAGGAGATCTTGTTGCGGCTTGCGGCGGTTAAGGGGCTAAATCCAAGGCTGGCTAAGGATGCAATTGGATGGCGAGGGGGCGTGATCGGTTTTTTACCTTGAAATCGGCCTATACGCTTAAGGTGGGTATCGTTGCAAGCTCGCCAGATTCGGTTTGTGGTGTAATTTATAGATTTCGTGGACTACCTCGAGTTAAGTCATTTCTTTGGCTTGTGCGTTGTCTTAAGCTTATGAAAAATAAGGAACATTACAATCGTCATTTTACTGCATAGTCGGTGTGCAATTTGCGGAGATGCGGTCCAGGATATTGATCATGTTCTTCATCAATGTCCTCTGGCTCTTCAAGCATGGATTGATTTAATTCTACCATTTCAATTAGATAATTTTTTTCGATGAATTTACATGAGTGGATACAGATCAATCTTATATAATCGAAGTCAGTTAGCGGTATGAAGTAGACTAGGACTTTGTTTTTGGGTATACATTGTGGAACTTATGGCTAAATCGGAATGTATATACCTTTAACAACTCGGTAGGGATTACGAGAGCTTGTTACAGAGGATACGGGCCGTGGTAGAGTGGTCAGTTCAAGCTGATATTGTTTTTCGTCGGACAACTGTTGAAGATGATGGTTCGTTGACAATCGCTGGTGCAGGGGATCACGTGCAAGCCGTCAGAATAGTTGTTGCGGGTGGGTATGCTACTTCAGCCTAGGCAGGTGCAGTAGGCACATTGCACAGCAATCGTGCCGAGCCTTGGGTGCTTTTGGATGTACAGTGGTTGAAAATTAATACGGATGGAGCTTGTCGGGCCACAAATGGGTATGCGATGTGTGGCAGTGTCGGTCGGGATAGTGTAGCTACTTGGTGTTTTGGCTTTGCAAAATTCCTTAGCATATGTTCGGTTCTTGATGTTGAGTTATGGGGAGCATATTATGGTTTGTCTTTTGCTTGGGAGGCGGGATTTCGCCAAATTATTCTTGAGCTAGATAGTTTGGAGGCAATTCGAGTTATCAACAAGGATTTTGCCAGATTTCATGCTCTTAAATGGTATTTGGATGAACTTCACGGTTGGAATTGGATTGTGAAAGTCCAGCATGCGAGACGTTCTCGGAATAAGGTGGCCGATGCTTTGGCTAAGAGTGCGGATGTTTATAGCTTGGAGATTACGTACCTTGTGGATTCGCCAGATTGGATTCAATCATTATTGAGTGAGGATGGCATGTCTGTTTAGTTGTTGTTTCAATTTTTTCCTTTGTTACTTTGTCGGGTATTCCCGTTTATTTTATTTTATTTTATACCAGTATGAGTACTATTTTTCTCTATTTAGGTTTAGGGAGGTTTTTAATGAGGCCTGTACTGGTATCCCCTGTGTATGATGGTTCATAAATACAATCATACCTTTTCACCAAAAAATACTATAAAGAAATATAAAAAGTTTATTGAATCTAATTTCTATTTTTCTTTTAAAATAATTTTAATTATAATTCGAGTCCTTGAGATTTCTAATTTTTATTAACAATTTAATGGTGTTCAGCAGTGTATTGCGTTAGTGGTTTTTAGCGGTGTGCGACGCTCGCTGTAAAATTTTTCCTTATATTTTAGAGTGAAAAGTTGAAAAAAAATATTATTGAAACCTAGACGGTAAAACCAGGGCCGTCTCGGCGATTTTTGGGGCCCGTAACGAAAACTAAAAAATGAACCCTTATATAACGAAAGCATCCCATTATTTTAAATAATTAATTTAATATTTTTAAGCCTTAACTACAAAATAAGTAACCAAACTATACATTTTTTTTTTTCACTTTAGGAGCTTAAATTGTTTTTGGTCAAGATAAGTGCCTACATTTTATTTAGTTATCATTTTGAGGTAATGAGTGTTAATTTTTTTTTTTAAATGAAACTTTAGGCACTTGAAAAACACTATAGTTTAGGCACCATTTTTTTAAAAAAAATTTACACCTGCAACAAAAAGCGGCATAATTTGGACATTTGTTTCTAAATTTGTTTCTTTTTAATGGTCGTTACCTAAATTTAGTCACAGAGTAAACTTTAGGCACCTATTTTGAGCAAAAAATATTTTAGGGACCCAAAGTACTAAAGACGTATAGTTTAGACACTTATTTTGTAGTTAAGCCTTTCTTTAATAATCCATAGAAATATGATTAAACCTTGTCAAACACATTACTTTCATTGTTAGATTAATTAATTTATTAATTTTTTACCATTAGATTAATTTGTTTGTTTGATAAATTAAAAATAAAATTTTAAAAAACAAGAATAATGAAATTTTAGGGGCCCTAGGTTGGTTGGAGCTCTGAGCGATCGCTTATGATGCTCCCCGTATAGTTTACTGAAAATATAAATCATTTTACATCATTAGAAAATGAAATACGTTGACCAAACTATTTCACGCTGAATTTTTTTTTGTATACCCACTAGGTCATCTACCCAGCTGATATGGTAACTTAGGTGAAAAGAAACTGTTCAACTTACATGCTCAATAAATACTTAATATTAACCTTAATAAATTTTTCTCAACAAATACGTGCTGAATAAATATGTCTTCCTCATTTTTATGAGCTTTGTTCATTTTTATGCATTTTTTATAGTTTGGTTACTGGTAAAAATAATATATTAATTTCTAAACCTAGACCTATAAATTTCTAAACCCACCCCGTCTTGGGTATAAATATTAATTTCCTCGTCCTGCCCGGATATATCAGCTTATAAATCTGGCTCCGACCAATTAATTTCTAAATCCGCCCCGCCTTGGGTATAAATATTAATTTCTAAACCCGCCCCGCCTTGGGTATAAACTCGAACCATTAACTGTCAGAATCAGATATGTTAAAACTTGAACAATATCTAACAAAAATTTATGATAAACACAAACTAAAAAATAGCTTAAAACTCTCTAAAAGTGTATATATAGTGATATTTTCACAAATATAATTAATACATAAATAAATATAATTAAAAATATACCGGGACAGGATAGAGAGTTTCTATCTTGTACCTGAACCCACCCCGATTGAATGCTTTTTAATACCCGTCCCGCCCCGATCTCCAAAATTTATGAAGAAACATCTAATCGGGTTGGGTCAGACACACACTGAGTCGAGTAATTTTGACATAACTAAATATATTATGATATTGATAATAATATGGGAATTTCACTTTTGCTTATACATGGACAATATATTAAATATGATTGATATAAAAAAATCAATAGAAAAATGAATTTGAGTTAAAACTATTTAATTGTAGCTTTTTTATTCAAGTTAACTCCACAACATGAATAACTTGAATTATTTAATTTCAAATTAAAAAAACCGAGAGTTTTTTATTTCTTTCAATTATGTAGGATGTTACCCTAATCTTAAACCATTAAATTACAAGAGAACTAATCTAAATTCTATATTTTATATTTAAATCTAAATTACAATCGCTTGATTTTATTTTAGGATACAAGTTTTTTCTTTTGATTAAGTTCTTATTTAGTTGGTACAATTGTTTTGATAATATCCGAGTATGAGTTAGAAGATGTTTATGCGTATATTATACTTTAATTTAAGGATTAGAGATTTGAGTAGTTTAAATGTTACATAAAAATGGAACTCAACAACTAGTCCTAGTAGAATAGAGGATAATATTCGTGTTAGGAGATTCAGGTTCGAGCAATTTTGTATGAAGCAGTGGCAGAAAGTAGTGAGGACTTGTGGGGGCCATGGCCGCGCTAGATTTTAAAAAATTAAAATTTAATCCCTTAAAAAATTTAAAATATTTAATTTGACCCTCAATATTTTTAAAAGTTTATATTAAGCTTACAAAATTTTGAATATTTTTAATTAAATTCATTCTCGTAATTTTTAAAAGTTCTCATTAAGACTCTTAGAGTTTTAGAAATTTTAATTAGTGTAGTGACCTTTTTTTTCCTTCACTTTTTTTAAAAAAAGAAAATTTGACGTGTTAAAGGCGTTTGTTTAGAAAATAAGTCGGCTACTAATTATCCCTTGAATTGTTAATGAAAATCCTTTGAAGAATAGGGATTTCTTTTGAAGACTTTAAATTTTCCAAGACGATTAAAATCGAGAGTCGCCACCGGCCACTTGGGTAAGGTGGGCCGGACACCATAAAACCAGAGACTCGTTGCGAAAGGGCCCGAGAGTTGGTTACATGTGGGGAAGGATTAACACCCCCATCACGCCCGGGGATCGGTACCAGAAAATTTGTTGCTCCTAAAAGAATGAAATTTATTGAAATTTAGATTGAGTTTAATTCGAAGTTCTTAGATGAAAATTAACCTTGACTACACGGGCCTTATCGAATTGATGGACTCAAATTAATTAGACATTTAATTAATAAGGTTGACGATATGTCATGCCATAAATTAAACCGACATCGAATAAGCCCGACTGCCGTGTTAATTTATGGTTCGACCTCCGTGCGTCACCTTTATGCATGATGCGAATATTTAAATATGATGTAATGACATTGTTAATTTTTAGTCCGTTTACCTCACGATGGTAAAAATTAATTCGAATATTTGGTTAACATTTTTTAAGCTCGGACTGTTATGACACAAATATTAGAATTAATAAATACCTCCCTTTTTATGATTTAAGTTGATTAACGATATTATTAAGATATAAGATTACATGAATGTGATTAATGTATGACAAGCAAGGACATAAATGTAAACACCAAAAAAAGAAGGCTCAATTTAACATATAGCTTAATTATATATTCAGCCCTAAAAGATTAAGAAACCTAATTTATGGTGACTAAATTATAATTTAATGCTAGATTAGACTTCAAAATTGATATTATTTTTTAAGGAATTGAAAATTGTTCAATTAATTTAAAGAATTTAGCATTTACCCCAATAAGCCAATGATAAATTTAAATTCACCCAATTAATCCAAACACTAATCTAATTAATATTCTAAAAACTAAGACAAATCTGATAAATTTTAGGATCATGTCCCTATAATACGGGCACACGACTTGTTTGAATTAATTTGGTTATTCCCAACCTAAGCTCAAAAGCTTGAAACTATTAAAATTAGGCCCAAAGCTAAAAGCCCAAACTACTAAAACCAAATCTAAAAGCCTGGCTCATAAACATTTTCATATGTTTGTTATCAAAAATGTAATTTGAGATTATATTACAATCATTAAAAATTATGAATATTATTGTCCCTAAAAAAACTAAATATATTATGCACTTTCTAAAATTATGAATCTTTTGAAAAAAAGGAAATTACACATATTATGATATTTTTATTACATAACATTAGCATTTAGAGAAAAACTTTATTCATAAAAGTACTAATATTTTATTTCAAAGAAAACATATACCGTGATGAAAAATGTATTATCTATATTCATAGAAAAATCATGTATTTAAAACCTTATATACACGGTAGAAATTCATATTATAAGGTATGTATTAAAAACTATGTATAGTACATTTAAAAATATATTACATATATACATCCTATGTTATCTTAACAAGTTATACATCATGTATTAAAAATATTATATATATACAATCATTAAAATTTTTATACTATTGCTTTTATAAAATATTGATATTACAGGGGTACCTATTTGAATAAAAATACATGTGTAGTATATTATAAACTAAATATTAAATTTTATGTACCACCTAAAAACTATGTAAAATACATGTATTATACCACATTTAATAACAAAAAAAAGATAAATAAGACATGTTATACCCAAAAAAAAAAATATACGGGCTGCCATTAGATAAATAGAGTAAAGGGTTTACCAAGCCCAAACAAATTGGGCTGCAGATTGCTGGGCTGGGCTATTGGAGCAGACCGGGTCGGGTTCTAGAGCGGGTCGCTATCCGGGTAGGTTAACCGGCTTAGCTGGTTACAAAACCGGTTATACCGGTTTCGATAAAATGGGTATTATAACCCTAATTTCAGTTTCCCTTCTTTATTTTCCCCTTTTTCGCCGTGAGCTAGAGAGAGTTCGGTCGTCGTTTAGCCCCCACTCGGCCTCCGTTGGGCGCTTCATTACCTCCAGTTAGCGTCTCACGACCCTCTCATTCTATCTCCCGATGCCGATCTTCCATAACGCCTTTTGTTTCTTCGAACTCGGATGATAATCACTCGGCTTCTCTTCACCCGATCTCCACCGGCAACCATTGGATCACCGCGAAAATGAAGTATAGTGCTTCTCACGTTGAGGACCAACTCTCCACCGTTGGGATCGGCAGTTGGAGCCTTCAGTAGTTGGGAATCGCCGCCGCTGAATAGTATAACTTCCTATTATTATGTTTTTACTCTCTTTTTTTATATATTCGAACTCAAAAGCTTAATATGATAATAAAGGATTGAATATGCATGACTGACTATTCTTTTTTTTTCTTTTTTGTGATTATATTCGAAAAAAAGAAGACAAGGAAGAAATGGAAAATCATGATGTGTTTTTTTTTTTCTTCGATATGGAATCTGCTGATTACATCTTTTATCCCCCAGTCTTTGTTCATACTTTCAAGAAAACATTAATTGAGTAACTGTGGCTGATTACACCTAAGATTAGGTTTTGCTAACCCAGAATTTTTTATTGTTTTTGCCCATGCTGGTGGTTGGGAGCTGGTGAAAATATCCGAGATTGCCGACGACGAAGTGTGGATGATAATGCGACTGCGCGTGGAGGACGACGCGTCGGCGCGTGGGGAGATCGGTGAACTTGGACGGTCGGTTTCGGTGCTATCTGAACCGTTGGATCAAATCTGATCCAACGACCAGATTGAGGTGGCTGCAAGAAAAATATAGAAGGTTAATAAGACTTTTTAGGGTTTTTGTTTATATTGGGTATGGGCCAAAAAATGGGCTTAATGTGTATATTATTATTTTTTTATTTTAGATATGTATTGGACTTGGACTCTTATAAATATTTGGGCTTGAATTATATATATACTTAATTTGTTTAAACATATTTATACATTTTATTTTTATTATACATTTTTGATTAATTAACAGCCAACATTATAGTAATCCTAGCAAACACATATACATTCGAATGTTAATACACACGTACGTGCAATTATACATACAATATATATTCTAACAAATACACACATATGCACACTCACATTAAAAAAAATAGTAAACACACATAATACTAATAACATATACATATATCACATGCAATTTGGATAAACAACACATGTACATTCATGTTTTAAGTAGACACTCATAATGAAAATACACTAATGATATACACTTTATATGTATATTAACACACATAAGCCCATTTTATAATCACCTAATAATAAAATAAACATATATAAACCCGTTATTGAAAAATAAAAATAAAATTTAACCCCAGACAAAATTAATGATTACAGCTGCCCCTCTTTGCTTATACTTGTGGAACAAGAATAAAGCAAAGATCATAAGCATTAATTTTGTCCTACTTCCCTGTCGGATGATTTGCTCTTCCGAAATGGCAACAAGCAAATTGAGATGACTTGTTTCCCCGAAACAGCAGAAAACAAGTGGGTAACGCTGGTATGCCTTTCCTGATCGGCATTGGACAAACTAGTTACCGAATGACTCATTCCTCTAAAGCGGCAGTGAATGAATCCAAATATCTTTCAAACGGCTCATTCTTTCGAAGCGATAGTGAATGAATCGAAGTGACTTTGCTTTCCCGAAGTGGTCGAAAGCAATCTTAGTGACGCCAGTATGTCCTTTCGAAACGGCAACAGACATAACCCGATGAAGATGTCATGTTCTTCCGAAGCGGCAACGAACAAATAGAAGTTCTTCAAATGAGGATTCCATAAAGGCTTCCCCTCTTTGTGAGCCTGAACGGGTAGGCTAACTCCTTCTTCCCCTTTTTGAAAGGTTCTATTGTCTAGCCTCTTTCGCCAGGAAGTAGTGTTTTCGAAATCCCTTGAATTTTTCCCCAAGTTTACACTCTGATGTTTATCTCTCCTCTTAAGAGGTCTCCCCTTTTATCCTGTAAAAAGAGGCGAAATGATACGATGGTATGAGTTAGCATGCTCCTAACCTAGGAATGTCTAACTAAATATGATGCATGGATAACAATAATTCACTCGGACATTTCTTCTTCTTGGTCCCTTGATTTTGACTTTCCTTTACTTTCTTCTTCCCTCTCTTGTGACGGCGGTACCCCACTTGTCACTCGGGTTCATCTTTCATGCCCCTTCTTGATTCTTTTGTTCTAAAATGCCTTTTCAAGTTTTCCCTTTTAAACTTGTACTTCCAAAGTGCCCTTTACGGGTTTTCACCTCAGTTTTTTTCCCTTATTTTTTTTTTTTTTTCTTTTTTTTTTTTCTTTTTTTTTTTTTTCTTTTTTCTCTTTCTTTTTTCTTTTCTTTTTTGCTCTTTCCTCTTTTTGTTGGGGTCTTTCCAGGTTTCCGCCTCTAGTTCCCTCAATACTAAGTGAGGTACTCAATGTCTTTCTTTGGCAAATTTCGTCACCTTGACCCCCAATGATCTTTTTGTCTTAACCTTGGCAGATTCACCCTTCACCTTAGAACAACCTGCACTCAATGGGTTAAATCATAGTAATACCAAGAAATCTTTTGCTTTTCGTGACCTATGCCAATTCATCTGCGAGATGATGACGAGACGAATAACAAAAATAATATTTTATTAATGCTAATAGAAACATCAACAAAATTTTAAAAGTCATGGCAAGCATGAAAAGAAAAGACGCAAATAACGTCAATTATATGAACAATGAGAGCCCATTGACCACGGTAGACATTTTACTCGCCATCTTGGGTTACAACTTTTAACGACTTAAAGATTGAAGCATTATCCTTTGATGAAGTCCATCAATCGTATGCCAAAATTCATGCATGTCTAAACCATCCTGTTCGAAGTTTCAATTCAGATCACCCCTGGTTTTAGGACGCCTATTTTGGGGTTTTCACCCTAGACCCTCCATCTTTTTTTTCTTTTTCCTTATTTTTTTCTTTTTTTCTCTTTTTTCTCTTTTTTCTTTTTTTCTTTTTCTTCAAGCATAATACTTTTTCACCGAGTCCGAGTTTATTAGGTTACTTAACTCTTTCCCGTCTATCTCAGCTAGGATTAACGCTCATCCGGAGAAGGCCTTCTTTACAACATAAGACCCTTCCCAATTAGGCATCCACTTCCCTCGAATGTCCTTTTGGTTAATTAAAATCTTCTTAAGCACCATATCCCCCTTGAAACTCCCTAGGGAGAACTTTCTTGTTATAGACCCACATAATCCTTTTTTGATACATTTGGCTATGACAAATAGCCTTCAACCTTTTCTCTTCAATAACGTTCAATTGATCAATTTTGGCTTGTAGCCATTCGGCCTCGTCCAACTTTACTTCGTTCAAAATTCGAAGCGACGGAATCTCTACTTCGATGGATAATATCGCCTCCGTGCCATATACCAAAGAGTAAGGCGTTGCCCCAAGTGGAAGTCCTTACATAGGTCCTATAAGCAAAAAAAAGGTAGCTTTTCATGCCAATCCTTGTAATTTTTCGTGGTTTTTGCTATGATATTTTTTATATTTTTATTTGTTGCCTCCACTGCTCCGTTCATCTTGGGGTGATAAACAGTAGAATTGTGATGTACAATTTTAAACTGTTCACACACCTCAGTCATCATTTTATTATTCAAATTGGAAGCAATATCGGTGATGATTCTTTCGGGTAAGCCATAATGACCTATAATTTCTTTCTTGAGGAACTTACAAACTGTCGCTCTTGTGATGTTGGCATACGAAGTAGCTTCTACCCATTTTGTGAAGTAATCGATGGCTACTAAGATGAAGCGATGCCCATTAGAAGCTTTCAGGTGTATCTGACCAATGACGTCTATTCCCCAGGCAGAAAAAGGCCACGGTGAGTTCATGACGTGAAGTGGTACTAGCGGTGAATATATTTTATCAGCGTAGATTTGGCATTTATGGCACTTCTTCACATAATTGATGCAATATTCTTCCATTGTTGACCAAAAGTAGCCGTATCTCATAATTTTCCTAGCATCGAGAAGCTTCTAGCTTGAGTTCTGCATAAACCTCCATGGACCTCTACTAAAATAGTTTCGGCCTCTCGGGCATTGACACACCTCAACAGTACCTGATCTTTGCTTCTTTTATACAAAACTTCTCCATCAAGGACGTACCCTGATGCCAACCTTCTGATAGTTCTTTTTTATTATCGTTGGCGTCTTTTGGGTAAGTTTGGTATTTGATGTATTGGAGGATGTCGTAATACCATGGATTGCCATCCCTTTCCTCCTCCAAACTATAGTAGTGGGCTTGCACCTCAAAAGTTTGTATCTCGACGTGCTTTATTTCGACCATCTCATTTACTTTGAACACGGCGGCCAAGGTGGCTAGAACGTCAGCCATTTGGTTGTCCTCTCTTGGCAAGTAGGTGAAACTAACTTCTTCAAAGTTTCTGACCAAATCTTGGATTAATTCGTAATACTTGATCAGCTTCGGATCTCTGGTCTCCCACTCTTTTGGAAGTTGGTAGACTACCAAAGAAGAATCTCCAAAAACTTGGAGCACCTTGATCTTCTTCTCAATGGCCGCTCGGAGTCCCATGACACAAGCTTCGTACTCGGCTATATTGTTGGTGCAGAAAAACTCTAGCTACTAGTGAAAGGGTAGTGGTCCTCCTTAGGGGAAATTAATACTGACCATATTCCATGGCCCAGGGCATTCGACGCCCCGTCGAAATAGAGCCTCCAGCCCTCTTTCTCGACAACAGATTTCCCTTCAGTTACACCACAAATCAAATCTTCATCTGGAAAATGGAAATCCAACGGTTCATAGTCATCCGAGGTGCGACTTGCCTGGAGATCTGCCACGACACTTCCTTTTACCACTTTCTGGTTCACGCAAATGATGCCAAACTCCGACAAGAGCATTTGCCAACGGGCCATCTTCCCTGTCAATGCTGGGGCTTCCATTAAAAATTTTAATGGATCCATTCGGGAAATCAGACAAGTGGTATGATACAACATGTATTGTTGTAACCGCTTAGTGGCCCATACTAAGGCACACCATAACTTCTGAATTGGCCGGTATCAGGTTTCATAATCCTTGAACTTCTTGCTCAAATAGTAGATGGCCCTTTCCTTCTTGCCCAAGTTGTCGCGTTGCTCAAGTACGCACCCCATAGAGTTTTCAAAGACTGTGAGGTACATGATCAATGGTCTATCTAGTACTGGTGCTACTAAGATTGGGGGATCATTTAGGTACTTCTTGATCCTTTCTAATGCCTCTTGGCAATCTTCATCCCAGATCGGAGTAGTCTAAAAATAGGGTCACACTTATTAGTCAAATGGGATATAAACTGGGATATGTAGTTTAACCTTCCTAGTAAACCTCAGACCTCCTTTTGTGTTCGCGGTGGTGGGAGATCTTAAATCGCTTTCACCTTGTCGGAGTCGATCTCGATGCCCCTCTGACTTACCACAAAGCCCAGGAGCTTCCCCGTTGTGATTGCGAAGGTGCACATGGTCGGGTTGAGCTTTAATTAATATTTTCTTAGCCTTCAAAAGAGTTTCTACAAATTCTGAATGTGCTCATCGGTCTTAGACTTAGCTATCATGTCATCCACGTACACCTCGATTTCCTTATGCATCATGTCATGAAACATGGTTACCATGGCTCTTTGGTATGTTGCCCCAGCATTTTTCAGCCCGAAAGGCATCACATTATAACAAAACGTGCCCTACATGGTTACAAAAGTGGTTTTCTCCATGTCTTCGGGGTGCATTTTGATCTGGTTGTACCCCGTAAAGCCATCCATGAATGAGAACCAAGCATGCCCCGTGGTATTGTCCACCAAAGTATCAATATGGGGCAAAGGAAAGTTGTCTTTGGGGCTGGCCTTGTTAAGGTCTCTATAATCCACGCACATACGCACCTTCCCATCCTTCTTTGGTATTGTCACGATATTGGCCACCCATTCTAGGTACTTAGAGACTTCCAAAAACCCAACCTCAAACTATTTCTTCACCTCTTTCCTGATTTTTAGTAACATGTCTGTTCTCATTCTTCGAAGCTTTTGCAGAACAGGATTTCATTCTGTCCTAATGGGAAGCTTGTGCATTACAATGTATGTGTTTAAGCCTGGCATGTCTTGGTATGACCATGCGAATACGTCTCTAAATTGCACAAGCAATTCAAGAACCCTTGCCTGATTTTTGGTGACAGGGTGCCCCTGATCTTTACTTCTTTCTTTTCTCCATCCATTCCCAAATTTAGGATCTCTAGCTTCTCTTGGTGCGGAAGGATTTGCTTTTCCTCACCGACCATCATTCTTAGCAGCTCTTTAGGAATCTCATCATTTTCTTCCTCTACCTCTACCAAGTACATGGGTCGTTCGAAGTCTACTTTGGGATTAGGTTCCACATTGTTCATACAGTTTATATTAAGGGGCCTGCACAATTTTAAAAGTGCGTATTGAAAGAGAATGGTGCAGTTTATGACGTAAATAAATTATTAACTAATAGAATAAATGAGTATGTAAATAAATAAATGAATGTAATGAATGCCATATTTTTCATTTGAGAAAAAGAAAAGGTAGATAAATTTCATTGCATATGAACATGACATAGTTGCCCATTTTATAAAAAGATGTCCGTTACTTTCGGGCCAAAGTAACAGAGTGGTTCTAAGCATTACTTTGATTGGTTCCTATTGAGCGTTGGCACGACCCTGAAGGTCCAGTTGTTTAGCTTTTCCCTTGGGAGGCACGGCAAATTCTGGCCGAAAACTGGTTAGGCTTACTCCCATCACCGATCATGTTTACATTCATTTCTTATAAAGCCTCACTGATCAGCTCTTCTTAGAGGCACCTTTCACCCTCCTAGTTTGCCATATGGATATCCTTCTTTGGGTTTCGGATCCCCCATATATGAAGATACATTTGAAGTTTGAGTAGGTTATGGGAGCCCAGGGAATGTCTTCCCCCCTCAACTTGGCTTTCCTCTGTTCTTGTGTCCTTTTCCACTCTTGCCTCTTTTGCAACAAATTTGGCTTATAGCCGAGTCCAAAGTGGTCCACCTTGTGAATCACACTAACAAGATGAAGAAATCCTTGTAAATTCCTCCCTAAACCTTTATTATTTCTTGCTCCTCTTCCCAGGGTTTCGAACACCATTATTTTAGTGCAGTTTGACAGTTTGGGGTATAGAACTTTGCTTCCTTAGGCAACAAAAGTAGCATTGATAAGTTCCAAGGCTCTGAAGGCGCACTCCACCGATTCTCCATCAGTAGGGATGTATGGTGTATTCAGAGTTACCAAAGCGATGATGTCCTCTTCTGCATTCACTATTACTAACTTCCCTTCGGTGATAAACTTCAACTTTTGATGGAGTGAGGACGGAACGACGTCGGCTGAGTGTATCCAAGGCCTACCTAACAAGCAATTGTAAGATGGCTGGATGTCCATGACCACAAAATTGACCATATATTATGTGGGACCAATGAGCAGGGGTATTTCTATTTTCTCGACCACATCTCTTTGAGTCCTGTCGGAAGCTCGTACCGTATTATGACATGGTTTCATATGCGAGCTGTTGATTAGTAGCCGTTGTAGCATAGCTAATGGCATGAAATTCAGTGCATAGCCGTTATCAATCAACACGCCCGACATCACATAACCTTTACAGTGGGTAGTGATGTTCAGGGCCTTGACCCTGTGCTTTCCCCTAGAATCTCGTCATCGCTAAAAGTAATGCGATTGACGGCAGTAATGTGACCTATGATCTGATCTAATCTCCTAACAGAAATGTCTTTTGCAGCGAAGGTTTCATTCAAAACCTTCAATAATGATTCTCGATGCTTTCCTAAATTTAGTAACAAATCAAGCACTGAAATGCGAGCTGGTTGTTTTCGGAGTTGATCGACAACATTATACTCACTGTGGTTCAGAAATTTCAGAAACTCTAGTGCTTGTGCTTCTATGATGGGCTCCTTAATCTTTGCCGGTGGGTCTTCTCCGAACAGCCTTTCACATCCTACTCCAGTTTCTTGGACTTTCTCCTTTGGATCCCTTAAGTTTTCTGGAATGTAGCATCGACCACTTCTTGTTAGATGCCCCACATCGCTTACTTCTCTGCCACCTAGTTGAGCATGTTGCATTTCCATCATCCTCTTCTCTTCTTGTGCACTGGACGATCCTGGAGATTGTGACGCTCGCGGCATATTTCCACGGATGACAAGTGGCCTCTTGGCACCGTATCTTTAAAAGGAAAAGACTTTGGAGGTAACAATTATGATTTTGGGAGCCACTTTTTATTCACTTGCCTCATTCTTCCTGAGACCATGGACAAGTGGCCTATTGGCACTGTATCTGGTTTCTTAACTCTCTAATGCACAGACTTCAAACTCTTTTACTCTTTTCCCCTTCTCAAAAAACTCTATCACCTTGTTATCCATCATAGCTTGAAGCAAATGACAGAATTCTTCACAATGTTGTATATCATGATCTTCTAACTGATGGTACTCACAGTACATGCCACATCATTCTTTGACCAACACCATCCCCGATTGATGAGATATGCCATACACAACTATTGAAAGACCTATCTTAGCGAAGATTGGACCTCAAGCACGTTCTTTTTGGCTTTCTCGGTGTACTCATCTTCAATGGCATTTACACCCTATCCCCCGTGGTTTGGCAACAGATTGCTGGTCATACTGGGTTCTTCCAACTATAGTACCCTGTTCGAATCAGATTTTGAACAAAATTTTTGAAAGCTATACAATTCTCGATTGAGTGACTCGAACATCAGAATGATACTCGCAGTGCTCCTTAAGGTTATACCAAGCCGAGTACGGTGGGTTATAAGGGGTAACGTGGTATGGCTGGACCATATCAGCCTTGTATAGCTGTGAGTAGAGTTCCTTATAGGTAATTAGCAAAGGTGTAAAAGACCTATAATCCCTTTCCTTCTTAGGTCCTTTGTCTTATCTTTTGTTAAAGCTTATGGAATTCCCTGCTGGAGCCTGCTGTTGGGAAATGGTAAAGTTCTTGGTCTTTTCAAAAGCATTGGTATTGTTCACTTCATGATCCTTCTTCTTGAATTGCTTCTGTGAATGATCTCCTCCATCGATCCTCCCGCTCTTGATGGCCGCTTCAACGTATTTGCCAGTCATGACCATCTCTCCAAAGTTACTAATAAGGTTACTGATCAACGGATCATAAAGTTCCCATTTTAGTGTGTCTACGAACATAGGGGAGATCTCATATTCATGAAGCGGTGGTTGGACTTGGGCTGCCACATCACGTCACCTTTGAGCATATTCACGAAGGGTCTCATTGCGTTTCTGTTCCATGCCTTGTAACAATAGTCGGTTGGGAACTATGTTAGTTACATGCTTATACTACTCAGTAAAAGCTTTCGCCAGATCTCTCCACGACTTGATCTAAGCATTAGTCAGTTGGTTATACCACCTTAGAGTAGACCCAACCAAGCTGTCTTGAAAACCGTGAATCAACAGCTTCTCATTGCTGGTAAAACCAACTATCTTCCAGCAAAACATCACTATATGAGCAGATGGGCAGGTACTTCTGCCAAACTTCTCAAAGTCTAGAGCCTTGAACTTGTATGGGGTCTCCACGTCTGGAATCAGGCTGAGTTCCCTAGCACTTAACCTATAGGGGTTATCCTCGTCTTCCTTCACTTGGAGCTTTTCTTCTAGGTCCTTCCAAGTGTCTTCTAGTTGCTTAGTGAACTCCGCTTTCATTTGGTTTAGCTTTTCTAATTCCTCAAAATCTGGGATGCCATCTCCGATAACCTCAGGATTCCCGGAGGTCACCCCTAGTTGGGTTTGAGCTGTGGCGCCAGCATGAGAAGTAGATGCACCTTATGTAGGGTTTGACGAAGGATCGATGAGTAGAGGATTCTTAATGGTTTGGGCATAAAGACGATCCCCCGAGTTCTGGGCAGGGCTCTCGATGGTACCTTTATCTCTTGACTCCTGCCTTAGTTAGGCTTGCAATAGCTGCGATATCTCTATCATCAAGTCTTGTTGGGACTTGAGAATGGTTTCCCTCAATTCTTGTTGGGTTCGTTCCATTTGACTACGTAGATTGGCTTCTAGCTTCACAAAACCTTCCTCCATTTGTTTCATTCGTAAATGGGTGTGATATGGATGTGGAATGATGGTAATTTTAAAGAACCAAAATGTAATCTTTTTTGTTTCTGAAACAAAAAGCTTTTTAGTCAATTATTTGTTAAAAAGAAAAGAATGCAAATAAATGAATTATGCATGAATGCAATGAGCAACACTGTGTCTGGCAAATATCATCGTTAAACGACTTTCATTAATAGAAACATAGTCTTGGTACAATAACTAAAGAAAGCCAACTAAACATATGACTTCAGGGTGGTATCGAGGTCGATGGTCTCTCTCAAAATCCAAACGATCCCCTCTCCTTCTTCAGAGTCATCGTCGACACAATCATAAAGTTCAGTAGCGTCTTCTGGGTAACTCTATGCATCTTCTGGGCAACTCCCTGCATCCAAACCATCAATTGCGCTAACTCTTGTTCTTGTCTCCAAATGGTGTAGGCAGCGAACTGTAGTTGCTCCAAACTTGGCATCGGGCGACTTGAATGGCTCCCCTAAAGCTTTCCACATGATCCTTGAGCTGTTGAACCTCGACTTCCATTTCTTTAATGCAAGCCTCTAAAGCTTGGTTTTTCATCTTGCTTTCCTTTAACTTGCTAGTTGAACCTTTGTGCTTGAAGAGAGACTTTTCCTGACACTTAACCTGATCCTTCAAGGCTTTATTCTGGCGACGTTCTTTCTCGAGCTGCTTAGAGTGAGAAGTGTGCAAGTTCTTCATTTCTTGTGTTAAGGTGAGCACCTGGTCTCTGTTCTTACACTACATCCTTTTATAATTCTCTGCTCTCACTTTCTCTTCCCTAAATCGGAGCTCTATCCCTTCGCTTTATCCGCCTTCTACAACTCTCTTGCTTTTGCTTAGCCTCTTGAGTTTCTGGATCTCTTCCTTTTCTAACTTGAGCTTGAGTTCCAATTCATCATTTCTCTTTTGCAAACCTTTAACCATTCCTTCAAAGTGTATATTCTCCAATTCAAAGTCAAATTTCTCTTGGTGTGCTTTCTCCTCAAGTTTGAGATATATTTCCTGCTCCTCTTCAAGTTATTTTCTCATCAACTCAGCTTCGGTAGGAAGTATGGCCAACCTCTCTTCTATTGTCCTTTTCTTATCAGGGTTCAGTTGGGGAGTTTTGTCATTAACGTGGTTGAATCTCCATACCTCATACTCGGGAGTGGTCATGTGGGTAGCACTCATGACTCTAACCCGTTTCACGTTGTTCCAGGATGAAGAAACATCGTACACCATTTCCTTGTAGCCCTTTTCCTTCTCATAATTCATGTTGAACTCATTTAAGCCCTTGGTAGCCGGAATAAACTGCTTCAAACCAAACTGTTTCAAGACCATGAGAGGAGCATAAGCACTGTGCCCCCAAAGTCCAAGTAATGGCACCCAAGAGTGTACCCCGCACCTGTAGAGGATACTCCGTGCAGAAAGCCACAGGGCCCTCCAAACTATATCTCCCTTCTTCAGGTTGCTAAGAACATCTACCCAAACTTCCTCAGATCTTTTGGTGGGCCAATCTTCCTTTCGCAGAAACTCTTCTAAAAGTGAGAAACTGCCACTGTACAAAGGTTTTGAGAAATTAGCATCCGACCACAAGTGACTGTAGAACCAGACTGTCAAAAGCTGTGAGTAACCACGAAAATGACCTCCACCATGCTCCCGGAAAAACCTCAAAGATCAAAAAGTTTCGGCTAAAATCAAGGGCACTGGATTGGTTCCACCACTCAAACGGTCAAACAGGTCTAAGACTGCCGGATCAATTAGCCTTCGTGCCCGGGGAAAGAGCACTAACCCATAAATTAACAACGCAAAGAGATACCGTTGAACTTGGTAAACCTGATGTACAGAAGCCAGGGCTAGAATCCCATCCCATCCGAGATACTCCTTACCTTTCCAAGTAATGACCTGATGTTCGACCCAGGATTCCAGTATGTTTGAGAATCTCTTGAGCTTGTCCCGAAATGCTTTGTTCTTACTATGCTTCGAGTATACCCGAGTTTCTTTGATCTTCTCACAGTTTAAAAGGACCTAATATTCTTCAATCGTAAGAGTCAACTCAAAATTACCGATCGTGAAACAAGTGTAGGCGGGGTTCCAGAATCTCACCAAAGCTTGCTGCAATGCCTGATCCACCGGAGCGTCTAGCAAAAATGCAATGTCACCATATTCCCTTCTAAAAATGTACCTTGCTTCTAAGTCCCAACTATTCCACAATGTCTTCAGCTTGGAAGTATCATTGTATTCTGTATTTATGAATGTCTCTGTTGCCAACGTTGACCTAAACTTGGAAAGAATACTGTCTCCCTCATGCAACTATTCCCCTTCGTACCATATCTGTATGTCGGAGTTTTTTTCATCATTGCTACGAACTAGGTCTCCCATCAATCTAGCCTTTAACTTCAGACTATTTCCAACTCAATGTGCTCTTTATGATATGACGATAATATGCAAAATGAAATAAAAAAGATGAAAGAAAGAAAAGAGTTAGTCATGAGATAAAAACACGAAAGTAAAAAAAGATAAACACAAACAGTTTACACAAGAAAAGAAACTTAACCACATAAATTCTAGTTCGCTAAGGTGGTTCGTCTGGCTCTAACAGGGGTGGACTTCTTAAATTCTCACACATGGGTTTGGTTCTAATTAAGGGTACCCGAACCTATCTTATTTCCTACCAAGGCAACAAGAACCCAAATATGGCCCATTACAAGCTTGCGAATTGGTTTCGATTCGAGGGAAATGACGACCTGATGACGTGGAGGGCTGCTCACGTATCAAAAGGCATGGATTCCAGAAGTGAATTACCGACCTGTAGAGGGCTACTCAAATGGGTATGTAGCGTTCCACTCCCACTTAAGGGAAGAAGATCGGGTATAGAGCCTAATGACATGATGCAAAAGATGTCGGTGACTCTTCAAAAATTAAATGAAGAGTTAATTCGAGGACCACTGATTATCAAAGCCCATGCAATCATGATCACATTTTCAAGGAAGAATTATCCTAGTTAAAATCAATTAAAATCCCAATAATTTTCATTATTTAATAGCAACAATTTTTCCTTTGGCCTAACTCCCTTTTGTTTTAAAAACAAAAAACTTCCCCGGCAGAGTCGCCAAGCTGTAGCGACCTTTTTTTTCCTTCCCTTAAAAAAATTTGACGTGTTAAAGGTGTTTGTTTAGAAAATAAGTCGACTACTAATTATCCCCTGAATTGTTAATGAAAATCCTCTGAAGAATAAGGATTTCTTTTGAAGACTTTAAATTTTCCAAGACGATTAAAATCGGGAGTCGCAACCGGCCACTTGGGTAAGGTGGGCCAGACACCATAAAACCAGAGACTCGTTATGAAAGGGTCTGGGAGTTGGTTACGTGTGGGGAAGGATTAGCACCCCCATCACTCCCGGGGATCGATACCAGAAAATTTGTTGCTTCTAAAAGAATGATTTTTTTTTAAATTTAGATTGAGTTTAATTCGAAATTCTTAGATGAAAATTAACCTTGACTACACGGGCCTTATCAAATTGATGGACTCAAATTAATTAGACATTTAATTAATAAGGTTGACGATATGTCAGACCATAAATTAAATCGACATTGAATAAGCCCGACTGCCGTGTTAATTTATGGTTTGACCTCCGTGCGTCACCTTTATGCATGATACGAACATTTAAATATGATGTAATGACATTGTTAATTTTTAGTCCGTTTACCTCGGGACAGTAAAAATTAATTCCAATATTTGGTTAACATCCTTTAAGCTCGGACTGTTATGACACAAATATTAGAATTCGTAAATACCTCCATTTTTATGATTTAAGTTGATTAACGATGTTATTAAGATATAAGATTACATGAATGTGATTAATGTATGACAAGCAAGGGCATAAATGTAAACACCAAAAAACAAAGGCCCAATTTAACATATAGCTCAATTATATATTTAGCCCTAAAAGATTAGGAAACCTAATTTATGGTGACTAAATTATAACTTAATGATATATTAGACTTCAAAATTGATATTATTTTTAAGTAATTGAAAATTGTTCAATTAATTTAAAGAATTTAACATTTACCCCAAAAAGCCAAGGATAAATTTAAATTCACTAAATTAATCCAAACACTAATCTAATTAATATTCTAAAAACTAAGACTAACCTGATAAATTTTAGGATCATGTCCTTATAATACGGGCACACGTCTTGTTCAAATTAATTTGGTTATTCCCAACCTAAGCTCAAAAGCTTGAAACTATTAAAATTAGGCCCTAAGCTAAAAGCCCAAACTACTAAAACCAAATCTAAAAGCCTAGGGCTCGTAAACATTTTCATACGTTTTTTTATCAAAAATGTAATTTGAGATTATATTACAATCATTAAAAATTATAAATATTATTGTCCCTAAAAAAACTAAATATATTATGCACTTTCTAAAATTATGAATCTTATGAAAAAAAAAGAAAATTACACATATTATGATCTTTTTATTACATAACATTAGCATTTAGAGAAAAACTTTATTCATAATAATACTAATATTTTATTTCAAAGAAAACATATACGTGATGAAAAATGTATTATCTATATTCATAGAAAAATCATGTATTTAAAACCTTATATACACGGTAGAAATTCATATTATAAGGTATGTATTAAAAACTATGTATAGTACATTTAAAAATATTACATATATACATCCTATGTTATGTTAACAAGTTATACATCATGTATTACAAATATTTTATATATATACAATCATTAAAATTTTTACACTATTGCTTTTATAAAATATTGATATTAGAGGGGTACCTATTTGAATAAAAATACATGTATAGTATATTATAAACTAAATATTAAATTTTATGCACCACCTAAATACTATGTAAAATACATGTATTATACCACATTTAATAACAAAAAAGATAAATAAGACATGTTAAACCCAAAAAATAAATATGGGCTACCATTAGATAAATAGAGTAAAGGGTTTACCAAGCCTAAACAAAATGGGCTGCAGATTGCTGGGCTGGGCTGTTGGAGCGGACCAGGTCAGGTTCCGGAGTGGGTCGCTATCCGGGAAGGTTAACTGGCGTAGCTGGTCACGAAACCTGTTAAACCTGTTTCGATAAAAGGGGTATTATAACCCTAATTTCAGTTTTCCTTCTTTATTTTCCCCTTTTTCACCACGAGCCAGAGAGAGAGTTTGACCGTCGTTTAGCCCCCGCTCGGCCTCTATTGGGCGCGTCGTTACCTCCAATTAGCGTCTCACGGCCCCCTCATTCTATCTCTCAATGTCGATATTCCAGAACGCTGTTTGTTTCTCCGAACTTGGACGATAATCACTCATCTTCTCTTCACCCGATCTCCACCGACAACTGTTAGATCACGCAAAAAATGAAGTATAGTGCTTCTCACGATGAGGACCAACTCTCCATTGTTGGGATCGGCAGTTGGAGCCTCTAGTCCCCAGGAATCGCCGCCGCCGAAAGGTATAGCTTTCCCTTATTCTGTTTTTACTCTCTTTTTATATATATTCAAACTCAAAAGCTTAATATGATAATGATGGATTGAATATGCATGATTGACTGTTCTTGAAAAATAAACATATATAAACCCGTTATTGAAAAATAAAAAAAAAAGTTAACCTTGGACAAAATTAGTGATTACAACCGCCCCTCTTTGCTTATACTTGTGGAACAAGAATAAAGCAAAGACCATAAGCACTAAATTTGTCCTACTTCCCTGCCGGATGATTTGCTCTTCTAAAATGGCAACGAGCAAATTGAGATGACTTGTTTCCCCGAAACGGCATAAAGCAATCTTAGAGACGCTCGGATGTCCTTCTAAAACGGCAACAGACATAACCCGACGAAGATGACACGTTCCTCCAAAGTGGCAACGAACAAATAGAAGTTATTCAAATGAGGATTCCATAAAGGCTTTGCCTCTTTGTGAGCGAATGACTCATTCCTCTGAAGCGGAAGCGAATGAATCCAAATATCTTTCGAATGGCTCATTCTTTCGAAGTGGCAGCGAATGAATCCAAGTGACTTTGCTTTCCCGAAGCGGTCGAAAGCAATCTTAGTAATGCTAGGATGTCCTTTCGAAACGGCAGCAGACATAACCCGATGAAGACGGCACGTCCCTCTGAAGCGGCAACGAACAAATAGAAGTTCTTCAAATGAGGATTCCATAAAGGCTTCCCCTCTTTGTGAGCCTGAATGGGTAGGCTAACTCCTTCTTCCCCTTTTTCGAAAGGTTCTATTGTCTTGCCTCTTTCGCTGGGAAGTGGTGTTTTCAAAATCCCTTGCTTGGAAATTTTCCCTAAGTTTCCACTCTGATGTTTATCTCTCCTCTTAAGAGGTCTCCCTTTTTTATCTTGTAAAAGAGGCGAAATGATGTGATGGTATGAGTTAGCATGCTCCTAACCTAGGAATGTCTAACTAAATATGATGCATGGATAACAATAATTCACTCATACATTTCTTCTTTTTGGTCCCTTGATTTTGACTTTCCTTTACTTTCTTCCTCTCTCTCTTGTGACGGCAGTGCCCTACTTGTCACTCGGGTTCACCTTTCATGCCCCTTCTTGATTCCTTTGTTCTAAAATGCCTTTTCATGTTTTCCCCTTTAAACTTGTACTTCCAAAGTGCCCTCTACGGGTTTTCACTTTAGGTTTTTTTTTCTTCTTTTTTCTTTCTTTTTTGCTCTTTCCTCTTTTTGTTGGATGTCTTTTCGGGTTTTCACCTCGAGTTCCCTCAATACTAAGTGAGGTACTCACTGTCTTTCTTTGGCAAATTTTGTCACTTTCACTCCCAATGATCTTTTTGTCTTAACCTTGGCAGATTTGCCCTTCACCTTAGAACAACCTGCACTCAATGGGTTAAATCATAGTAATACCAAGAAATCTTTTGCTTTTCGTGACCTATGCCAATTCATCTGCGAGACGATGACGAGATGAATAACAAAAATAATATTTTATTAATACTAAGAGAAACATCAAGAAAATTTTAAAAGTCATAGAAAACATGAAAAGACGCAAATAACGTCAATTGTATAAACAATGAGAGCCCATCGACCACGGTAGACATTTTACTCGCCATCTTGGGTTACAACTTTTAACGAACCAAGGATTGAAGCAGTGTCATTTGATGAATTCTATCAATTGTATGCCAAAATTCATGCATGTCTGAACCCTCCTGTTCAGATTTTCAATTCAGATCACCCCATGTTTCAGGATGCCCATTTTGGGGATTTCACCCTAGACCCTCCTTCTTCTTCCTTTTCTTTTCTTTTTTCTTTCTTTATTTTTCCTTTTTTTTCTTTTTCTTTCTTTTTTTTTTTTTTTTCTCTTTTTTCTTTTTTTTTCTTTTTTTCTTCAGGCATAATACTTTTTCACCGAGTCTGAGTTTATTGGGTTACTTAACTCTTTCCCTTCCATCTCGGCTAGGATCAACGCTCCTCCAGAGAAGGCCTTCTTTACAACATAAGGCCCTTCCCAATTAGGCATCCACTTCCCTCGAAAATCCTATTGGTTAATTAAGATCTTTTTAAGCACCAAATCCCTCTCTTGAAACTCCCTAGGGAGAACTTTCTTGTTATAGGCCCACATCATCATTTTCTAATACATTTGGCTATGACAGATCACCTTCAACCTTTTCTCTTCAATGAGGTTCAATTGATCAATTCTAGCTTGTAGCCATTCGGCCTCGTCCAACTTTACTTCGTTCAAAATTCGAAGCAATGGAATCTCCACTTCGATTAGTAATACCGTCTCCGTGCCATATACCAAAGAGTAAGGCATTACCCCAGTGGAAGTCCTTACAGAGGTCCTATAAGCAAAAAGGGCAAAAGGTAGCTTTTCATTCCAATCCTTGTAATTTTCCGTGGTTTTTGCTATGATCGTTTTTATATTCATATTTGCCACCTCCACTACTCCGTTCATCTCGGGGCGATAAACAGTAGAATTGTGATGTACAATTTTAAACTATTCACACGCCTCAGTCATTATTTTATTATTCAGGTTGGAAGCATTATCGGTGATGATTCTTTCGGGTAAGCCATAACGACATATAATTTCTTTCTTGAGGAACTTACAAACTGTCGCACTTGTGATGTTGGCGTACGAAGCAGCTTCTACCCATTTTGTGAAGTAATCGATGGCTACTAAGATGAAGCGATGCCCATTAGAAGCTTTCGGGTGTATCTGACCAATGACGTCTATTCCCTAGACAACAAAAGGCAACGGTGAGTTCATGACGTGCAGTGGTACTGGCGGGGAATGTATCTTATCGTCATAGATTTGGCATTTATGACACTTCTTCGCATAATTGATGCAATGTTCTTCTATTGCTGACCAGAAGTAGCCATTTCTAATGATTGTCCTAGCATCGAGAAGTTGCTAGCTTGAGTTCCACATAAACCTCCATCGACCTCTGCTAAAATGGTTTCGGCCTCCCGGGCATTAACACACCTCAGCAGTACCTGATCTTTGCTTGTTTTATACAAAACTTCTCCATCAAGGACATACCTTGATGCCAACCTTTCGATAGTTTTTTTTCATTATCTTTGGCATCTTTTGGGTAAGTTTGGTATTTGATGTATTAGAGGATGTCGTAATACCATAGATTGCCATTCTTTTCCTCCTCCAAACTATAGCAGTGGCCGGTATCTTAAAAGTTTGCATCTCGATGGGCTTCATTTCAGCCGTCCCATTTACTTTGAACACGGTGGCCAAGGTGGCTAGAGCGTCAGCCATTTGGTTGTCCTCTCTTGGCAAGTAGGTGAAACTGACTTCTTCAAAGTTTCTGACCAAATCTTGGATCAATTCATAATACTTGATCAGCTTCGGATCTCTGGTCTCCCACTCTTTTCGAAGTTGGTAGAATACCAAAGAAGAATCTCCGAAAACTTAGAGCACCTTGATCTTCTTCTCAATGGCCGCTCGGAGTCCCATGACACAAGCTTCATACTCGGCTATATTGTTGGTGCAGAAGAACTCCAGCCTACTGGTGAAAGGGTAGTGGTCCTCCTCAGGGGAAATTAATATTGCCCTTATTCCATGGCCTAGGGCATTCGACGCCCCGTCGAAATAGAACCTCCAACCCTCTTTCTCGGTAACATATTTCCCTTTAGTTACACCACAAATCAAATCTTCGTCTGGAAAATGGAAATCCAATGATTCATAGTCATCCGAAGCGCGACTTACTAGAAGATCTGCCACGACACTTCCTTTTACCGCTTTCTGGTTCACGCAAACAATGTCAAACTCTGACAAGAGCATTTTCCAACAGGCCATCTTCCCTGTCAATGTTGGGGCTTCCATTAAAAATTTCAATGGATCCATTCGGGAAATCAGACAAGTGGTATGATACAACATGTATTGCCGTAACCGCTTAGTGGCCCATACCAAGGCACAACATAACTTCTAAATTGGCGGGTACTGGGTTCCACTCTGTGAACTTCTTGCTAAAATAGTAGATGGCCCTTTCCTTCTTGCCTGAGTCGTCGCGTTGCCCAAGTATGCACCCCATAGAGTTTTCAAAGACTGTGTGGTATAGGATCAATAGTCTATCCGGTACTGGTGCTACTAAGATTGGGGGATCAGTCAGGTACTTCTTGATCCTTTCTAATGCCTCTTGGCAATCTTCATCCCAGACTCCTGGGTTATTCTTTCGGAGTAGTTTAAAAATGGGGTCACACTTATTAATCAACTGGGATATGAACCGGGATATGTAGTTTACCTTCTTAGGAAACCTCAAACCTTCTTTTGTGTTCGCGGTGGTAGGAGATCTTGAATCACATTCACCTTGTCGAGGTCGATCTCGATGCCCATCTGAATTACTACAAAGCCCAAGAGCTTCCCCGATGTGACTGTGAATGTGCACTTGGCCGGGTTGAGCTTTAATTGATACTTTCTTAGCCTTCGGAAGAGTTTCTGCAAATTCTGGATGTGCTCCTCCTCGGTCTTAGACTTAGCTATCATGTCATCCACGTACACCTCAATTTCCTTATACATTATGTCATGAAATAGGGTTACCATGGCTCTTTGGTATGTTGCCTCGGTATTTTTCAATCCGAAGGGCATCACCTTATAACAAAACGTGCCCCACATGGTTACAAAAGTGGTTTTCTCCATGTCTTCGGGGTGCATTTTAATCTGGTTGTACCCCGAAAAGCCATCCATGAATGAGAACCAAGCATGCCCCGCGATATTGTCCACCAAAGTATCAATATGGGGCATTATAACCCTAATTTCAGTTTCCCTTCTTCATTTTTACCCTTTTTTAGCCCCTGCTCAGCCTCCGTTAAGTGCGTCGTTACCTCCCATTAGCGTCTTACGACCCCCTCATTCTATCTCCCGCTATCGATCTTCTAGAACGCCGTTTGTTTCTTCGAAATCGAATGATAATCACTCAGCTTCTCTTGACCTGATCTCCACCGGCGACCATTGGATCGTCGAGAAAATAAAGTATAGTTCTTCTCACGTCGAGGACTAACTCTCCACTATTGGGATCGGCAGTTGGAGCCTCCAATTGCCGAGAATCGTCACCGCCGAAATGTATAGCTTCCCTTTTTTATGTTTTTACTCTCTTTTATATATATATATATATTCAATCTCAAAAGCTTAATATGATAATAAAGGATTGAATATGCATGATTGACTATTGTTTTTTGCCTTTTGTGATTATATTCGAAAAAAAGAAGATAAGGAAGAAATGGGAAATAAGAATATTTTTTTTTTATTTTCTTCAATCTGGAATCTGCGATTACATCTTTGATTACATCTTTTATCCCTCAGTCTTTGTTCATACTTTCAAGCAAACATTAATTGAGTAACTGTGGCTGATTACACCTAAGATTAGGTTTTGCTAACCCTGAATTTTTTATTGTTTTTGCCCATGCTGGTGGTTGGGAGCCAGTGAAAATATCTGAGATTGCCAGTGACGAAGCCACGTGGCCGGTGGACAAATCAGCAGCAGCATGTGGATGATAACGCGACCGCGTGTGGGCTTCACGCGTGCGCGGAGGACGGCGCGTCGGCGCGTAGGGAGATCGGTGAACCTGGATGGTCGGCTCTGGTGCCATCTAAACCGTTGGATCAAATCTGATCCAACGGCCAGATTGAGGTGGCTGTAAGAAAAATAGAGAGGGTTGATAAGACTTTTTAGGGTTTTTATTTATATTGGGTATGGGCCAAAAAATGGGCTTAATGTGTATATCTTTTTAGATATGCAATGGACTTGGACTCTTATAAAAATTTGGGCTTGAATTATATATATACTTAATCTGTTTACACATATTTATACATTTTATTTTTATTATACATTTTTTGATTAATTAACAACCAACATTATAGTAATCCTAGCAAACACATATACATTCGAATGTTAATACACACGTACGTGCAATTATACATACAATATATATTCTAACAAATACACACATATGCACACTCATATTAAAAAATAGTAAACACACATAATACTAATAACACGTACATATATCACATGTAATTTGGACAAACAACACATATAAACACTCATAATGAAAATACACTTATGATATACACTTTATATGTATATTAACACACATAAGCGCATTTTATAATCACCTAATAATAAAATAAACATATATAAACCCGTTATTGAAAAATAAAAATAAAAAGTTAACCCCGGACAAAATTATTGATTACAATTAGACCTTATTTTTTTAAAAAAAATAATGTACTAAACCTTAATTTCTTTTGAAAAATTTATTTTAAATCTCTATTTAAAAAAATAAATTGACCCCACAAACTCTTTCACCAAGTTCTGTCCCTATATGCAAGGTGTGTGCACTATAAAATGATTAAGAAAAAGTATGACCATATACTACTTTGTAATTACCTTAATACTATCAAAAAAAGATATATTACATATAAAATATAAATATATTTAGTATTTTTATTTTAACATCAATTAAATTAATCATTTGGCTTAATAACATGGAATTCAATTAATCACTTTATTAATTGAATTATATTTATAGTTTTGAAAATCATTTATTGATGCATTAATGAATTACATTTATTAATTGTTATGTTATATGTCACCTCAACTACTTAGATGATGTTGGGAAATTTGTTTTGATATAATAATTGAAAAATTGTTTTGAACAAAATTGAAAATATTTCAAAAATGATTTTAAGTCCAAACAACTTGAAAATATGTTTGATGGATTTTTCTAAGGTTTTAGAATGATTTAAATCTCTTTAAAGTAACCAAACCTGAGTTTTTCAAGTAACTGTATCGATACGGTATTCCCTGTATCGATACACCTTAGGGTTTTAGCTACAATCTATTTGAAACTGCAAAACTCATACCGATATAGGGTTTGCCCTTATCCACACGGAGAGGGGTCATTTTGATACGCCTCTGAGCGTTTCGATACGCCTATGTGGCAAAACCCCCCCAAAGGTCTTTTAAATTGCAGGTCGTACCCATACACTCCTAAGCATATCGATATGCACAAATTGGAAATAGCCCAACGGCTAGTTTATGAAGAACACGTACCTATACGGCTACCCGCGTATCGATATGGACAGCTCTAAAACTGCATTTATTGCGGGAAATAAAGGCCCCAACGGATCCAATTCAATCCCATCGGTCTCCAAAGACTAGAAACTCAATTGGAGTATAAATGACCTCAAGAAGCATCTGAAGCAACTAATGATCCTCAAGTCAATAACATTATGATGCAAAAATTGTCCTAGTGCTTAAATTTTCCATTCCTTGTATAGACAAACACTTGTGAGCTTAAATTGTCAATGTATGCTCAAGTGTTCTAGGATTTGGGTGAGTGCTTTAGTATGCAAACATCAACCTTTAGAGAGGGATTTCAGTTTGCTAAGTTTTTCACTTGTTTGAGAGAGTTCCAAAAGCTCGATTTATGAGCTTTGGATGCTAAACTTGGGTTATAAGTCTAGGTTGTAAAAGGTTGCCTTGTAAGCCTAGAAAATGGGAAGAATTCTTAGTGGATTGGTTGAAATCCTTAGTAGGAAGCTAAGGTAGTGGATGTAGGCTTTGGTTAGAAACCCGAACCACTCTAAATCTTTGTCCATATTTTTCTATCTTTTTGGTTCCACTCCAAACACCCAAAATTCATCTTCTCCAACACCCGTCAAAGCAAACAATTGAGGGTATCGAGTCCAACAATTGGTATTAGAGCGAGGCTCAATTGAGAAGGTTTAACCACCTATTAAGGCGATCTCGACAAGCTCGATCAACCATTCTATCAACCGGTGTTCATGGTGCAATCTATCGACAAGCCACCATTCTTCAACGGTGAACATTATGCATATTGGAATAATAGGATGATGTACTTCATCAAGGCAAAGGATTATCGTCTTTAGGACCTTGTTGAAGATAGATCATTCGAGCCTCAACGAAGAAAGGTGGATTGGAATGCCAACGACAAAAAGGTGATGGAGCTAAGCTCAAAGGCGTTGCTAGTGCTATTTTGTACATTGGGACTGGAGGTTTATTGTTACCTCTCTAAAAGTACTTCTTTTAATGCCAATCTTACAATACTCTTGCTTGTTTTTAGGTACATTTAGTTGCATTAGGTTGATAGAATCATGCATTTGCATAAGGAGTTTAGTATTTTTGTCTATGCCAGTGTGAAGGGTTGTTTTATGGCTATTTTGCAGGTTTGGCATAGGATTAGGCGCAGGAAAGCAACACAGTTAGGATTGCCAAGGAGAATGCCAAGTGTTGTTGGCATAGAAGGACCAGATAGTGCCAAGCACTTGTTGGCAGAGAAGTCACTTTGATGCCATGCCAAAAGGTTGTTAACCCCCCCAAAATAGGACATGGTCAAGCTCATAAAAGATCAAAAATGGATCAACCTCTGAGAAAATAGCGAATAAGGTGATGCCAAGCTATGTTGGCAAAGACATGCCAAGCTTGTATGCTAAGGCAACATCATTATGATGACATCAGCCCTAGCTTGATAAGCTATCACACCGATCAGATAAGACTCTATCTCTTATCCCTGGAGCATTTGAAATTCAAATGAAGAAGCCATCATATTCCTTTCCCTTGCACACCTATATAAACACCAATCGATCAAGCACTTAGAACACACATACAAGAGGAGATCGGGAAGACTTTGAGTGATCAGAGTGAGGTGTTGGAGTGCTCAACAAGTAATGGTCGGCTGCACCGAGGAACGATGGTTCAACCACTTGGCCGAGAGCTTGGATTTGAGGGTTGCATCGAGAGACACCTCTCACCTATTTTCTTTGGTTCAAGCTATTTTATTTTTTTTATGATGATGCATTTGAAAACGATTATGGTTTTGTTGGTTAAATCCCTCACCATGAACTAATTTCATAGTTGGTGGGGATGTTTGGTTTAAACATTGTTTCATGCCTTAGTTTTCTTTAATGACAATTTCGTTTTGGCAAATGTTTTTCTATTCGACATACTTTAATTTTTCCTAAGTACTTTGCCAAGCGAGAGCTGGCACATTTGGCCTATTGCTTCCCAATATCTTAACAAACTTGGGGTGGCAACGATTGAGTTGTTGAATACTAAGGAGAGAAGCTTCGAGAGAAGTCATTCAAGTAGATGAACTTACTTTGGGAGTGATATCTACCCCCTAGGAGTATAGATTGGTTCTTAATCAACTTGGTTCATTTAAAAACATTCACTATAGAGATATAAGAGTTTTTACATAATCGATTTAGGGCAATGACCATCGAGAGAGGCATTGCTAATGTTGAATCTTCTCGGCAAGAAATGCCAAGACAATTTGCCAACAAAGGCTGGCATGAACAACATTAAACCCAAGCATTATGTAATACCCCAAATATTGGTCCAAGGAATTATGACTTTCAGACCTTGTATTAGATGTCTATAATTGTTATATTAATGAATTTGTTGAAGTCACTAGGACCTAATTGGAATTAATTAAAGAATGATGACTCCTTGGGAAAGTGACTAAATTGTTTAGAATGCAAAATTGGGTAATTGCATGCTAACAAAATAATTTTAGGGGAGGCTTGCACACTTGTCAAATTTGGTTGAGACAAGTGTGGGTAAGGTAAACTTCAACCGACCATTTGGAGGAGGATCAAATTTGATCTCCTTCTTCTTTCCTCTCCAAATCGAGCTACCAAAATTTAGTGAGAGAAAAGAGAAATTGATAGTTGGCCATGGAAGCTCGGTTGAAGTCATAGATTAGCATGACCTTGGGAGTTCTTCACGATTAGCATAAGGAGAAAGGTGGATTATTCTCCCTTAACCTCTTAATTTGATTGAATTTGATTACTTGATTTGAAAACCATGTTGTTGAAATTGCTTGGAAATCGGTTTATGTTAGGAAATTGTAGGATTTGCTTGAATGTGTGCAATGATAAATTGTTCGGTTGATAATCATTGAAATGTGAACATGAGATTGATTGAAGTATCCTTGAATGTTAGTGTATACTATGATGTTTGATGGATAATTCAGAACATTGTGTATTCGAATATGATGCTAGGTTAATGAATTGGTCAGTTTGCTTAGTGATAATGAAACATTGGTGGCATGAAATTGACGTTACACATAAAGAACTATTTTGTGTGTCAAATGGACAGTTTTGCTTGATTATGTGAATTGCTAAGTAATGATATAAATCATGCTAAATCATTGGATTGTTTTGGGTGGAACAAAAATTTAAATAGAATTACTTTAGGTTAATAACTTAAATTGAACAAGGTTGCCCTGTTTTGTATGGATTAAATGGTGTAAGGGAACATATATGCATCTGGACTGTTATATGAAGTGAGCAGCTTGTTGTTCTGTGTTGGTATTTATATACCCGAATTGTATTGTTTTGACTTATAAGAAGCATACAATAAAATCTGGACTTTTCTTTGAGATTATTGAGAACAAACACATATGTTTTAGAGTGTTTAAACTAATAAAAATTTAGCATACTGTCAGTTTTGTGTGAAACGAGTTAAATGGACTGTTTTTGGCAATTAATGGTTTGAGAAACTAGTTGTTTAGATGCACAAAGTGCTTAGGTAAAATAGGGATTAAATTTCATACTCATATAGTTGTTTGGAGACTGTTTTGACACTTAAAACATGTGTATGCTTGTGTTGATATGCTTGGTAAATATCAAGATATTGGAAGTCTAAAGTTAAGGTTGTGAATGTATATGTATTGAAGTAGATCTATTTTTGGGTGAATGTATGTGAATTAATGATTGAGTATGGATTATAAGTAATTGAATGCTGGAATTGCATCTAATTTGCAAATTACTTTTCTTATAATTTGGTAGACCGAGAAGAGCTAGGAAGGATGTTGGCTAGGTAACAAGATAAGAGTGGGAATTCAGGTATTCCGTAATGTCAAAATAAAAGGTGAGGGTAGTTTTAAAGTCTCGGGATAGGGTAAACTATCTCGAGCATCTTCATACCATTCTAAGTAACCTTGCTTACTCATAAGGGATTAAATGTGCTAAATGGGATTAACTTGGGACAAAAGGTAAGTACTTATGAGTATATTCTATGAGATAAGTTTGGTTGCAATTCGATATAATGGAATATATTGAATATGCCATAATGAGTCTATTAGCTTGAAAGCTGTGGTTGATTTTTAACATGAATGGGCTGGGAAAGTTAGTTTGAAAACCCCCTTATAGGGATTGTGTTTGACATTGCTATGTATGTTTGCTTAATCGAAAGTTGTATTAGATTAAATATGGTAGACACTATAAGATGTGTGATATATATGTGTAGATAAAGTTACACATGATTGGAAATAATAAACATGATAAGGAATAAGCTTTATTCATGCCTTAATATGTTCTAAAGTGTTTGATATTCCAATTATAAATTAAGATGCTTAACATGTTTCGGGAAAATTGATGCTCGGAAATGTATGAATACATTTATACATATGTGATTGATTGTTTTTGAAGTAGGATAAATATTGTTAAATAAAGATATCACTCGAACCGATGAACCTAAGTAATATGCTTTTCAAGTTAAATTGATGAGTCATGATGTAAGTCATTGATTACGTTTTGGCAAAGAATGCCATTGGAGCTTATAAGAGAAGATGATATACATTGATGTGAAGTACTATTACCCAAGTTGATAAAGGGATATAGTTACAAATAAATGATGATGTGTTAACAAGTTAAGCTCAATTGAGTATATGAATAATGATAAATGAGAAAGCCTTGGTCTCGAGTCAGTCTTAGGTATAGTTGGCATGCCATAGGATCCATGAGCTCTTGTTTCGGGTTGGACTACGGTCCTTTATTGGCGACAGTGGGAGGGAAGTTGTGTGTGGTCATTTGGTGATAGTAGGAGGGATTCACCGGTACTACGAGTACCACTTTATGGGCGACAGTTGGTTGGGGATTCGAGTACCTAGGCTAGATTCGATTCTCAAGGCCATGTTGTTAAATTAATAAATTTGATAACTTTAATTACTAAACTATAATAGTAATTTATGAGTTAAGTGACACAAACCTTGATACCTTTCGAATCAAGAATATGATATATGCTACCTAAAATATATTTAGGCTATGAAGCTATGCTATGAAAAATGGAAAGTAAGGACTTAAATATCAAGAATCATGTAAGGCTAGAATAATAAGGAATTCTATGCTTTGACTGGAGGTTAATCAATAACCTTTCTTGTTTAAATGCTAACCAAATGTGTATGTGTTATGACGAGTTACATGTTATGTAAACATGAATGTGTCATGCTTGATTTGGAAGCTAATTGAATAGTGCAAAATATTGCTTGTTTAAATGCTAATGAATGTGTATGTGTTATGATGAGTTACATGTTATGTAAACATGAATGTGTCATGCTTGATTTGGAAGCTAATCGAATAGTGAAAAACCTTGCTTGTTTAAATGCTAATCGAATGTGTGTGTGCTATGACGAGTTACATGTTATGTGATCATGAATGTGTATTACTTTGATTGAAAGTTAATAAAATGGAGAATAACCTTGCTTGATTTAAGTGCTAACCGAATGTGTATAAGTTATAATGAGTTAAACGTTAAATAGGTTAGATGTAATATTCTTGGATCGAATACTAGAATGATGATGAGTTGGTTACTTTAGTCGTATATTAAGTTAGTGAGAAGTGGTATGTTTGATCTAATAATTAGTTTAACAAAGAGGAATTAAACTTGATTAATGAACGGAGAGAAAGGGGGGAAGACCCTTTTTAGATTACATCTATGATTTCTTGAATTACAAGTTGTAACATTGTGAATGAACTAGTTACATGAAGTATGTATATGCTAGATCTTGGTCTAAACCAATTTTGTTAGGAGATCCAAGTCAAAAGGAATATTCAAAGATTAATAACTATAAATTTAGAATATCATAATCGAATCTTGAGACAATGTCTTATTTATATTTATACCATAACTAGGTATTAATTAATATGATCAAACCTAATGATATCTTATGAGCTAGTAACTCTCATGGAAGTGACGATTCTTTCTAGAGAAGGAACATTAATAATAATAATAAAGAAGAAGAAGAAGAAGAATATATATATATATATATATATATCTGAAGTTACGTATTAAGTAATAACAATTGACGACATGTTGGGCAACTGGTTAGATAGAAATTGTCAACCTTTAATAAAGATGATTTCAAGAAAGTTTATTAGTCAAAATACAAAGATTATAGTAATTACTTACTTGTTAAGTAAGAGGAAGTAATCGGTGTAAACCATTTTATAAAGATGATGACCTTTGATAAGATAATTAACTAAATTTGTATGCTTTGGACTATTAAATTCAAATTATAGATGGTGTAAGATTAATCTCAAAATTAAGAATGATTGATCTTAAAGTCCTATAAACTAAAGAATTCTTGGGTTACAGTTGTAAGAAAACGAGTCTTGCTTGAGAAGAAAGTGAAATTTTAAAAAGATTAATTGAAAGATTGTTAACATATATCATGAGTCAAGTGATCCATGTTGTGGGCTGTCATGATCTTATCTTTAGAAAGACCGTGGTTGAGGTCTTATAAGGTGTCGATTGATTAATCGACTACACTAGTACTTACCTGAGTTTTAGTTATTTTTTTAGGAAAGGCTAATTAAAAGGTTATCTTCAAATCTTAGTAAAACTTCAAATCACCTCACTAAGCTATTGCTTACCCTTTTCTTTCAATATGTTTCAAGAATAATATATGCTTATCATTCAGGCTTGGATTCAACCAAGGGCTCACCGTATGGTTGAAGTCTTACCTTTATAACTCCTAGATAGTGGCAATTAGAATTCTTACACATTCAATGCATCCGACCGTCTCTTTTGCTCTTGCTTGTATTTTTGTTTGCTCAAGCTTTAATTGGGTTGTAATGGGCCTTTTAATATTTTAATTTGATTTTATGTTGGATGGATGGAAGTGTCTAATTGGTTAAAAGTTGATTTGTTAATGTTTGGTTGATTATAGGGAGATAAGTCTAGGCTTAGAGAAACAACCTGAGATAAATACGGAGAACTATTAGCAAAAGAATCTTACAAGTAATTGCTAGGAAAACCTTATGATTTTGGAATAGATCGGTATTTGATATAGATAGGATCTAAGAGATCTCTCGGTAATAAGTTAGAAACCTATATACGAATACCATATTGGATTTAAGTTATATGACATGGGTTCTGATAAGTACCTTAATACGTTTGGGTATTGGTTTGTATCGTAATCTTTGGTTACGCAATGTTGTACATGAGTGTTAATATTACCTGTTGTATATTACAACACAATGCTAGATACCTATTTTGTTAAATAAATCTTAATGAAGGAGTTCTAGGTGAAGTTGTAGAAAAACGAATAAATAATTAAGATCATATTGAAGTATAAATCATTGTAACCGAAAATGAAATACAAGGTTGATAATTAGTCAAATTTGTTTGACGGAAAATTATTAATTAGATTGTTATAGTACATAAATCGAAGGCTTGATGCATGTTGTTGTTTAGTTTGGCTTGACATTTAATTATTGTTACTAAAACTATAAGAATAGCTATGTCTGCATGATTGATTGTTATTGTGTGATTTGGTTACCTGTGTGGTTTTGAAGCATGTTGTATGACATTGCTAATTGAAAATTTTAATTTACCATGACTTTTGATAAGTCTGACATGACGTTTGACCAAATTTTATAATTTGGTCACGTGATCTCTAGAAAATGTTTCGAGTAACATCTTCAATTTCGGTTTTCTTCCAAGCTGGGTTAAGGATGTTACACATTCCCTGCCAACACTCATCATTCACTAAGAAGACCTTCCTTGCCAATGTTTTACTTCACCTTTCTTTTCTTTTTAAGTATTACCAAAACAATCTTCAAAACAAACATTTTCTTCTAAGGCAAGTAACAAACAGAAAATCGAATTCCAAGTCAATCTCTGTGGGAGCGATACTTAGCTTAACTGTTGTATTACTTGCAGACCGTGTATACTTGCACGCAGAAGACTATGGGTACTGTTTTACTAATACATACATTTTTCCCCTTTTGCCAGCATTCACTTTACACATCTTCTACAGAGTCTACAAGTTTTTGGAATCGTTGCCGAGGATTGCAACGAATTATATTGTTTTAAATTTTTACTTGCTTTATTTTAGTTTTTGCTTTGTTTTTGTTTTCATCGGTGTATGACCAGAAACCACCCTATGGTGGACGATTGGCCATACGATTCGAAAATTGAGAGAATCTTGTAGAGGTTAAAGAAAAGATACTGAGAAATGAATCACGATAATCAAAGGAATGGTGTGGTGAACAATGATGAAGATCCACCAAATAATAATGCACCACCACCTCCTAATGTTCCAATTGTCAATATAGAGGAAGAGAGGCCAATCTGAGAATATTCAGCAGCCGACATTGCAAATCTAATGTCAGGAATTGTTGGCACAGAGGTAAATGAACCAAATTTTGAACTTAAGCCGATAATGATTCAAACTCCTTTAAATATAGGCCAATTTGATGGAGCACTTACTGGAGATCCGAGGCAACATCTAAAGCAGTTCATGGAGATTTGCCAATCATTTCAACAAACTGGAGTATCGGGAGACAGGGTGAAGTTAAGGTTATTCACCTTTTCCTTGCGAGATAGAGCCAAGGCTTGGTTCAATTCCTTACCACCTGGCTCAATCACCTCGTGGGAGACCTCTGCCAGAAGTTTCTAACACGTTTTCAACCGCCAACACTCACTGCCAAGCTGCATGGTGAGATCATTACATTTTGGCAGGCCGAGAATGAGACCCTATATGATGCTTGGGAAAGATTTAAGGATCTATTGAGAAGGTGTCCTATGCATGGATTCCCGAATTGGACCCAAATACAGACCTTCTACGATGGATTGAATGCACAAACAAGGACTGTTGTTGATGCTTCAGCAGCTGTTCATTACTTGACAAAAACTACACAGAGGCTGTTGGCATTCTTGAGAGTATTTCAATTAATGACTTTGAATATCCTATTGCTAGGCTTGGGACAACCAAATCTAGTGGGAAATTGAAGGTTGATGAGCTAAAGTTCATCCATGCCGAGATTTCCAACCTCATCAGCATGGTGAGAACTTTGCAAAATAACAAAGAGTTCCAAGAAGTTAAAACATTAGAGACATTTTATACCATCTGTGGAGAAAACCACCATGTGGATGAATGCCCTGCCAACCTTGAGTCGGTAAATCTCATTGGCAATTATGGTCGTTATTATAATACTAACTCCAATACTTGTAATGTAGGTTAGAGATAGCACCCTAACTTAGCTTGGGGAAATTAAGGGGGCAACCAATATAACGCCCAACGCCAGAATGCCCAGAGGCAGAGTAATAATGCCATGCAAGCATTCAATCAAAATACCATGGCTCAGAACACCCAGAACAATGTTCAGCAAGGGTAAAGACTTAATTAGGAAGGCACTATAGTAGAATACATGGAGAGAAATGATGCCACAATATAGAGTTTGGCAGCATCAATGAGGAACTTGGAAGTCTAGCTTGGGCAGATTGCTAATGCACTCAGCAATCGACCTCAAGGAGCTTTGTCAAGTGACACTAAAGATGCTTGGCACAAAGACAATGAGCAATGCAAGTCCATAACCCTTCAAAGTGGTAAGCAGTGTGAGGCAGAGATGGATGCCAAGCAGCCCGTTAACTGCCAAAGTGAAAAGCCAATGCCGATAGACAAGCCCAGAGAAGCAGAGAAAGAGGAAATTAAAACAGCTAAGGACAGTACCAGTGCCAGAATCGATGCCAACAATGATGCCACACATGATGCCAACATTGATGATAAACAGACTGAGGCCAAACTAGATGCCAACACTGCCTTGGCAAAGTCGGTAGTGCCATCATATATTTATCCACCACCACTATTTCCATCAAGGCTTCAAAAGCATAAATAGGACCAGCAATTTAAGCGCTTCTAGGAAGTTCTTAAGAAATTGCAAATTAACATTCCATTGGTAGAAGCCCTTGAGCAAATGCCCAACTATGTAAAATTCATGAAGGATATTCTGTCCAAGAAGAGAAAGTTGGGAGATTTTGAAACTGTTGGTCTCACAGAGGGATGTAGTGCCACGATCCTAAATCGATTGCCACCAAAGCTAAAAGATCCGAAAAGTTTTACTATTCCATGTACAATTGGCAACAAATTTATGGGCAATGCATTGTGTGACTTGGTAGCCAGCATCAACTTGATGCCAATGTCAATTTTTAGGAAGCTTGGCATTGAAGCAAGACCTACTACCGTGACACTCCAGCTGGCAGACCGATCATATGCGCATCCCATGGGTAAGATTGAGGATGTGTTTGTGAAGGTAGACAAATTTATCTTTCCAGCTGATTTTATCATTTTGGATTATGAGGCTGATGTTAATGTTCTGATTATTTTAGGTAGGTCATTCCTTGCCACGGGTAGGGCTCTTATTGGTGTTCATAAAGGGGAACTAATAATGTGTATGAATGACCAACATGTTACTTTTAATGTGTTTCAAGCTTTGAAATGTGCAGATGAGCCTAATGAATATCAAGCTGAGGAGATGGTCGAGTCCATTTATACTGTGAATATGGCACAATTATGCCAGGATACAAAATTTGATGCTAGCATGCTTGATGTCATAGCCAAATTATTTGAGGATTCTGAGGAATCAACCTTGGAGGCTAGAGATGTAAGTTAATTTGAGCCACTATAGTTGACCGGCGGGAGATAAAAGAGCCTAAACCATCAATTGAGGAACCACCTAAGTTGGAGCTTAAGCAATTGCCAAATTACTTGAAGTATGCTTATTTAGGTAAACACTCAACCCTGCTAGTGATCATTGCCACTGATCTCACTAATGATAAGGAGGAGAGATTACTGGCAATATTAAGAAGTTATAAGCAAGCGTTGGGTTGAACCTTGGCTGATATCCGAGGTATTAGCCCAACTATTTGCATGCACAAAATCATTTTCGAGGAGTACCATGGCAGGACCATTGATGGCCAATAAAGGCTAAACCCAAGCATGAAAGAGGTAGTTAAGAAATAGATTATAAAATTGCTTGATGCTGGGATCATTTATCTCATTTCTGATAGCTCATGGTTTAGCCCGGTGTAATGCATGCCAAAGAAAGGTGTCATGAATGTGGTACAAAATAGTGAAGCTGAATTGATTCCCTCCATGACCATCACCAGATGGAGAGTGTGCATGGAGTATAGAAGGCTGGATAAGGCTACAAGGAAGGACCACTTCCCATTGCCTTTCATCGGCCAGATGTTAGACAGATTGGTAGGTAAAGCTTTCTATTGTTTCTTAGATGGTTATTTGGGTTATAATCAGATTGCCATTGCCCCTGATGATCAATAGAAGAACACATTCACGTGCCCTTATGGGACTTTTGCTTTTAGAAGGATGTCATTCGGCCTTTTTAATGTGCTAGCAACATTTCAACGTTGCATGATGTCCATTTTTTTCGATATGATCAAGCACAACATGAAAGTATTCATGGATGATTTCTTAGTGTTTGGTAAAACATTTGAGGAATGTATTCATAGTTTGGAGCAAGTCTTAAATAGATGTATTGAAACAAACCTAGTGTTGAACTGAGAGAAATGCCATTTCATGGTGAAGGAGGGCATTGTTCTCGGTCATAAGGTAACCAAGAGAGGACTAGAAGTGGATCAAGCCAAAGTGGAGGTAATCAAGCAATTTCCACTGCCAATAACGGTTAAAGGTATACGAAGTTTTTTAGGCCATGTCAGTTTTTATCGGCAGTTTATTAAAGATTTTTCAAAAATTGCTAAACCTTTATGCTTTTCGTTGGAACATAAGGTCACTTTTGCCTTTGACGATTCCTGTTTGAGAGCATTTTAGGAACTTAAAGAGAAATTGATTAATGCCCCTATAGTTATAGCACTGAATTGGAATGAGTCCTTTGAGCTCATGTGTGATGCCAGTGACTATACCATTGGAGCAATTTTGGGACAAAGACATGACAAGGTTTTCCATGCCATATACTATGCTATTAGAACATTGAATGAAGCACAACCTAATTACTCAACAACCAAGAAAGAATTTATCGTTGTTGTATTTGCTTTTGATAAATTTAGATCTTATTTAATTGGTAACAAGGTTGTGGTTTATACAGATCATTCGGTATTAAAGTATCTCTTGGCGAAGAAGGACGCCAAGCCCAGACTAATCAGATGGACGCTCTTACTTCAAGAATTTGACTTAGAGATTGGAGACATGAAAGGCAGCGAAAACTTAGTAGCTGACCACCTTTCACGATTAGAGCATCACATTGAAGATGGTAAGATTAAAGTCATTAAAGATGAATTTCCTAACGAATACTTGCTTGCAGCGTATGCTACGCCATGGTACGCTTACATTGTCAACTACCTGGTGAGCAATATTCTTCCACAAGACTTAGCATACAATGCCAAGAAAAGGTTCCTGCGAGACGTTAGGCAATACTATTGGGATGAGCCAATTTTGTTCAAACAATGTGCTGACCAAGTGCTTCGCCGGTGTGTGCCCGAGGATGAACTGCATAACAATGGAGGTCACTTTGCCGGGATAAAGACTGCTGCCAAAGTGTTGCAATATGGATTCTTTTAGCTGACTTTATATAAGGATTCCCATGAGTATGCCAAGGCATGTGACCGATGCCAATGAACAGGCCTATAAGGAACTATCATGCTCAAAGTAGACAGTTTAACTTCAAAATATTATGCCCGACCTATAAGGAACTATCATGCTCAAAGTAGATAGTTTAACTTGATTACCAAGTTAGAGATCAATTTATTTAGATTTTAGATTTAAGGTAGAAATAAATATAGCTAACCATTTAAACAATATTCAGGAATTGAGACTTAACTAATAAAAAAGAACGAGACTATTAGAGGTCAAAAGGAAATAATACAATAGATGCATACATGTTTTTGGTGTCATTTGTTTCACAAGCAAGCAATATCATTTCAAATAGCATATTATTCAAGGCAAGTTCATGGCATCAGGTTTTGATAACAAACAAGGTCTTGAATAATAACATACCTAGCATCGAAGCATTTTGTATAAAAAAATTACCAAAACAATTCTCTTATTCCAAGGACTAGATCAAATTGCATCATTACCAAACATGATTATACAATACATACTATTAACCATTTGTCTGATTAAATTTCAATTCAACTTCCAACTCTAATTTCCAACTCTAATTTCCAACAATACCTATCAAGCAGAAACCTACACGTACAATCACATGCCAAACAACCATATACATAACAACTTCATGTCATGGTTCTAGACCATTATCAATCCATTTAAGCAAAAATCAATGCATTCATATCATCTAATTACAAGGCACACATACATTCACAAGTCTATAAACAAAATCCATCAGAATTGCATCATTCACTTTCTTACATACAAGTCAACTAACCGTGCCCAGATTAATACATATAGATCTCTGTTCTAGTGCCACCTTTTTTGGAGTTAACAAAATATAATTGAAAACATACATTGAAAGTTTTGGGTGACCTTGCTGGATCTCCTTGCTAGAGCTAGTTGGGAATTAAGCTGAGAAATAAAACAGGGTGAGCAGTCAGAAAGGTAATCTTACAAGAAATTCAATTAACTAATGTGTGCAATAGTAAATACATATTCATAAACAAGCTATCGGAATAGATTGACTATTCATTAAGATTACTTTCTCATATCATCTAATTACCAAATCGAACATATATATATCCATCATATCAAATATCGTTATCTTATAGTTATTCATTGTGATCACCAATGTACAACCTCTTGTACATAATTTGCAATTCTAGCAACCCCCTAAAAGTTGATCCAATATCAGGTAATTATTCAGAGATGTATATAGTACAAGCAACCGTAGTTGAAACCTACAATACAGACTAGAATTCATTCTAGAATTTCCAATGTAACCATTACGTTATCAAGAAATGACATTCTTGTCATTGAATCAATCACTTTTATATCGATCAGGGGTACAATTGTACCTTTTAGGGGACCTTAGTCCTATATTTCAGGCTGAGCTTAGAATGTATGTCGTATTGGCATGCCAATTCGACTAGACCATGACTAGACATATCTTTTAGTGAACTTTATTAACTCTAACTACCTTATTTTTGATTCAAAGTATATATATATATATATATATGTATATGCATGTAACAATCAATCAACCAGGATGCCATTTGGCATTCAACTCATTATTCTATAACATGTTTGAAAACTACTCTTAACATACATGTTACCTTGATACTTACCTTTCAAGGATTACCAACACACAATCAAGCAAGTAAGGCGATGGAGCCTTCTTGACAATTTGAATAGTTTAGCATTTATACAAAAATTGAAATGATTAAACACAGGCTACACTCACAGATTCACCGAGTTAATCTTGATCGTGAACTATAACCCATTTCTTCCCCTTGTCTTTTTTATCACAATTCTTGTTATCTAGATAGTAAGAATTCACCAATGCATTAGAACCAATTACCATCATTCATTTTCCTATAAATTACATATAAGCCTAAAAAGGATTCTAAGATAAAATTATTTAATCTCATCAATGTGATCAAAATCAAATTAAGCGATTAAAGCTTGTTAAAACAGTCCCTACACTAGCCTGCTTAAAACAGGGCAGATCCACATGGAATTAATTACTTATACAATGCAAAAATCCATGTCAATTCATACCTTTGATCCTAGTGTGGTTACAAACAATTTAACTAATTGTTTAGCATCATTCTAAGGTTCCAATTCTATTATCATTCCAATTTCCTCAAAGCAGAATTGTGTATACAATTTCGGACAGGGCTTTAATCATAGACTTGAATATACCAAAATCGAGTGACCTAAGCTTAAGCACACCATCGAATTCTTAGATTTTCAACATAACTAACCTTCTAATCAACAATGAATTCATGGCCAAAATCAATTAATCAAAGCATTCTTTCTTTCTTTATTTTCGATCTCTAATCCAACTATTACAACCATTCGATCATGCATAGCTACAATCTAACAAAGTTGATAAGAAAATCACTTACTTTAATTGAAGAACACAAATAATTCTAGCATTCAATATAACTGTGATCTCAAGGTTCATCAATGGCGGCTCTTTCTCTCCCTTTCTCTCAATCTCTTGTCTCGGCCAAGAGAAAAATGAAGGAGAACAAAGCTATTTGTTTGTCTCCCTTCATTGAATGGAAAACCACATGTTCAACACTCATAGAGCCAAGTCATCGAGCTCTAGATGAGTTTCAATCTTGTCATGCAAATACAAACTTTGAATTCCAACAATTTGGTCCTTTCGATTCTATCCTCCTAAACCTCAAGAAGTTCAATTTGATCCAATGAAAGTCTTTATGAAGAATTAATGAAAACTCTACTTAAGACATAACATTTTAAGGATTCAATTTACAATTTAGGATGTTACACTTGTAGATTTATTTGATGTATGAGGGATAGACTTTATGGGTACTTTCCCTCTATCATTCAGTAATGTATATATTCTTGTGGCTATTGACTATGTATCTAAGTGGGTAGAGGTTGTTGCCCTGCCAATAAATGATGCAAAGACGTTGCCAAATTTTTTCACAAACACATTTTTACCCAAATTGGTGCCCCTAGAGCAATAATTCATGATGAGGGTACTCATTTCAAATGTAATCTAATCTTTAAAGCTTTGTGCAGATATGGTATACAAAAGAGAATTACCATAGCACACCACCCACAGACAAATGGGCAAGCTAAAATTTCAAACAAGGAGATTAAGAACATTCTAGAGAAAACTGTAAATCCAACATGAAAAGACTGGTCTCTGAGACTAGATGAGTCCTTGTGGGCTTATAGGACTCCTTTCAAAACTCCTTTGGGTACTTCACCATTTAGACTCGTTTTTGGTAAACCATGCCATTTGCCAGTTGAACTTGAACATAAAGCCTATTGGGCCATTAGAAAACTTGACATGGCATGGAGAGTTGCTGGAGACAAGAGGTTACTCGACCTCAATGAGTTGGAGGAATTTAGGACACAAGCCTATGAGAATGCTAGGATCTACAAAGAGAAGGCAAAACGTTGGAATGACAGTAGGAAAGGCCATCATGTTCTATTGTTTAATTCCTAACTCGAACTGTTTCCAAGAAAACTCAAATCAAGATGGACGAGTCCTTATGAAGTTGTTACACCATACGCCCATGGGGCTGTGGACATTAAGAACTTAAGGACGAGAGAAATTTTTAAGGTGAATGGCCAACGTCTTAAGCATTACATGGAAGGTAATTGAAACAATTCCAATGAGGTGATCCTCTTGGCAGAATTAACATGAAACATCATCAGGTCTGAACTCCTTGTAAATATTAGGATAGTTGTTTTGGTTTGTTTTAGGATTCAGGTTTTGTTTTTCTTTTTGTTATTTTTTAGTTTTATTCATTTGTTGTGTTGAGAAGTTTCTTTTGAGTATATCCAAAATTGATGCTAGAGACACAGCCAGCATGCTTGCCAAAGGCAATACCATGCACAATGCCACAACAACTTGGCATGCGTCGGTTTACGTAATGAAGAAGGAAGGGAAAACCCTAGTTTGATCAAATGAGAGACTACTTTTCTTGAAGTACTAAACCCTAGCCGCCCAAGTTAGGTTAGAATTAAATTCATCTTAATTATCCTATCACTTCATATTCTTACCCAATGCTTATCACTTATCCCTTATCACTTACAAATCTTTTCCAATTAAAACTCTTGAAATTTCATCATTATCACCCCACTAAAATCGGCTAACATTATTAAACCCTTTCAACACTCCATTTTTTTTTACTTTCTTTACCCTAGTTGATTTCCCAAGGACAAGAAAAACCATTTTCTCATTCTTTTTTCTCAAGCAAGATTCAAGAAATCAATCATCTTTTCTTCTTCCCTCCTTCTAACCAATTCAAATCTTATCTCCATGACATCTTCATCAACTCCCTTCAAACGTTTCTTCAATGAAGAAATCCGCAATAAGTTTGAAACAAGCTTTGCCTCAAGATCATTCTTGTACGAGAAGAACTTCGACTTACAAACCAACACCACCGTGAGATTCCCACCGGGGTTCATGGCCATTTTCGACATGCACAAGTGGAGTTCATTCTGCCAACAAAAAGGGAGATCTAAACCACCATTGTGCAATAATTTTATGCACATCTTGTGACAACATATTCTCCGTTCTTGATGATTCGAGGGAAATGTGTATGTTTCGATGAAGGGTATGTTAACTCACTATTTTCTTTGAATGATATAGGAAATGAGCACTTTGAATATGTTGAATCTATGAATCCTGCCAAACGTAAGAAACTATTGGCAGACTTTTGTGAGCCAAGCACAGCTTGGACAGTTTTGTGGACGGGCCATCGGACGGTGAAGAGGTTGGAGTTGAAGAAAGAGATGCACGACTGGAATTATTTCATCAAGGCAAATTTGTTGCCTAATCCCACAATGAGACTGTCTCGGAAGAGAGGCTAGTTTTGTTGCACTCTATTGTCAAATGACGCAAGATCAACATTGGCAAAATCATCATCGATGAGACTTATAAGTGTGCTGTGAAAGGTAAAGGTAGCTTGTTTTTCCCTTTGCTTATTTCTAACATTTGTGTTCACCATAATGTGCCTAGACTTTATGAAGATCGAGGCCAGATTATAAAGGGAACGATAATCACGATTGTCATTTGGAAAAACCTCATGACTGTTGAGCCAAAGGAAAAGAGCAAGGGAAAGGTCAAAGCTGCCATGCCAAGGCCAAAGCCAAAGGCAGAGCCAAATAGTGTGCCAGATACCATGCCAACCAGTTCATTGGCAGGGTTGTCCCAAATCTACCATCACCAGGAGATTATTCTCCAAAAGCTAGAGGCAACTGAGGATCTTAATGCTAAGATAAGGAATTACACTAAGGCGGGGGACACTATTATCAGGGAAGTGCTTGAAAAACTATCCCCTGAAGTGGTGCCACGTTTCCTAGTTTTTCCTGCCGAGCCCTCGAGCAATGAAGATGACCTGCTAGCCAGTCCAGCTAGTCTAGTTAAGCCAGCTAGTTCAGTTAATCTAGTTAAGCCAACTAGTCCAGCCAGTTCTGAATCAAATGCCACAATTCTTGTATCCCTGGTGCAAGTTGAATCCACCAACACTGATTGGTCACCTGAATCGGAGGAAATTCCAATCAAAACACCCAAAGTTAAGCCAGCTACACCACTAGTTGAACCTGCCAAGAAAAAGGAGGAAGTTGGAGCCTCCACTGCTACAAAGCCACTGATGACCATAATCAAATGCAAAGCTTTCGACCGTGGAAGCTTTGTCAAAAGGAAGACCCGAGTCACATAGGTAGAATTCACACGAGAGAAAGTCTCTAAGGGGGAGTCCACTTCTACTTAAACTCTTTGTATTCCATTACATTACATTCACATGATCATGCATTTTTTTCTATTTTAATTTGTATATATGTGTTGTTTCATGCATTGAGGACAATGCACATCTTGGGTTTGGGGGTGTGCATTTCCTCACATTTATGCCATGCTATGCATTTCATGTTTAATTTATGTTGCCACGCCATTTAGGTCATATAGTTAGTTGTATACTGAATCACTAAAAAAGAAGAAAATTTTGCCTCAATTTAATTTTGAAGAATGTTAGCATTAGTTAGGCAAGTTTATTTGATCTAGGTATCTGTCCAATGAGGAAATTTAATCTTTAGTTGCCATGCCATGCCAGTAGAGTAGTATGTCAAGATCGCTTGGCAATTGATCTCTAGTTTAGGGAATTAAATTTACACTTAACACGTGATATGTATATAGTTCCATAGAAAACTTAGACTATTTGAAACTATGCTCAGATTCTAAAAAAGAAAAAATGATGCCAGGGTAACAAGAAAATAAATAAGGCAGCAATGTTCTGCCAAGGCAATAAAAGAACTGGGCTCTCATCTACCTAGGGATAATAAGTTACTTGGGGCTTCGTGGTAGCTCTCTCTTAGTTCTCAAGTCCAAAACCTTATGGTATGAGTTAAAGAGAAAGCCTAGTGATGTCCGGATTAAGGTGGGGATTCATGGTATGCACTCTCTTATCACTCATGCTAAACAATATCATGAAGCAAGCTTAAATTAATGCCAATAGAACCCTCAACAAGAAAGAAAAAGAAAGAAAAAATGATCTGAGTTTAAGTAGTAAAATTGGCTAAGGGAGTGAAAGGATATTGGATGCATATTGCCTACACATTGTACACTCTTCATGAACTTAGACTTGAGTTATATTGTTTCACTTGAATTATTACCTACTTGGCATTATTGCACTAAGATACTAAGGATAGAAATAGAGCCAAATTTTGCTTGCCAGCATCTGTTGGCATTCCAACCAAAATTTTGTCGAGGTGATTTTTTTCGTAGTTTTTATTTTCTTTCTTTGTTTGCATTACTTTAGCACAAGCAATTAGTTAGGTTTGGGGGTGTGTTACCTCTCCAAAAGTACTGCTTTTAATACCAATCTTACAATACTCTTGCTTGTTTTTAGGTACATTTAGTTGCATTAGGTTGATAGAATCATGCATTTGCATAAGGAGTTTAGTATTTTGTCTATGCCAGTGTGAATGGTTGTTTTATGTCTATTTTGCAGGTTTGGCATAGGATTAGGCGCAGAAAAGCAACACAGTTAGGATTGCGAAGGAGAATGTCAAGTGTTGTTGGTATAGAAGGACCAGATAGTGCCAATCACTTGTTGGCAGAGAAGTGACTTTGATGCCATGCCAATAGCCTGTTGAAGCCTAAAAAAAAGGACATGATCAGGCTCCTACAAGATCGCAAATGGATCAACCTCTGAGAAAATAGAGGATAAGGTGATGTCATGCTATATTGGCAAGAACATGCCAAGCTTGTGTGCCAAGGCAACATCGGCATGATGACGTCAGCCCTAGCTTGATAAGCTATCACACCGATCCGATAAGACTCTATCTCTTATCCCTAGAGCATTTGAAATTCAAATGAAGAAGTTATCATATTCTCTTTTCTTGCACGCCTATATAAATACCAACCGATCAAGCATTTAGAACACACACATGAGAGGAGATCGAAAAGACTTTGAGTGATTAGAGTGAGGTGTTGGAGTGCTCGATGAGTGACGGTCGGCTACACCGAGGAAGGGTGGTTCAACCACTTAGTCGAGAGCCTACATTTGAGGGCTGCATCGAGAGATTCCCCTCGCCTATTATCTTTGGTTCAAGCTGTTTTATTTTTATGATGATGTATTTGAAAACGGTTATGGTTTTATTGGTTAAATCCCTCACCATAAACTAATTCCATAGTTGGTGGGGGATGTTTGGTTTAAACATTATTTCATGCCTTAGTTTTCTTTAATGACAATTTCATTTTGGCAAATGTTTTTCTATTCGACATACTTTAATTTTTCCTAAGTACTTTGCCAAGCGAGAGCTAGCACAGTTGGCCTATTGCTTCCTAATATCTTAACAGATTTGGGGTGGCAACGATTGAGTTGATGAATACTAATGAGAGAAGCTTCGAGATAAGTCATTCAAGTAGATAAACTTACTTCGAGAGTGATATCTACCCCCTAGGAGTATAAATGGTTCTTAATCAACTTGGTTCATTTAAAAACATTCACTATAGAGATATAAGGGTTTTTACATAATTGATTTAGGGTAATGACCATCAAGAGAGGTATTGCTAATGTTGAATCTGCTCAGCAAACAATGCCAAGACAGTTTGCCAACAAAGGCTGCCATGAACAACATTAAACCCAAGCATTCCCTGCCAACACTCATCATTCACTAAGAAGACCTTCATTGCCAACGTTTTACTTCACTTTTTTTTTCTTTTTAAGTATTATCAAAACATTCTTCAAAACAAACATATTTTATTCTAAGGCAAGTAACAATCAAACAATCGAATTCCAAGTCAATCTCTGTGGGATCGATACCCAGCTTAACTATTGTATTACTTGTAGACCGTGTATACTTGCACGTAAGAGACTCTTGGTACTGTTTTACTAATACATACATTTTGCCCCTTTTTTCAGCATTCACTTTACACATCTTCTACAGAGTCTACATTTATGCTATGGTTTCTTCTTGTGAGAGTGCCAAGGATGTATGGCATAAGATTGAAGTCACATACGAGGGAACAAACGAAGTAAAGGAGACCAAGATCGATCTTCTCAACCTTGAGTATGAAAACTTCAAGATGGACCCGGATGAAGATATCAAGAGGATGTTTAACCAATTCTCCACAATTGTCAACCAACTCAAAAGCTTTAGAGAGGAGATTTCGGAAGACAAACTCGTTCGGAAGTTGATTTACTCACTTCCCAAATCATGAGAGAGCAAGAAGGAGACAATCATTGAAGCCAAGAGCTTGAAGGAGCTCAAGCTTGATGAGCTAATTGGATCCTTGCTAACTCATGAGATGATGTCTGGACCCTTGAAGAGGGAAAATGAGAAGAGGATCAAAGAGAAAGGAATTGATGTTAATGTCATTGCTCTTAAATCCTCTAAATGCCAACATGAAGAATCAAGTGAGGAGGAAAGTGAAGATGAAAAGATGGTTCATCTCTTCAAAAATTTCACCCGGTTCATGAAAAGTGAAATGGAAAATTCCAAGCATGAATCAAAGATAAAGATGAAGAATCCCCAAAAGAACCATGAATGCAAGGAGACGATGCATACCAAATTTGATTTCCCTCTCTTCAACAAAAAGGGGTCATCTTCAAAGAAAGCATACATGGCAACATGGAGTGATGAAGACTCTACCGATGAAGATGAAGTTGCCTATCTATGATTTACGACCCTCCAAAAGGAGAGGTAGCTTATAATTCATCTATTTCAAATTCCTACTCCTTTGATGAATTACAAGAAGCCTATGAGAATTGGTTTTTGAGTTCAAGGCTTCATTTTCGAAAAACAAAAAGTTGATTTCAAAATTAAAAATAAAAAATGATTTACTTTTGAAAACAAATTTGGAGTTTGAAGCAAAAATCAAAGATTTTGAGTTTAAAGTTTCAAATTTACAAGAATTGCTTCAAACGATAGAAAAAGATCATCAAAAGGAAGTTGATGATCTTAGGAAAGAAAAATATTTGATTTCCAATGAACTTCAAAAGAAAAATAATTTGGGAAAATCAATTTTTTATGTTAGACAATCTAGTGCCCCTAGATTTATTAAAGGAATTTTTTTTAGAAGTATTTGGGTCCCAAAAGGACTAATTACTTCAACTAAAAAGGATGAAATTAAAAAATAGATTCCTAAGGAGAAAAAATTGTGTGCTACTAACGCGTATGGATCCAAAGCAATTTGGATACCCAAACATTTGTGATTGTCTTATTTTTGGCGTGATGGAAAATGATCAAAAAAGTACAAAATTAAGAGGGAGATCCATACACACATGGAATGACACTTGAAGAAGGAAGGCTTCACATCCTCCCTTTGGGTCAAGTGTGGTAAAAATTAGTTGATTTTTTTGCTTATTTTCACTTGATTTATTTTTTAATTCAACTAGATTATCATAAATTGTTTGACTAACATTTGATTGATGCTTAAGTAAGGGGGGCCATTTTAAAACCACAAATCTTATTTGTGTCAAATTTTTTTAACCTCTATTCTTATTTTGAACTTAAAGTTACTTAAATTCTTTTTGATATAACAAAAATGGGAGAAACGGTTTGAAAATTTTATTTTTCAAGTGAATAAGGGGGAGCTTTAACTACATTTAAATTTTAAATTCTCTTATTCAAAATTTTAAAATACTATGGGGGAGAATCACAAATAATTTTTCAAGTTGGTTTTATTATATCAAAAAGGGGGAGTTTGTTGGGATATTTGTTTTGATATAATAATTGAAAAATTGTTTGGACTAAATTGAAAAGATTTCAAAAATGATTTTAAGTCCAAACAACTTGAAAATGTGTTTTTATGTATTTTATAAGGTTTTGGAATGATTTAAATGACTTTAAAGTAGCCAAACCTGAGTTTTTCAAGTAGCCGTACCGATACAGAATTCCCCATATCGATACGCCTTAGGGTTTTAGCTACAGTCTATTTGAAACTGCCAAAACCCGTATCGATATAGGGTTTACCTATATCGATACGAAGAGGGGTTGTTTCGATACGCCTCTTAGCATTTCGATAGGCCTACGTGGCAAAAACCCCAATGGCCAAAACTCCCAACTACTATTTTCCAATGGTCTTTTAAATTGTAGGTCGTACCTATACACTCCTAAGCATATCGATATGCACAAGCTGGAAAGAGCCCAACGGCTAGTTTATGAAGAACACGTACCTATACGGCTACCCACGTATCGATACAAACAGCTCTAGAACTACATTTATTGTGGGAAATAAAGGCCCCAACAGATCCAATTCAACCCCAACGGTCTCCAATGACTAGAAACTCAATTGGGAGTATAAAAGACCTTAAGAAGCATATAAAGCAACTAATGATCCTCAAGTGAACAAAATTATGAAGCAAAAAATGTCTTAGTGCTTAAATTTTCATTCCTTGTATAGACAAACACTTGTGAGCTTAAATTGTCAATGTATGCTCAAGTGTTCTAGGATTTAGGTGTGTGCTTTAGTGTGCAAACATCAACCTTTAGAGAGGGATTTCAGTTTTCTAAGTTTTTTTCTTGTTTAAGGGAGTTCTTAAAGCTCGGTTTGTGAGCTTTGGATGCTAGACTTGGGTTGTAAGTCTAGGTTGTAAAAAGTTGCCTCCTAAGCCTAAAAAAGGGGAAAATTATTAGTGAATTGGTTGAAATCCTTAGTAGAAAGCTAAGGTATTGGATGCAGGCTTTGGTTAGAAAGCCGAACCACTCTAAATCCTTGTCCATATTTTTCTATCTTTTTGCTTCCACTCCAAACACCCAAAATTCATATTCTCTACCACTTGGCAAAGCAAACGATTGAGGGTATCGAGTCCAACAATTGGTATTAGAGAGAGGCTTAATCGAGAAGGTTTAACCACCTATTGAAGCAATCTCGGCAAGCTCGATCAACCATTCTATCAACCGATGTTCATGGCCATTCTTCAACGATAAACATTATGCCTATTGGAAGAATAGGATGATGTAATTCATCAAGGCAAAGGATTATCGTCTTTGGGACCTTGTTGAAGATGGAGCATTTGAGCCTCAATGAAGGAAGGCAGATTGGAATGCCAACGACAAGAAGATGATGGAGCTAAACTCCAAAGTGTTGCTAGTGCTAGTGCTAAACTCCATTAATGATGTTTCTACATGTAGAGTGTTACAATTGCTCCATATGGATCTCTTTGGGCCAATTAGGACTATAAGCTTGGGTGGTAAATCCTATGCATTTGTGATAGTAGATGACTAATCTAGATACACTAGGGTTCTCTTATTAAGCACTAAGGATGAGACTTTAGAAAAGTTCATCACATTTTCAAAAATTACTCAAAATGGCATTGGTCAAAAGATTCACATATTAGAAGTGACCATGGAACTGAATTTCAAAATATAGGTTTTGAGGATTTTTGTAATGAAAATGGTATAAGCCATAATTTTTCAGGTCCTCGCACTCCTCAATAAAATGGGGTAGTTGAGAGGAAAAATTGTGTTTTAGAAGAAATAGCTAGAATCATGCTTTGTGAAAACAATTTACCTAAATATTTTTGGGCAGAAGCCACTATTACGACTTGTTATATCATAAATAGAGTAATGATTAGACCCATTTTGAAGAAAACACCTTATGAGATTTTGAAATACAAAAAGCCTAACATTAGCTATTTCTATCCATTTGGTTGCAAATTCTTTGTTTTAAACAATGGAAAAGATAATTTAGGTAAATTTGATGCTAAATGTGATAAAGCTATTTTTCTAGGATACTCGTTAAACTCTAAAGCATGTCGAGTATTTAATAAAAGAACTTCGATTATTGAAGAGTCCATCCATGTTGTTTTCGATGATAACCTCCTTCTGAGGAAGGATTCTTGTGATGATGATGTAGGAATCATTGAAGCCATTGATGGAGGATAAACATCAAAGGTAGATGAGGTTCTAACCAAAGAAGAAGAAACACAATATCCTCCCATTGAAGCCTTGAAGGATATGGCTCTTGAGGAAAATGAGGTCACCTACCAAAGGAAGTTCAACTATGTCAAGGGTGGTGAGATTTTGGGTGATCTATCCAAAGGGGTAACCACTCGCTCTTCTCTTAAGCTCTTTAATAATGTTGCATTAATTTCATACGTTGAGCCTAAAAATATCAAAAAAGCATTAAAAGATGGTTTTTGGATATTGGCTATGCAAGAAGAGCTTAATCAATTTGAGAGAAGCAAAGTATGAACATTAGTTGATAGGCCTAGTAATAAATCTAAAATAGGAACTAAATGGGTCTTTAGAAACAAACTAGATGAGAGTGGTAAGATAGTGAGGAACAAGGCTAGACTTGTTGCTCAAGGTTACACTCAATAAGAGGGAATCGATTTTGATGAAACATATGCACCTGTAGCTAGAATGGAAGCAATTAGGATGCTTCTTGCATTTGCATACTTTCATGAGTTCAAGCTTTTTCAAATGGATGTCAAAAGTTCTTTTCTAAATGTTATTATAAATGAAGAAGTGTATGTAGAACAGTCACCGAGTTTTGAGGATCCAAATTTTCCAAATCATGTTTTCAAACTCACTAAATCTTTATATGGTTTGAAACAAGCTCCAAGAGCTTGGTATGAAAGGCTTTCAAACTTTTTGATTGAAAAAGGTTTTGAAAAACGCAAGGTGGACACTACACTTTTCATTAAAACATATGGAAAAGACATCTTAGTAGTTCAAATTTATGTAGATGATATTATTTTCGGTTCTACTAATGAATTGTTTTGCCAAGAGTTTTCTAAGCTAATGCAAGGTGAATTTGAGATGAGCATGATGGGGGAGCTTTCATTTTTCTTAGGGCTTCAAATTAAGAAAATGAAGGATGGCACCTTCATCAATCAAGCAAAGTATATAAAAGACATGCTCAAGAAATTTGGCTTGGAGAATGTGAAGCCTCAAGTCACACAAATGAGCTCATCCATAAAGCTTGACAAAGATGAAGGAGGTAAATGTGTTGATTTTAAGATTTATAGTTCCATGATTGGCTCCTTGCTTTACCTTACCGCAAGTAGACTCGATATTATGTTTAGTGTTTGCTTGTGTGTTAGGTTTCAAGCTAGCCCTAAAGAATCGCACCTTATAGCCGTTAAGAGAATCTTTAGATACCTTAGAGATACACCTAGTTTAGGTTTTTGGTATCCTAGAGATTCTTCCTTTGATCTTCATACTTTCTCATATGCGGATTATGGGGGATGTAAGATAGATAGAAAGAGTACCTCCGGAACTTGCCAATTCTTAGGTAGTATGCTCATATCTTGGTTCTCTAAGAAACAAAATAGTGTAGCTTTATCTACCACCGAAACGAAGTATATATCGGCCGGGAGTTGTTGTGCTCAAGTCCTTTGGATGAAGCAACAACTCTTAGATTATGGAGTCGGTGTAGGTACCACACCCCTTAAGTGTGACAACACTAGTGCAATTTGTCTCACTAAGAATCCCATTCAACATTCTAGAACCAAACACATAGAAATTAAACATTATTTCATTAGAGATCATGTCTTGAAAAATGATGTAGTTCTAGAGTATGTTGACACCTTACACCAATTAGTGGATATATTTACCAAACTTTTAGATAAAGAGCGATTTTGGACTCTTAAGAGTTAGGTTTAACCAGCCTACCTTGACCCTTTAGAGCCCTTTAAAGTCAAAAATTTGCTTGAATTCAATTGATTGAAATGCATGTGTTATTTTGCTTCTTGATGCATCTATGCTTGTTGCTAGGTGGAGTATGTATCCATGTTAGACCATACATGTTGTTCACATATCATTTCATGCATTTCGGTTCGAATAAAATCAAACTTTTGAGCAATTTGTGGCCCAAAATGCATTTTTTGGATTATCCGTATCGAAACAGGTAAATGTGTTTCGATACACATTCATGACTCAACCCAGATTGTATTTCTCAGCATAAGTGTATCTATACAGGTCCAACCATATCGATACTCAAGAATGCATTTCGGTACAGTCGAGTCTATACCATATGGGACTCGTGTTTTGGTATATCTCCTAGGTGTACTGGTACACCTATTTCGATTAGCCACGTGGCATATCGGTACACGAAGTCGTATGTCCTTAAATGAGCCATTAAATGGGTTTAACTTTAACCAAAACTTTTTTTTCTCAAACCCTAGCTGATTTTTCCTTTAAATGTACACCTAATTCTAAGTTTTTTCACATCAATTCATCAAATATCTTGAGGGGTTTTACTCTAAACATCATCCCAAGCTCTTTTCATCAAAGATTGTGCATTGTTTCATCCTTATTCATCCATAATCCCAAACTAAAGGTATAAAACTGTTTTCTTTCTTTTTTTAATTTCATTTTCATTTCTATGCTATTTTTATTTAGTTTTTGTGTTCTAAACATATACATACTATAGTTTTTCATGTTTCTGTAAAAAATTTCAAAAACTGAAAATTTTCATTCGAATATAAAATTATATTGTATATTATTCTAAACCATTTTTTAAAATCGTTTTACAAAAATTATATTTTATATTTATATATGTTTTAAATTATAGATTTTTAAACAATACCTTGATTTATTGGATTGAATATTGGATCAAATATGATGATTTATGCATACATTGTTTTTGTGCCTTAAAATTATTTTTCAGATTATCTATGGCACCGAGAAAGAGAGCTATAACAACCGAGGTTGTCGAGTCTTCAACCAAAGACAATTTGGCTCATCCCAACCTTGGTGTTATTTACCAAAAGAGTTTTTCGACTCCGGTGGCTTTAAATCACTTCAAGCAATACCATAACTACAAAATTCACCGCGAATGAGTAACTTATCTTCCATTCTTAAACTCTTAATGTTTAAAGTTTAAATATTTTCATTTTTTGAGACGTTGGAATTTTATTCAATTTTTGGCTATCCCCGGGATTTTATGCTGTAATCTTGTCTTGTTTTTCTTTGCTATCGCCCGGTGCATCCCTAACAAAGACCATTCTAAGGTCATTGCTATTGAGTCATTCTTAATGAGGAAGAAATTTCGTATTGATGTTCAAACTCTAGTCAATGTTTTTGGGATAGAAGATGAGGGAATCAACGATGAAGACTCCATGGGACATGTTCTTGGTGGTTCTGTCACTGTTCTTGATGCTCATGATCGCTTCTTGCATCTCATGATCACTTGGTGGTTTCGGCCATCCGGTGGTAAGTTTTCCACTATCTGAAAAGTTGACGACTTTTAGATTAGATGTTTTCGTGAAGAGAAGCAGCCCAATCTTGCTCAAATTATGTTCGCGGAGCTAGTTTATCTTATCTAACATCGCCACACCTCTCTAGTTTCATCCTTCACTTATGGAACAACATTGAGTTATTTGTTTACTCAATTGGAGATCGATTACTTTCACGACTTTCCTGAGCCTCTCACAGATCCCATTGATGAGTGATCTCTTACTCGAGCTAAATTTCACTATTTCAATAGAGAATAGCTTTGTCTCGCCGAGCTTCCACATAATGCTATCCCTGAAGAATCGGAAGCTGTTCCACAAGCCGCTCCTTAAGCTCTGGTAGCTCCACCGGCTATGGATGCTCTCATGGCTTATCTCAATGAGAAATTCACTACATTAAACACCTCTATGACCTCATTGAAGATAATAATGAATGAAGGGTTTGCTTCCATTGACACTCGATTTATTTTCTTGGCGGAACGAGTTAAAGCAATTGAGAGCCAACAAGGATCAATGGATATCTCTCTCACGGCTTTCCACAATGAATGGAGACAATCTCAAGCTACTCAAACCCATGATGAAGATGAAGATGAAGATGAAGAGGACGAGGACGATGAGGATGAGGATGCTCCCTAGACATTCATTGCATACATGTCATATTAGGATTTCTATTTTATGCACCTATGTTATTTAATATTTGAACCTATGCTTATGTTTTTAGGATTTTAAGTTTGGATTTGTCTTATGTTGCTTGATTATTGCTTTATGCTTAAATGAATATTATGTTGTTTTTGCTTTACTATAGCTTATCTATTGATCTATCATTGATTTTGATCTAACAAAAAAGGGAGAAGTAAACGAGCTTAAATTTTCAAAAATGTTTTTAAAACATATCTTAAAGTAAAGGGGGTTTTCAAAAAGACTTAAAATTTTAACTTGGTTTTGTTATATCAAAAGGGGAGAGATTGTAAAACCAAAGTTTTATTTTGATATAACAAATTATTTAAGGATCTATTTGTAAAAGAAAATAAATTTTTAAGTATCTCAAAGACTCACAATTGACAAGGATTTTTCAAGTACAAAATTATTCAAAGTCAAAAGCTTAAACCCCATAAAATTTTCTAAGTATTTTTAAAGCCAAATTCAACTTTTACGCTCATGTGTGTTGATACGGGCTTAACTTAAAAGGCCACTGTAAGAATCCATTTCGATACAGGCAAGCATGTTTCGATACGGCCTTCGTATGGGCTAAGGTTTTTACTCAAGCATTTTTATACGGTGTTATCCATTTTGATACGACCTTCATACTGGGTTTAAGATTTAAAGAACAACGCACCGATATGGCTACCACCGTATCGATACGAAGGGTTAAGATTTTTCCAATCTTTTTATTTATTATTCAAATGTTTCCTTGTCAGTTATCGGGAACACGCGATTTTGAAAATCTGTTAACTCGTATCGATACGCCTACGTGGCATACCGAAACAGGTTTTGGCAGTTGCCCAAGTGAGCAAAATTGTATCGATACAACCTTGCCCGTTTCGACACGCCCCTGTTTTACATTGAGACCGTACTGATACGCCTTCTCGCGTATCGATACGCCCCTGTATTTTGTACACAACAGCTCTTTCTATTTTGAGACAGGTATCGATACGGTTGTTAGTGTACTGATACGGTAGATTGCAGAAGTGCATTAATGGTGGGAAAAAGGGAGCCCAACAGCTCTATTGATGATACCAACTACCTAAACGGATATAAATCAATGGAAGGGTATAAAAGCAAGCCTAAAAATCTACAACAAATATATTTGAACAAGTCAAGAACATTCAAGCATAAATTCAATCCTTTTGAGCCTTATAGAGTCAAATTCTTGTAACCCTCTTGAGAGATTTTATTGAATTCATTTTTATTCAAGTTTGGGTTTGTGTGAACTTGTAATTGGGTAAACTTATCTACCTTTGATAGGCATTTTTTTGTTTACCACAATTTCTCTTTGTAAGAATGTCTTTGATCAAGCTTTAGGTAGAAAGCTTTGATCGATTGTAACGGTTTCCTCCTAAGCCGAGAAAAGGGGACGAATTCAGTGAGTGAATTGTTGAAATCCTCAGTAGGGTGCGGAGGTAGTGGATGTAGAACTTGTTCTAAGCTTGAACCACTCTAAAATTGTTTGTGTCCAATTTTTTACATTTCCATCTTGCACCCTTCAACTTTTAAATAGCCAATTCACCCATTCTTGTCCAATTTCCATTGTTTGATCAACTCAACAAATGATCTAGTGGGTAGATATAGCATCGCCCTTTCACGCCAACTAAACATTGAAAAGAAAAATATGAAATATAGTTTTAGTACAATAAATTATATGTAACAAACAAATCTTAATGTTTAATGGGTAAAACTTTGATACATGGTTTGTGTAAAACTTATTTTACACAGACCTATATTTTTGCCTTACAAAATACAAATCTTAAATTCCTAACCCTAACACTTTAAACCCTAACACCCTACCCTAAAGCCTAAATCCTAAACACTAACCTTAAATTCTAAATCCTAAACCCTAAACCCCTAACATTTAAACCCTAAACTACAATCCTAACCCCTAAAATTAAAAGGACCGTGTAAACTTTAGTTTACACAGTCTGTGTATTGAAGTTTTTCCCATATTTAATTGGAATATATTAATACTTGAATTATTTATGAATAAAAAAACATATTCAGAATTTCAGATAATTTATGGATCCAAAGAATTATCGGGTAAATTATAAATTTTATCACTAAACTTTCTTTTCACTCCTATTTTGGTCTCTAAAGTTTAAAAAATTAATTTAATGACTAAACTTTCAATTTGCTCATATTTTGGTCACTTAGGCGTTAAATCAAAACTGAAAAGATGACATGATAGCCACGTGTATTGATGTAGACTACTTTTTGCTGACATCAAAGCCACATGTCATTCACGTCATTTCTTTTATTTTATTTTCTTTTCTTTCTTTTTATTTTATCTTATTCCCCTAAAAATGAAAGTCTTACACTTTCATCCATGTTTTACGCCATTCTTCTGTCTTCCCTGCCCACTTAAGACAGTAGAGAACTCACTTCATCGTTTTCTAACCTATAGTAGTTTAAATTTGGCATAATGACAAAAAAAATGCCCTTAACGTTGGACTGAATAGTCATTTTGGCTCATATTCTTTTTTAAAGCAATTTAACCCTCAATATTTCATTTTTTGTCAAAATGGCTCCTCTGCGGATGAAACTATTAGTTAACTAACGGTAAATAACATGGCAAACCTACATGGCAGTGCATGCCGCGATAGCAGGGTCATATAGGCAAATGTGCTAACTATACATAATGACACATCAGTCAAAAAATAATTTTATAAAATTGTATAAAATATAAAAAAAAAATTGATGTGCCAGTCTCTCAAGTCATTTTAAGTTGTTTACCGCCAGTTGACTAACAGGTTTTATTCACAAATGGGCTATTTTGACCCAAAATAAAATGTTGAGGGCTAAATTGCTTTAAAAAAGAATAAAGGCCAAATTGACTATTCAGTCAAACGTTAGGGGCATTTTTTGGCATTATGCTTTTAAATTTCCCCAAAAACATTTTAAATGGATGAAACTCAACCAAAACTTAAAACTTACAAAACACCAAATCACTTCGATCTACAATATTCACCGCCTTGTCAGTGTGGAATCAAGATTTACATCTTTCTTCCTCTTTCTCCACCTCCCCACAGTTGGAGTTTGGAAGAAGAATTTTTCATCATCAAGAAATCAAAGGTAATCTGATACCAGAGAATTTTTTTTCACAATAAATGAAGAAAATTTTGGGGTCATTTTACATTTTTTTAGAGATAGATTTTCAATCATGGCACCGTTAAGCATTTAACGGCAAAGTGACCCAAATAAGAACAAATCAAATATTCAGTGATTAAATTGAATTTTTAAATATTAATGACCAAATTAAGAGTAAGAAGAAAAGTTCAGTCATGAAATTTGTAATTTCTCCATAATTAAAACATATCCAATTCGCTTTCATTTCTTGCATGGCCCAAAATGCATCAAGGGCTGAATTCCCAAGCAGTGAGGCTTGGCTCCGAATTATTAAAAGATGTCCATTCCGCTCTCGAATGGAATTCCATGGGAAGTTTATGATATTTTTCTTGATTTTCATATCTAACTTTTTTTTTTAAATAGAGAATTGTTACGTTCTATTTCGAGATAGTTACGAGGACTTAAAGTCGGGAACGCCCCCACTAACTGGATTGTATCGCCTACCAACTCTCTCTTACCTTATATTTACTAAATCAATAATATATCCCTCCGAAATATAACATATCTGAAAATCCTTTCAAACCTGTAATACTCCAACAAGTGGACCGGACGCACAAAATTGCATTTCTTATTTTTGGAAAAACAAATTTAATTTAATATGTATAGAAAAAAGGAAATCTATTGAAGAAAAAATATTTTAAATCCCATTTTTTTTTTTTTCGATTTGTCAATGGAACCGGCCAGACCGGCTGCCTCATCCATAACGCCTCCTTTCTCTTTTTCAATATTTCCGACTCTATATAAAGGCTGCTCTTCGTTCTGCCCTGAATATATGTATAGAACAGAGAAAATACAAGTCAAAGCAATTAAGCTGCAAACAATGCAAGTTATTCACATCAACAAGGGGAATGGCGACACTAGCTATGCAAAGAACTCGACGGTTCAGGTTTTTCTTTTCTTTTCGTTTTTAATCTTTGAAACATCGTATGCATGTTTGACGTTTTATGTTCTTATCAAGTTTGGAATTTGTAGAGCAAAATTATATCTGCGGGGAAACGAATCATGCAAGAAGCAATGCTAGAAATGCTATACAGGAATGTGATGGAACTAGAAAGCATGGGAATTGCCGACTTAGGTTTCTCGTCAGGACCCAACACTTTGTCTGTAATCTCGGAGATCATGGACACGGTGGAAGCCGCAAATTGCCATCTTGGTCGGCGCCTGGTGTCGGAGTTTAGGGTGTTCTTGAATGATCTATACAGCAATGACTTCAATAACGTATTCATGCCATTGCCGGCTTTCTACAAGCGACTGAAAGAAGAGAAAGGGCTTGGATTCGGGTCCTGCTTCGTATCGGGTGTCCCGGGCTCTTTCTATGGCAGATTGTTCCCGACCAGCACTCTGCATTTCGTGCATTCTTCTTCCAGTCTTCACTGGCTCTCACAGGTTAGCTCTCTCCACTGTGATCGATATCATAAAAGTTTCTAAAACCCAAATAAAGAAGAAACTTTTATCGAACCCATTATACAGAAAGAAAAAGTAACAGTCAAAATGCTAACGTATCTTGTAAAAGGAGAAAACTTTCAGCTGCAAATGGTGAAGCCACAGGTGTTATGTGTAGAGAAGAAAATAAGCTGCATGGCAGCCATGTTTCATCTCTGTCGGGTTTTGATCTTATTTCATCAGGTTCTTTCCCATTCTAAGAAAAATTGCATGGAAGACAGACAGGTGTAATTTTACGCAAACAAACCATCCCCATTTCTCCACGTTTTCTTTACTGATATGTTTTTTTTTTATCACACGTTGTCTTTACTGATATGGAGTTCACAGGTAAGGGAAAATAAATATATGTGAACATTTAAAGGGTTATGATTTCATTGAGCGTATATTGTTGGTATTTTTTTTTATCTAGCTTTCATTTACAATCTGAAACAGAACATGGATAATAGTGATTAAAGGACACGATGAAAATCTCATATTATATGCTACTAATAGTGTTTGTGATGGTACTAATATTTGTGGGCATAGGTTCGATAACGATTGCCAACTTGGCATCATGGCAGCATAATTTCAACTTTATTTTATACAACATTCTATGAAAATTAAGCTCCTCTAATCTGACAATGCCAAACATGATCCATGTGTAATCAAATCAAATCAAATCAAATCAATCTCAAAGTTGTTTTGAAATTTTAGTATAAATGTGTCACTCTCATGAAGTATTCGATTCTTCATTTTTCTTCAATAGTAATAACGACCACCGATGGTGCTTGTTGGGCGCGTCTAAATGGTGGAATAATGTTACAGGTTCCAGCCGGCCTGGACAGCAATGCACTCAAATGTGTGAATAAGGGAAAGCTGTACATTTCAAAGAGCAGCCCCCAGAGTGCGATGGATGCCTACTCCTTGCAATTCCGGAATGACTTTTCAATCTTCATAAAATCACGTTCCCAGGAATTGGTTCCCAGCGGCCGCATGGTCCTTTCTTTCTTGGGTCGGAAATCTGCCGATCCCACAACGGAAGACAGCTGCTACCATTGGGAGCTGTTAGCACAAGCAATCATGAGTCTGGCTAGAGAGGTATATGTTACTTTTTCTTCTTCTAAATGTTATTAATTCATAGAATTATGACTTGTGACTCTAATGAACATTTTCCCAGGGTCAAATCGAGGAGGACAAAGTCGATTCCTTCAATGCCCCTTACTATGCTCCATGCACCGATAAAGGAGGAGATACAAAAGGAAGGGTCATTCACAATCGATCGCCTTGAAGTTTTTGAAATCGACTGGGATGGCGGTGTTGTTACCGACATCCATACGCCTCAAGGGAGGCTATTGGTCGGACAACGAGTGGCCAAAACCATCAGAGCCGTTGTCGAATCCATGCTGGTATCTCACTTTGGAATCGATGCAGACGTAATGGATGATCTATTCATTAGGTTTGCAGATATGGTTGGGACTCACTTGTCCAACTCCAGAACCAAGTACATCAATTTGGTGATGGTCCTCATTAAAAAGGGATAATCAAACTCAAAGTGGAAGCACATCTTAGGAAAAGTTTTAGTGGCTACATTTATACCACTATCTAAAGTATGAGTTGAATCTAGACTTGCTTTGGTTGTTGGAAAATCTATTCTCTTGTTCTATTTTGTTAAACAATGCCACCTTCTGCACTCGTTATTTATCATATTTTATGAAATTGATAAATTAGTATAATTTAAGTGTTGAAATTTCTATTTACCAAAAGTAGGGATGAGTATTCAATCGAGTCAAGTCGAATCGACCAAAATAATTTTGAGTTAGTCGAGTTAACGTGTCCTATTTTATAATTTAAACTCTATTTGAAATTTTTTCATGTCGAGTCAAGTTGTTCAAGTTTATGTTCAAATTTAATTGTAATTGTAGTACTAATTAGTTTCAATTTTAATAGATTTTTATAACCATATACAATACATCTATATTTCTTCATGTTTTTCACATGTGATATATATAATATCGGGAAGAATTGAATGACTCGTCTCAAACTTGAAAACTGATCCACTAATTACTAAAATATTGAATTATTTGAATTTCTATTTTATAACTCAAACTTTATTTGAAATTTTTTCGAGCCGATATGAGTTTTATGCCCTCTTAATAAAAAAAGGGAAACTACATATTTAGTACCCTAATTATGCCTGCGTTACTGCTTTAGTACCCCAACTACTATTTTTGGCAAAATGGTACCTAACGTTACGTTTTTGTTCTATTTTGATACCTCCGTTGTTTAAAATTAACGGAAATGGTGACGTGGCTTGAGTTAATAATAGTTTTAGTCCAAAAACTTATACAATCTATCAATTTAGTCTAAAATTCTGTCAACTTAAACATTATTTTAATTTTTGGATTAAAAATGTAAACTCCCCATTCTTCTTCTTCCGGTCGAACATTTTTTTGAGTTTTGGAGTTTAAAAAAATACCCTAGGGACAATCAAAACTTTAGGATTTGCGGATCAATGGGGGCTAATGCAAGGTCTATTGGAGGACCCAAATTCAACATCGGGATATCGACAAGAATACGTGGGGGTGGGAAAGGGATGAGACAAAATTCAATCAAAATTAATATGATATTTTAAATTGATAGGTTTTGGACTAAACTGATAATATAAATAAGTGTTTTGGACTAAAAGTGTGATTATATCAAACCACATCATCATCTTCGTGAGTTTTTAACGCTCGGGGTACTAAAACAGAACAAAACGTAATGTTAAATATCATTTTATCAAAAAAATAATTTGAGTACTAAAACAGTAAAATCGAGCGTAGTTAAAATATTAAATATGTAATTTTCTCAAAAAAAAAAAAAAAAAAAAAAAATTGCTACAATGTTACAATGGCAAACATTCAGAATGTACCAACGTTACTGAAAGCGCACTTGGTTTTAAAATGGGAAACTCTATGATTTCAAGCACCGGAGGCAAACCATTGTAGGCCAATACACCAACAGGCCATTTGAAAGCCGTACACGTGTTCTCCCATTCATTGACCCGATGTGAAGTTGGAGAATTCAAATAAGCACAACACTGATGAAATACTGAAGTTAAGTTCTTCATCAGGACAGTTGAGAAAGAAACATGTTTCAGCTTTTGCTAGATGTAGGTCCTTATTCCCTTTGTTTATACGCAGTTTTAGGCATTGGTGCCGTGGCTTTTGTTATGAGCCACTTGCAGAAGATGCTTCCGCCGCAGCAGCTTAATCGGGAGCGTTCCAGGACCGATAATATTCCTCCGGGCAGTCTAGGATTGCCATTTATTGGGGAAACTATCCAGTTCATGGCTGCAATCAACAGTAACAAAGGCTTCTACGACTTTGTCCGTGTTCGTAGTCTCCGGTACGTACGCCGAACAAGTAGTATTATGTTCGAATGTATTGATTGTAATTATAATCCGATACCACACTTGTGTAGAGAATAAGGTCCGACTTGGCCTTGGGCACGTTTTTCTCTCTCAATAAAACCATGTTTTTAAAGCATCTGAGTCAAAACGGAATATAATCGGTTAGACTCTTGATTCCTGAAGCTAAATTAGAATTTGTTCAATAGAGGTGGTGTTGTTTTCATGGACTGTCATTGGATTTTGGTGCGTGTTTGTTGACAGATATGGGAATTGCTTCAAAACCAACATATTCGGGGAGACCCACGTATTTGTGAGGAGGACGGAATCGGCAAAAACAATACTAAACAATGAAATGGGGAGATTCACCAAGAGGTACATAAAGTCGATTGCGGCGGTAGTGGGGAATGGAAGCCTGCTCTGTGCTTCTCCCCACCACCATAAACTGCTGCGTGCCCGTCTTGTCAATTTGTTCTCCTCCAATTCCATATCGTTGTTGGTTAAACAGTTCGACCGACTTGTTGTTGATGCTCTTAATGGCTGGCAAAATGGGGGCACTGTCATTGTTCTTGATGAAGCTCTTAAGGTTTGTTTATGAATATTCTTCTTCTCTCCTCAACATGATTTGCCATGGTGGGCTGCACCTTTAGCCCAAGGTGGTTTACTGGGTTTTATTTAATTTTGGGTTTAGGCTGAATTGCTGGGATTATTTCTAGCCTTTATAATATTAATTCTAACTTACATGTTATCAAACTACCAAATTTATGTTCTTAATTACTTGGTGCGGATATTAACAAGAATTGATTGAAATTTTAACATGGCTCGTGAGTGCACCTCTTTAACTAATTTGATTCGATCAAGAGGCTCTTTCTATTGTGTAAGCAAGATTAGTTGGATTAGCCCACTTTTTTTTATTGTAGGTTATGTAAAGAAAATGAGATGGCATAAGAAAAAAGTGGTGAGTTTTAATTGATAGATTGGGAATTGAATTGGATGCAGATAACCTTCAAAGCAATGTGCAAAATGTTGCTGAGTTTAGAGGGTGGAACAGAGGCGGAGTTATTGCAGGTGGATGTGGGTGAAGTTTGTAAAGCGATGCTTGCATTCCCTTTGAGGTTTCCTTGGACACCATTCTACAGGGGCCTTCAGGTAATTTTTCTTCTTCTCTTCTTTTTCATCGGTTTAAGCTCGTCAATTCTTTCAATCTCTTCAAATATCAACCAAATCTCAATTAAAACTAAAAGTTAAAACTTTTAAATCCGTTACTTTCACCCATCGAATTAGCTTAAAACTAAATTATGTTAATTTTTTAGCCAAATAGAGCCACTCCACTGTGGGATTACTTAACCTAAATGTGTGAGAGTTACATTGACACCTTGAATCCACATCATAATTTAACACTAAACCTTTGAAATCCCAATAACAAACCAGGCTAGAAAAAGAATCATGAACACATTGGAGAAGATCATTAGTGGAAGAAGAAGAGGCTTAGACCCTAATTCCGAGGACTTTCTTCAAAGTCTATTGGCAGAGGATGATAATTCTTGTTCGGAAGGAATGCATAGATTAACGGATGCAGAGATTCAAGATAATATACTGACCATGATTATTGCAGGTGAACATTTTTGCCGTCATTACAATGTTCATATCCATTTTTGCAGTATGTATGTATGTATGTATGTATGTATAACGTATAAGCATTTGTTTTCATTTTCAGGCCAAGATACAACAGCAAGTGCAATCACATGGATGGTGAAGTATCTGGGGGAGAATGAAGAGGCACTTAACACTATCAAGGCAAGTAGAAAACCCAAATCTGTGGTGCTTCACACAATTTTCAGTCAGATTCTAAATAACCTACTTTCTGGGGCTTGTTTTTGATGACTAGAGCAGGCAGAGCAAATTCAACTTGCAGAGAAAACTTGGAAAAAGTCGTGTCTTACTCTGGATGATCTTAACGAAATGCCCTATGCTTCTAAGGTACACCAAATTAAAATAGTGCATTAAACAAAACAAGGGTTTAAATTTTCTCAACTCCATCCGGTAGACCAACGTATTAATGAAGTGAAGGTTGTGAACAGGTGGTTAAAGAGTCACTGAGAATGGCATCTGTTGTACCATGGTTTCCAAGACTTGTACTTGAAGACTGTGAGATTGAAGGTTTGATTTCATACGCTATTGCTTTTGAAAATATTGTGAAAATGTGTTTCTGAATTATTTAATTTAAGAAATTATATGTTCAGTATTGTTGTCAAAAGTTTTTTTTTTTTTTTACAAATCTTAATTCGAATCCTAATCTTATCTAGAGAGGGGAAGGGGTACTTCTAGGGTTCTAGAACTCATAACCTACGAGAATTTGAGAGCAAATGAGTAGGTTTGAATATTCGATAATGTAAATGAGAGCAAATGAGTAGGTTTGCCTAAGAGGTAGAAATTTTTGGATTAAATTATTTAGGTTTAGTATTTGGGTTTAACACTCGAATTTGGGTCATTTATATTATTTGTTCAAGTCGTTTTGAGTTAGAGTTATTTCAAGTTTATATCATTTCTGATTCGAGTCAATGCCATATTTTGATTACTTTTTTATACTCAAATCGAATTGGGGTCTGATTTAAGTTGAATTAATTGATGCTGTTTTTGTGTGTGTTGTGAATAGCATACAAGATAAAGAATGGGTGGAATGTGAACATCGATGCTAGATCAATACACCTTGATCCAACGGTCTACAATGAACCCCACAAATTCAATCCTTCAAGGTTTGATGTAAGTCTCTTAGTGGTATTTAATTCAAAAATTGATTACAATTACAATTTATAAGGTTGTGGAAGAATGATGAAGTGTCTGTTCCGGTTTGCACATAGGATGAGTATTGCTGTAAGCCATACAGCTTCCTAGCATTTTGAATGGGAGCAAGGACTTGCCTGGGAATCAACATGGCTAAAGCTATGATGCTTGTCTATCTCCACCGCCTACAAGCGAGTTTTCATTATTTAGACTAATTCATGGCATTATATGTATGTATACTCATTTATTAATTGATTTTCTTTGTTGTCTTTTTCAGGTGGAAGGTGATGGACTCTGATTCAAGTACTGAGAAATGGGCACTCTTCTCAAGATTAAGGAGTGGTTGCCCCGTGCAAGTGACACGTATTACCAACATAGAATAATACCCCATTACAATTAATTAAGAACTTAAATAAAGAGTTGGTCACTTTAAGGAAGTTAATCCTATTTGTTTGAAAAAAATGTCAAAAATAGCTTATAACATTTGATCTTTTGATTATTTTTATTTTTATTTTTATTTTTTGGTATAAATAATCACTTAACGTTTTATTTTCGTTTAAATTTTACTCTTATTGGATGAAAACCGTTAATCAACTAACAGATAACACTTGAGGCTGACGTGGCATGTTTGCATGGCATGGAAAGATGACGTGGCAATGCCACATGGCACCTTACTGACGTGACACCATCCGATTGGTTAAAAATATTTTTAAAAAAATAATTATTTTATATATTTTTTAAAAAATAAAATATCCTAAAATTTTCAAAAATTTTCAAAATAATCCCCAAGACCTTAAACTCTCAAATTCAGCCACTCATGTCGGCGTTGGCTGCGTTGCCGGCGATGAAATAAAGCGCCCTTCTCATGCCGAACGACCCACACACTGTTCGGCTTTCGTTCTGCCGTCGTTCGTCGTGAATCGTTCAAATGAACCATTCGACGATTTTGCCTTCGTCTAGCATTTCGCACGATGTCGGTTGACTTCCGACGATGAGGTGGTGGAGTAAATGATCGTGATGGTCTGGCGACCGATATAGTGAGCGGCGGCGTGGCAATCGACGATGGAATCGGCTCAAATCGAGATTTGAGTTTGGGAGAGTTAGGGATTTCGAAATTTTGGGGTTATTTTGTAAAACTTGGAAAATTTAGGGCTATTTTTAAAATAAAAAATATTTTTAACCAATCAGATGTCACGTCAGCAAAGAGCCACATGGCATTATCCGATTAGTTAAAAATATTTTTAAAAAAAATTAATTTTTTTTTTATTTTTTAAAATGCCATATTAGCAAAGTGCCACGTGGCATCCCCATGTCATCTCTCTATGCCATGCAAACATGATACGTCAGCCTCAGACATTTACAGTTAGTTTAGTAACGGTTTGCATCTAACGGGGTAAAATTTAAACGAAAATAAAACGTTAGATGATTGTTTACACTAATAAAAAAATAGGAACTAAAATGACCAAAAAACCAAACGTTGAAGACTACTTTTAACTTTATGACTATTTGTATATATACAAGGCCATCCTATAAGTCTAGAGATGAAACTGAGGTTAGGCAAAATGTTGTCTGATTCTTACCACTCACTCAACTAAATACCACATTATAAATTATATCCAAAGGTACGTGTGTATGTATATGTGTTGTTAAATAAATGAAGTGTTTTTATTTTACAAACATGAATAAAGTAGAGCAAAAGTTATTTTCTCTTGGGATATTTCTAGCTTTGGGCAGTAAATCACTAAATCCATCGAAGGTTCTAATTATATTTTTTGAAAGCTAGGGAAACATTCTAATTTATTAGTCCATCTTTATTATTACAATTTCATTTTGTACTTTATAAAAATTAAAAAATTAGTTTATTTGAATAATAATATTAAATCTTGATGTTAAATCGTCAACATGAAAACTAATAGCTCAATATTTTCCAAGTAAAAATAATAAAAAAAACAACAAATCAACAATTAACCCAACAAATTAGTGAAAAAATCAGCCATTGCAGTTTTCGTTTTTACTATTTTACTATCAACATTTAGATAACGTTTTGTTTTTTTATATAAAGTATGAGGATGATTTTTTTAAAAAAATAAAGTAGATGAAAGGTTTTTGAGTGTAACAACAGGCCCGCCTGTGGTGGTGCTTGACGCGTTTTTACGAAAAATATTTGGGATAGAGTCGCCACCTATCTTTTTTAATTTATGTGAGATTGAATCATCTGAAAACCCGACCATTTTAATAAAATTTGTTTTTGTGTCATTTTATTAAAACAACGAGGTTTGGTATGTGAAACCAAAAAATATGTTCGAGAGTCAGTTACGTGTGGGGAAAGATGAGCACCCCACAACGCCCAAAATTGGCACATAGTCGATTACATATTGTCTAAATGATGTGAATTAAGAATTCGAATTTAATTTAAAATTTGTGATCCCTTAAATATTTAAACGAATATTTCTTTGTATAAAAGGAATTTACACTCCCACCCCAGGGCATAATTTCTGTTAGATTCCCGAATGAAGAGATTCTATTTTCAAGATCATAATTTATAATCAAAAGACGATATTTTATAATAGGGACTAACGGAAAACGACGCCTTTTACGTACGAGGTACGTTTTTCACGATAATCCCTAAAAACATTACACAAATAATAACAATACTAGTAATAAAAATATGTAACATATAATTATAATAATAATATAATGGAATATAATATAATAAATATAATAATGATAGTAACAGTATAATATATAACAATATAACATTTAATAATATAATATTAATAAAATAATAATAATAATAATAATAATAATAATATAGCCATAAATAAAAAACAGTGATTGAAATGAAATAAAACGAGAATTAAAATGTAAAATTATAAGGATGCAAAGGTGGGAGGACTGAAAGTGCAATTTGCCATTTCACTTGAAACGCGCGGATCCTCCTGTCCGGGTCAGGTTAGAGCTCGGGTTGAAGAGTGTCAAAACGATGTCGTTTCGATAGGGATATAAATACTTTTTTATCCAAAAAATTCATTTGCAACAAATAATTCGAATTTTTTTTCCTAATTTTCTCTCAACTCTCTCCCGGCCAAGCCTCCACCTCCATCCAAGGATCAGCCGCGTCGCCATCATATGCCACCGACGGCCACTGCCGTCTGTGGTGACCGGAATACATGCAAGGATGCAGACGACTTAGATAAGGTTTCTAAACTCGAATCTTCTTTATTGTGAGAATTTGAGAAATCTTTTTTTTTTTTCCAATTTGAAAAAAAGGGTCCCTATTACATTGCATGTTGGGTTTTTATAACCCATTTTTTACAATATAATATAAAAGCTTTGTTCTCAGATATTGATCCCCTTTTTTTGCAGGTTTGAAGTGGTGGAGCAGGCGTGGGCGGCATAGTGGCCAATGGTGTCACGCGTGGCAGCCACGGGGCACTGAATCGCGGCGCGTGGCGGCCACGCACGAGGGAAGCTGTAGGGTTAGGGTACGGCAATAGTTAGGTAGGGTAAAGGTTTATCATTTAGGGTTTTTTAGGGCTAGGTTAATTTGGGTTTGATGGGTATAATATTTGGGTTTGGTTATTAATATTGCTGGCTTTCAGGCCCGAATGAATTGGGTTACTACAGCCGCCCCTCTTTGCTCATGGTTGTATAACGACAATAAATCAAAGATAAAAAAGAACCCAATTCTTCCGGTTTGATTCGGCTATACTCCGTGCGGCATCTTCTGTCTTTGATCTTCTTCTCTACTATCGAAAAGGTAAACTGGGTGATCTGTTCCTTTGTATTTTCAAGGAGACATGATCTGTTGTGTTTATTCCACTGCAATTTTAGGGAGATAAACCCACCAGTGTATTTATTCCATTGCATCGTCATGGAGATGAATTTGGAACCATGCTCATTCCTCTGCATTTTTAGGGAGATAAGGTTGTTGTTGTACTCATTCCGCTACAATTTCAGGGAGATGAGTCTATCATGACTTTGTCTGTTCCACTGTAAATTTAGGGAGATGATTCTTGGTGTCTATTTTGCTGCATCTTCTAGGAGATGAACTTACTTGTGTATTCATTCCATTGCATCCTCAGGGAGATGGATTTGGAACTGTGCTCATTCCTCTGCATTTTCAGAGAGATGAGGTTGTTGTGCCTTTATTAGTTCCACTGCAAATTCAGGGAGACAAGTTTGCCGTCTCGTTCGTTCCACTACATTTTCAGGGAGATCAACTTGTTATTTCGTCTATTCCACTGCAATTGTAGGGGGACAGATTTGTCGTCGGGTTTATTCTACTGCATCGTTAGAGAGATGAACTAGTGGTTGTATTTATTTTGCTACAACTTTAGGGAGCTACACTTGTTGTTGTGCTCATTCCACTATAGTTTCAGGGAGATGAGTTTACCATCATGATCATTCCACAACAACTTCAGGGAGATGAGTTTACCATCATGCTCTTTCCACAGCAACTTCAGGGAGATGAGTTTGTGATTTTGTCTATTCGATGTTGAGTTGATCTGTTCTACCACTTGTTGAAGAGACAGAATCTGTAAAACTTGTTTTGCAGACATATTTAGGATGCTATGAGTTATATGACCCTATCTTAAGCATGTCTAATGAATACATAAATGATTCTAGTGTAATATCCCCCACCCGGCCTGGTAAGAAACCGGGTCGAAAGACGTTATCGATGAACATATCGGTGATCGGTACAGTGAAATCAGACCATAATCAATAGTTAACCAATGAATTGCTTGACAGATAAGTTAATGCCAATACCGATGGCTTGGGGTTTCAATACAATACTTGAATTATCAATTAATGACTGATTTAAGCTTTTTACGAGTTTTAGAGGCTACATTGCAATTTATGTAATTTAGAGGTCCTTGCTTGTAATTAACTATACTATAATAGAATTTAATCCATGATCAATGTTCATACAAGTTTTTAGTTTAATCAGAGTTCATTTACTAGTTCAATTAAACCATGCAATACTTAGTGACCAATTTGTAAACTATTCAAAATTATGTTCAATGCCTTTTTAACAGAATTAACTACCCTGTATCGATACGCTTTGGAGTTTTATCGATACGAATACACATAAATCTTATCTTCATTTAACTCTACCCAAATCTTGTATCGATACACCATCCCCCGTATCGATACCGATTGACCCGTTTTGATACACCATAAGGTCATACCGATACAATTTATTTTCTATACCTCACTGCCAAGACCCGTATCGATTCACCCCCTTCTTTGTATCGATACACCCTATTTTCCCATGTCTAATTATACAAGGCTGTATCGATACAGTTGGACCCGTATCGATACGTTTGCCCTGTAATGACAGATTTTAGCTAGTTTTTAACCTATTTAACTTGTTGAACGATGTCCAAATGCAATGAAATTTTACCAGCAGCTTTTAAGCACTGAAATCTATTAACATGCAAAATTTCATGATCAAATGAATCCATTTACCACGTTTTCACTAGATAGGCCAAATATGCTTGTTTGGTACTTTTAACCAAAACATTAACATGACCACAATGAGCATTTAAACCTTTTAACATAGTGGACTACATATACATACAAAATGGGACTAAATCAACTTGTCTAGACCCTATGCCACCATTCTAGGAGTTCAAGGACTAGATTAACATTACATAGGGGATTATGACTTGCTTCAAAATGCTCATTGCTCCGATCCTTGATCCAACTATACTTTAACCTAAAAATGCATGAAAATGAGATGCATTAAGCTTACTTAGCCTAGTGAGGTAGTCATAAATAATAAAATGAACATCAATGGAAGAAATGACATGTGTATCAATGTAAATGCATCTCAAATCACATTCTAACAATACTTGCAATGCTTAATCACTTATTTTTCCTTGGATCGACATGTAATGTGGATACGCGAATTCCCATCCACAATCGCCAACAATGAATGGTCAATATCCTCCAACATCACCAATAAGACCAACGCAATCACATCCCGCCAATATTTCCTAATAGAGCCTTAGCTCGAGGACCGTAGTCCACTCCATACCAATGAGCTCATGAATTCTATGGTATGCCAATTGTATCCCATGTTCATTCGTATCCAAGAATTCAATACTTATCAATGTCAATGACAATAACAATAGCAATAATGATAACAATAACAATACGGTAACAATGACAATAATCACATAACATATTCAATTTACCCTTTTTCGATGCTTAATGATATCAAAGATCGTATAAAAATTCAACAATCAACTTGACAATATACTGAGCTTACCCAATCTTACCGGTGGTACCTCCTACGAGGTTTCAATACAAACATACCTTGGTCAATGATGTTGATGCAATGATTCAATATCAACAAATTCGAGAAAGACACCTAACCAATCCCTTGACTCTGACTACATTCACCGATAATTTTGAGGCTTTCAAGTTCACGGATGACAACTCTTTTGCTCTTGGGCTTGGTGGAATTGGAAGGATTTGGAGATTCTTCACCTTGAATCTCTTGTGCTACAATGAAACAAGGATTTATAAGGATTTCAATACCGATAATAGATTCATAGCAGATTAATAGCCATGAAAAACAATAACAATTAAACTATGATATCCTTAAAGAATTTCTAGGGTTCCATGATCCTTAGACATTGAAATTAAACATGGTTTAACCCTGAAATCAACAAATTAATGAAGGACTTTTGCTTACCCGATCGATAACTACATTATAGAATTAAGAATTTGAAAGAAAGCAAAGCTTAAACAAATCTCCAGTGGAGGTGCTTGCTTGAGAGAAGATAAAGATGAAGATGGAGAGGTGCTTGCTTGGAGTCTATCTGGTAAGCTTCTTCATTTTCCCCTTTTTTCTATTGTTTTCAATTAACTTTCCTTCAATTGAAGGAATTCAATATCCTAATCCCACGTATGTGGTGATTGGGCTTAAGGAGGGGCTAATCGCAATATTAGTCCCTTAACTCTTAATTATCTATACTTTGTTACTCCAACTTCTAATTCTCTTAATTTGGTCACTAAACTATGTTTCAAAGCTTACAATATGGTCCTTAACAATGTCAATGGTTAATCGGGATTCAATAAGCTAATAATGTGTCATTTAATCAAAGTTCAACTCTTGAATTTTGACTTTTCGATGTTAGATTCCTGGTTACCAGAATCAAATTCCGACTAGGCCCAGTTTTGGGATGTTACAACTCTTCCCCCTAAAGAAAAATTTGTCCTCAAATTTTTACCTGAATCAAAAAGATGCGGGTACTGACTTCTCATCCTTTCTTCTGGTTCCAATGTAGCTTTTTCAACTTTGTGATTCCTCCATAATACTTTAACTAACAGAATGTTTTTGTTTCAAAGTTTTTTGACTTCTCTTACCAATAGGGAATTCATGACATGTTGATAAGTGTTCAAAAGTACTATTTTTCTTACCTTTTTACTCATATTATTGTTAGACTTAGGCTCATATTAGTTGCATAATTAGTCATTCATGCATTAATTCATGTTTCCTTCCATCGTTGAGCTTGATTACATAACTTGGTAGTTTTTGTAGGAAAAGATGCTGCTTTGGTGTGTTTTGTGTGTATGTGTAGAATCACTTGCCAAAGCAAGGCTAAAACTAGTTGCCAGGGTAATGCATGAAGGAGATGCCGAGCTAGTTGCCAAGGCAATGCATGAAGGAGATGCTGAGCTAGTTGCCAGGGCAATGCATGAAGAAGATGTCGAGCTAGTTGACAGGGCAATGCATGAAGGAGATGTCGAGCTAGTTGCTAGGGTAATTGTCGACAAAGAATAAGGTGATATGGTAGTCGAAATTGATAACTAGACAAGCCCAAGATGACTGGAGCAAAGCTAAATCCCAAAGAAGTTTGATTTCCATAAAGAGGTTAAAGAAGAATTAAATCCCAAGAAGGTAGGAGAAGTTCTAGAAGGAATATAATTATAATAAATAATTATATTCTTTAAAGATAATTTAATTCCAACTTAACTTCCTCCTCAAAGAAGGACTTTGACCTAGCCCTATAAATTAGAGGCCATGCCATCAACTCAAAGGGGAGAGAGTAGAAAGAATTTTCGACAAGCTTCAAGGGAAGATCTCGACAAGAAGGCTTCATCTATCCTTCATCTTTTTCTTTCTTGTTCAATTAGGTTCATTCTAGGAATTCTTTGTCTTGTGTTTCTTTGGAACCTAGCCATGAACTAAATCTATTTGGCTAAGGTTATTGTGCCTTGTAGTTGTGAGAAACAATTGGATTTTGTTTAGGTAATAAGAGTTTGCACTTTTCTATTCAAGGTTTATTCATTCTTGATTCTTATTTTTGTTTGTGAGTGAATTGGGAGAGGATCTCGTAACTTCATCTATTTATCTGATATCGGGAGAGTTAGATTCAAGAAACGAATGAATATGATCTTTATTCAATCTATTTATTGTGAAGATTAATCCGGCTTAGGAATAAGTTAAGGATTTCAAAGGCTAAAAGGAACGCAAGATTGATTGTTGTTCACCCTTGATTCACGCAGAGATGTATTATCAAGGCATGCACAAGTAGCTAGAGTTTTGACTTAGGGATAAGAAGAAACATTGGAGAACGCTCTTCTGAACCTTAAGTTGCTGCCTAGACGTCCAAGTAGTTGCCCAGCTAGTCGCCCAGGCAACCATTGAGTAGTTGCCAAGGCAACCCCATTGTGCAAGTTGCCACGGCAACTGAGTTGCCCTTGCACTCTTTTACCAAGACGATCCAATCGGCTATCACACCTCAACTCACAATAACCTGGCCTATCTATCTCATTTGATCTCATCTATTCTTTTACTTTATTGCTTTCTAGTTTAGTTATTAGTTAAACTCCTATAATCCTCTACTTGTGTTTTTACTTTTTATAGTGCTAGAGATTAGATTCTTGAAGTGGCACCAACCCCTATGGAGACGATATTTTTATACTATAACTTGCGACGTGTACACTTGCACAATTGCAGAGCACTTATTACGCGCAACACATGTAGCGGGGATGGAGGAGCATGAATCCTATCTGCATAAATTTTACACTTGTGGCATCTCTTGAAATAGTTGATACAGTCCCCTTCCAGTGTGGACCAGTAGTAGTTGAATCTCATAATTTACCTCGACATAGTAAAATCATTAACGTGTGTCCCACATACACCCTCATGGACATCTTCAAGGATATTTTTGGCTTCAACAACATCTACACATCGCAATAGCGCTTGATCTTTTCTTCTTTTGTACAAGATCTCTCCGTCTAGGACTTATTCGCTTGCTAGCCTTCGTAGCGTCATCTTTTCATTTTCAGTAGCCTGATCTGGGTATTCACGACTTTTTATGTACTACAAAATGTCTTGATACCAAGGATGTTCTTCTTTCTCACATTTCTCAATGCTATAGGAATAGGCAAGAGACTGGTATATACTCATTTGTATAGGCTTCAAATCAGACTACTTGTTGACTTTAATCATCGAAGACAGAGTAGCCAAGGCATCTACCATTAGGTTGTCTTCTCGTGGGAGATAGTGGAAGGTTATCTCATAGCACTCTTTAATCAAGTCTGGGATGAGGTTTCGATAATCCATCAACTTGGAATATCTGGTCTCATATTCTCCTCGGAGTTAATAAATCACGAGCATGGAGTCCCCATATACTTTTAACAATTTAATCTCACGATCAATAGCCGTTTGAATCCCCATGATGCATGCTTCATATTCTGCTATATTATTTGTGCAATCAAAATCAAGCTTATTGGCAAAAGAGTAGTGATCGCCCTCTGGGGAGACCAATACTGCCCCAATTCCTTTGTCCACGGCATTGGAGGCGCCATCAAAGTTCAGCCTCCAGTACCTATTTTCTGAGGTAGCTTCCTCAAAACACATCAGATCTTTATTTGGGAAGTCAATGTTTAAAGGTTCATAGTCCTCCAGGGCTCGGCTGGATAGAAAGTCTGCTATTGCACTCTCTTTCACAGCTTTTTGGCTCATGTAAACCAAGTCAAATTCAGACAATAGAATCTGCCATCTGGCCATTCTTCATGTCAGTGTAGTCAAATCCATCAAGTATTTAAGAGGATCCAACCTTGAGATTAGCCAGGTCGTATGGTACAACATGTATTGCCTTAGTCTTCTAGTAGTCCAAATCAAGGCATAACACAACTTTTCGATTGGTGAATATCTCGCTTCACATTCTGTAAATTTCTTGCTGAGATCATAAATTACCCTCTCTTTCTTTCCTGAGTCGTCGTATGGACCCAACATACATCTCATGGAATTCTTGGAAACCGTTAAGTATAGTATTAAAGGCTTATTCGGGATAGGTGGCATTAAAACTGGGGCATTTTTCAGGTAGTGCTTGATTTTGTCAAAAGCTTCCTGATATTCATCACTCTATTCCCCTAGGTTGTGCTTTTTGAGAAGTAGAAAGATAAGATCATATTTTTTGGTTAATTGTGAGATGAACCGAGTAATGTAATTTAATCTTCCCAAGAATCCTCTTATTTCTTTATGAGTGCGCGAATGCGGTAAGTCTTGAATGACTTTGACCTTGTCTTGATCAACTTCAATGCCTTTTTCACTAACTATGAAACCCAATAGCTTTCCTGATGCAACCCCGAAAGTACATTTAGCGGGATTTAGCTTCAACTAGTATTTCCTTGGTCCCAAGAATAATTTTCTCAAGACCTCCACATGCACTCCTTCAGTTTAAGACTTAGCAATCATGCCATCGACATACACCTCAATTTATTTGTGCATCATATCATGGAACAGGGTGACCATGGCCCGTTGATATGTTACCCCTGCATTTTTAAGTCCAAAGGGCATCACCTTGTAACAGAAAGTTCCCCATTGCATTACAAATGTTTTTTTCTATGTCATCAGGATACATTCTTATTTGGTTGTAGCCTGAAAAACCATCAATCAAGGAGAACAAAGAGTGTTTTGTTGTATTATCAACCAGGGTGTTGATGTGAGACAAAAAAATTATCCTTTGGACTGACTTTATTCAAATCTCGGTAATCAACACACATTCAGACTTTATCATCTTTTTTCAAGACGGGGACTATATTAGCCACCCATTCTGAATACTTGACCTTTTGAAGAAACCCAACATCATACTATTTCTTTATCTCTTCTTTTATCTTTAGTAGTAAATCGTGTCTCATTCATCGTAGCTTCTGTTGGACTGGCTTGCAGTCTCCTTTTATGGGGAGTTTGTGTACCACCACATCTGTACTTAATCTAGGCATGTCTTGATAGGACCATGCAAACACATTTTTAAACTCTATGAGAAACTCCATCAGATTATGTCTTGTTTTTGTGGTGATGTATGTGCCAATCTTCACCTCATTATTTTCATTATTTTCTCTCAGGCTTACAATTTCTATTGACTCTTTGTGAGGCAAGATTTGTTTTCCATCTTGTTCTACCATTCTTAATAGGTCATGAGACGTATCACAATCTTTATTTTCTTCAAAGTCCCATCTCGCTCAAAAATAAGTTTTGGATCAGTCTCAGTGTTGCTCGATACATCGATATCGGGGGACTTGACACGAAATAATGACATCCATTGAACAAATGAATTAAGAATGGGTAATTTGTGTGGGATAGGTATATGTGACGAGAAAGAAATAAAAAAATGAAAATGAATAAAATGTTTGCCAAAGATAACACAAAAAGTATCATTTCATTGACATAAAGATAGTAAGCTTATGCCCTTTACAAAAAGACCCTTATTGCTCTCGGGCAAGAGTAACAAGTGTGTTCTGAACATTACTCTGAAATATTCTTAAACACTGTAGGGAGTTCTTCAGCGGTCTAGTTGTTCAAAACAGTTCTATGGGTAGAAGGACGAATTCCCCTTAGATACAATCCTACACCTCCTTTAGTGGTGACAACATTGATGTCCAAAGCTCCTAATATCCTTCCCAGCTCACTTTCTTCATCTTTCTTAAGCTGTTTGGGGTGGATGAATCCTCCAGGCACAAAATTTTTAGAGAGCTGAGGAAAAGTCAAAGGTTCCTAGTTGACCTATTCTCCTTTCAGACGGGTCTTCCCCCTCTCCTGCTTTTTCACAACCTCATTCCTCTCTCCACCGTCAGTTTGATTCCCATTCTTGTTATTTTAAACAACTTTGGGGTGGGAATCCGACTCCTTTCGGAAATGAAGGTTGCATCGACAAACTTAAATGATTGGAATGAAGGTTACATCAACAAACTAAAATGATTGGAATGAAGGTTGCATCCCACTGTTAGTTTGATTCCTATTCTTTTTGTTTTAGACAACTTTGGGGTGAGAATCCGACTCCCATCGATGATGAAGGTTGCGTTGACAAATTCAAATGACCATAATGAGTACTCAACGACCTTCTCATCAATTTCTATGTAAGGGGCATCACTAGTGATGGAAGCTATGATGTATTCTTCGGCATCCACAGTGACAAGCCGCCCATCAAAGACAAACTTTAATTTCAGGTGTAGTGACGATGGCACTGCCCCGGCTGAATAGATCCAGGGTCTTCCCAATAAAAAATTATATGTGGGTTTGATATCCATTACCAGAAAATCAACATCATAGGTGTTTGGGCCCACTAGTAGTGGTACTTTAATTTTCCCTATCACATTTCTCTTAGTACCATCTAAGGCTCGAACTATGGTATTGCAAGCCTTCATATGAGAACTGTCTACCGAAAGTTTGTTTAGGGTGGCCAATGGTAGCACCCTTAGAGCGAATCCATTGTCAATTAGGACCCCTGGCAATGTATAGCCTTTGCACCAAGTAGTTATGTGCAAGGCCTTGGTGGACCCTATACCACCTGGGGTATCTCGTCATTATTAAAATGGATGAAATTATCAATATTCAGATTATTTGCCAACTTGTCCAACTTGTTTACCAAAATGTCATTAGGAATGAAAGTCTTGTTCAGTACCTTCAACAGTGTATTTCGGTGTGATTCTGAACTCAACAGTAGAGATAATATTGATATACGAGCCGGTAGTCTACGGAGGTGTTCGACAACACTGTATTCACTATGTTTCAAGAACTTTAGGAATCATTTCACTTCTTCCTCTTTGACTGGCTTATTGATTGATGATTCAACATCAATCTTTTTCTTGGGCTCAACTATCAAGGCTTTTCCCTTAGGTTCATCTGCTTTGCCATATCGTCTTTTACTTTTGGTGTAGAGATTTACTTCCCTTAAAGCAGTCTTTGGAGCATTATTTCCTTGAATTATTATTCCATAATCGTACCTCCATGGAACTTTCTTGTTATCCTTATAAGGAAAAAGACCCAAATTTTGAATTGTGATCTTCGGTGTGATTCTGAACTCAATAGTAGAGATAATATTGATATATGAGCCCATAGTCTGCGAAGGTGTTCGACAACAATGTATTCATCGTGTTTTAAGAACTTCAGGAATTTTTTCACTTTCTCCTCTTTGACTGGCTTATTGATTGGTGATTCAGCATAATTCTTTTTTTCGGGCTTAACTATCAATGTTTTTCCCTTAGGATCTTCTACTTTGTCATATCGTCTTTCGCTTTTGGAGCAAAGATTTACTTTCCTTGAAGCGGTCTTTAGAGCATCATTTCCTTGAATTATTATTCCACAATCGTACCTCCACAGAACTTTCTTATTATCCTTGTATGGAAAAGGACCCCGTTTTTGAATTGTGATCTTCGGTCCTGCACCATCAACTACTTCGCATTTCCTTGGTCCTGAGATGATCACGACCGGGAAATTGTCACCATGGTTATTCTTAGGGGATTCTTCTTCTATAGCGCAAATGTTCGCTTCTTCAAAAAACTCTAACTCTTTGTTATCAATTAAACTTTGGATAAGAGCTTTAAACTCTGCACAATTTTGGATGCCATGATTTTCATCACCATGAAATAGACAGTGGTCTTCGGAAGCTCCCTTATTGTCTCTTGAGCCTTGCAACAAGCCCATTTCGACCATCTTTTTCCATACCCACTTCAATGTAGACTTCACCTCCTCAATATGGGTTTTGATTCTTCTACTCCCGTTGCTGACGATTGCATTTACTCCTGGCTCGACATGATTGGGTAGTGGGTTCCCAACTGTACCTTACCCCGCGGAGTCATCAAATCTTACAACCCCTATTTTTATAAATTTTTCAGCAAGCTTCCTGAAAGTAATAGAGTTCTCGATAAAGTACCCCACGATCCTTGCGTGATAATCACGCTAAGCATTGGGATCGTAGCATTTTGGGTAAGGGGGTTGTATTGGTTTCGTATAAAATAGAGACACCACATGTGCATTATACAAATTCTTGTATAACTCCCCGTATATTACCAGGATATGAGTCAATTCCATATCTTCCACCTTTGCTCTTTGATTAAATCTTTGCTTCGAGGAAGTTTGGGCATTTGAGGTTGCAACTTTGGGTTGCCGACTGTCAGCGGCTTTGAATAGCTGACATTATAGAGACTTGTATTGCTTGCTTCGACCTCATTCCTTTTATAGTTTGGTTTTTTCAAGTTTTCCTCGTCTTCAATCTTTCTACTTCATATTGCATTTTAAATCATTTTTAATTCATTATCATGTCAGAGAAGTCTTTCGTAGCACCTACTATCATGCGGTCGAGGAATAGTTTCTTCAGTGTGCCGACGAAGAGCATCACTGTCTCTTTTTCTATTAGCAACAACTGCACTTGGGTTACTACATCTTTCCATCGTTGCTCATATTGCCTGAAACTCTCATTAGGTTTCTTTTCCATATTTTGCAATGTAAACCGATCAGGAGTTATGTCAATAACATGGCTGTATTGTTTAATGAATGCCTGCGCTTGATTCCAAGGGTTAATTTTGGCATGACTCAACTGGTTGTACCATCTTGTAGCGGATCCTATTAGACTATCTTGAAAACAGTGGATTAAGAGGGGTCATTGTCAATGTACCCTGTCATTCATCTAACGAACATTGTAATATGAGCTTTGAGACAAATAGTCTCATTATACTTTTCGAAATCAGACATCTTAGACTTCGAAGGTAGCACCAAATCGGGAACCAAGCTTAACTCTCTTGCATCCACTCCCAGAACTTGGTCTACATTTTATATAGTCTTGAATTTTTCTTCCAACTGTTTCCATCGATCCTCGAATTGTTTGGGTAGCTCGACCTTTATTTTGTCGATTTCATTAAAATCCAGAATAAGGTATTCACTAGGGTCATCCTGAACTACCACTCGTCATCGCAGGGAAGATTCGGCCTGACCAACCTGTGGCTTTGCTATGGAAGTCTCCACTAGAGGATGGGTCTTGCCGAGAGGATTACACGAATCTTCTATCAGTGTACTGGGATTTATAACTACTCATTTCTTATTTTTGGGATCCCTTCCAGCCAACATCTCAGTTATCTTTGCTAACAAATCTTCTTGCGACTGCGAAATATGGGCATGAGTCTCCTATTGCGTTTTCTCTAACTTACTCTCAATATCCTTCTTGATATCTTCACATGCTTTCTCAACTTTTGTCAATCTCTCTCCCATGACTTTAGCTTTGCTTCTGGTGAAGTAAGAGTGTTGAATCTCTGGGTTTGTATGTCCCAGAATTAATGCGATAATAATTTTTTAAGAAATTAAAATCGTAGTAAGAATAATATAGTATGATGCATCATGATGCGAACCCAAATGCGAGAATATGATGTACATATAAAACACATATTATATTAGTACCACAACATATTTTACACAAAATATGTTGATTTCAGTATAACTTTCAAAAGGAAACTTGCACTAGAACAAGTTTCTTTACATAAGGTGGGTCTACTTCACATATACTGCTTGGCCTTAACACTCATAATCTTGATCTTCTTGAATAGCCATGCCATCTTCTTGTCCCGATTAGATTTCGAATTAATTTGCAAGCTCAGAACATCAACCTGAATGGCTAGAGTCTAGAGGTGCTCTGCTACTTCTCGTACTTGGACGAGAGCTTATGTCATAATATGGTCTCTATCCTAAACTTGATCCTGAGATTGTTGCAGTCGTGCCTCCCAACAGCGATCATTCCACTTTTGAACTTCTTCGAAATTGTTAATTTGCCTATGGCAAGTCTGCAAAGCTATTTCTAATTCCTCGACTTGTTTTGTCAAAGTTTCATTCTTCTCCATGTTTGCTTTTAACTCAGCTACAGAGTCTCGATTACGGTGTCTCTATAGGGAGTCTTCTAGCTCAATAATTCATCCCCTTAGATTCATATTCTCGGTTCTACTTCCAAACAATTCTTCCTGCATGGTTATTTGTTGTGTCTGAACATCTTTGAATCTTCTTTCCCAAGGATCAACTCGTTCTTTTTCCTTTCGGATTTCAAGCTTCTATTTGGCAGATGTCTTTCTGAGTCCGGCATATTTTGCTGTTGCGCAGAGCTTTTTGTAATCAACCCGTAGACTGTTCAAATCTTCTTTAGCTTTGTTTTTTCACTTCTTCAGCCTTTCAATCTCTTATTCCTGATATTGTATACCGAACTTCATTTGGTTCCTTTCGTTTTTTAACCTTGACAGCTGGCTTTCCATCACGAAGTATTTCTTTTCAAAATCATGCTTCACGATTTCCATTTATGAGGGATCGACCTACAAATTTTCCTTCACCGATAAATTATTTTCTGGATTTGGTAAAGGAACATCATCATTAATTCTTCTGCTTCTCCACCGTTGATATTCTGGCGTAACTCTAGGTTTTTCATCGAATGACTCTATCTTGCAAATATGCTTCCATGCCTTAGTGATTATGAAAATAGTTTTCTTGTAATCTTTATCCTTGTATGAAAATTCGCAAGTAGCAAGCCCTCTTGTTTCCAAGATGACCTGCCTCGACCTATATTGCCTAGATACTAGTAACAGAGCATATCCAGTTCCACCCCATATTCCAAGTAGATGGACTCAGTCATAATCTCTACATTTGTATATAATACTGTTAGGGAAGAACCAACGTTCTTTCTAGACGACATCTCTCTCCTGAAGGTTTCAGAAAATAGTAATCCATTTGTCATGAGAGATGTTCTCCTACCTTCGTGTGGACACTAGATCTTTCAGTGGCGAGTAATTCTCAAAGCATGCTCGATAAAAAAATTTCTCCAGCTTCCAAAAGTAGCTATGAAACTAGACCAACAAAAGCTGGCCACAACCGATGAACCTCCCCTCCCCGCTTTTTCTACAAGCATTGAAAGGCCTAAAAGTTTTGGCTAAAATTGATGGGACAAGGGTAATTCCTTTGTCAAGGTGATCGAACAGTTCTATAATAGCATCATCAATATATCCCACTGATTTGGGAAAGATAACCAAATCGTAGATGTCTAGGGAAAATATTTTAACCTATTTTTCTCGCTTGGATTAAACTTGGATTAGGTCTCGTATGGATTTTTAGGAGATGCACGTGGTTTCACTTTTTTTTAATCTTGGCTTTAGCCTATTGTTCGTCCATGCCAGTCATTTTAGCGGCTTTTTCTAAAACGCTGAAGAATTATGAGACTTGAAGTAGGCTTTATCGACTTGGATTTTTAGGCAACAGATCAAAACAATGTATTCTTCAATGGTTGGTACCAAATCAACATCTCCTAGAGTAAAGCAATTGTTGGGAGGATTCCAGAACTGGACAAGGGCTCGAAATAAGCATCTAGCAGGTAAGGTAAATCACCGTAGTTGCTTTAGAACAACTGCTTGTTTTCTTTGTCCCACAAGTACCAATTGTTTTTAACTTCCGCAGTTGGTTATAAGTCGATATAATACTAGTGAGATCCTAGAGCTCTGACTTTTCACCTTCTAGCAAACTGTCCCCTCTCCGGTGCTGAGTCTCTTCTGACCACTTCTGCACGCCTAGGTTTCCTTCCACCCTATCAAGAAATCTATTCTCCATATTAAATCCTTTATAACGGTTGAACTTGCCTCAACACCATTTATTTCTTGTAAATGAAAATTTAATGCAAGAACAAAAGAAAATCAAAGATAAAATAAAACATGTTAGTCTCGATATAAATAATAAAATAATAAATAAAAGCTGAATTAAATTTCCCTAGAACATGTTTTTTTACCCAACATGCTTTCGAAAAGATAATCCTACCCATCATGCTATCTACTCGCATTCTTGTTTTGCATAAAAGAAGAGACATGATATCAAATTATTGCGAAATAAATAAACAATACTAAAATTAAATGGCATAATTGAAAAGAAATTAAAACCCCCATCATTCTCTATTGTACACTTGTAGGGTGACTCTCTAAACGGGCAGAGGTTCGGTATGGCTCTAGACAAGGTAGGCTCCTATGGTTCACTACATGTGGTTTGGTTTTAACAAAGGTACCCGAATTGTACTTACTATCCTTCTAAGGCTAGTAAACACAATTCAATGGGATACATTCCCCTAGGTCTGCACGGAGATGGAAATCTCACGAAGACAAAGGGACATATATCCTGGAAGCGATCCACTATCCTACACGGAGGTGGTACCTCACGAAGAAGTAGTTTCTCACTCCCACTTAAAAGAGACGGAGTTCGGGTGCATAGCTCATGATATGCAAAACGAGGGAAACAAAATTTTAAGAAACCTTTTTGTAAAGAATATAAAAGAAAAGAGGATCACAAAATAAATTAAACCAAATTTATAGTTTCCACTCATTAGGACAAAAAGTAATCGACCAGTGGCTCGACTCTCAAGAAAAAGGTACTCCCCAACGGAGTCGCCAAGTTGTAACAACGGGCTCGCCTACGGTGGTGCTTGACGCGTTTTTATAAAAAATATTTAGGATAGAGTCACCACCAATCTTTTTTAATTTAGGTGAGATTGGATCACCTGAAACTCGATTATTTTAATAAAACATGTTTTTGTCTCATTTTATTAAAACAACGAGTTCTGGTCTACGAAACTAGAAAACCAGGTTCGGGAGTCAGTTACGTGTGGGTAAGGATGAGCACCCTTACAACGCTCAAAATTGGTATATGGTCGATTACATATTGTCTAAATGATGAAAATTAAGAATTTGAATTTAATTTAAAATTTGTGATGCCTTAAAATATTTAAAAGAATATTTCTTTGTATAAAAAGAATTTACACTCTCACCCCGGGGCATAATTTCTGTTAGATTCTCGAATGAAGGGATTCTATTTTGAAAGCGGAGCCTCTTACGTACGAGGTACGTTTTTCACTCCTAAAAACATTACGTAAATAATAACAATACTAGTAATAATAATAATATGTAAGATATAATTATGATAATAATATAATAAATATAATAATGATAGTAACAGTATAATATATAACAATAATATTAACAATATAACATTTAATAATATAATATTAATAAAATAATAGTAATAGTAATATAACATAATAATAATATAGCCATAAATAAAAAATAGTTACCGAAATTAAATAAAAAGAGAATTAAAATGTAAAATTATAAGGATACAAAAGTAGGAGGACTAGAAGTGCAAGTTTCCCTTTCACTCGAAATTCGCGGATCTTCCTGTTCAGGTCGGGTCAGAGCGCGGGTTGAAGAGTGTCAAAATGACGTCGTTTCGATAGGGTATAAATACCTTCTTTATCCAAAAAATTTATTTGCAACTGATAATTCAAAAACAAAATCTCAATTTTCTCTCAACTTTCTTCCGGCCAAGCCTCCAGCTCCATATAAAAATCAAAAAATTTGCAAGAATATGCAAATCTTGAAAAATGAAAGCAATATAAAAATCTTGATACAATTTGGAATATGCAAATCTTGAAAACTGAAAGCAATATAAAAATCGAAATACACGGAGAAATTCAGATATAACGAATGAATAGATCATCAAAAACCAAATTTGCAAGAAGCTTTTGAAGCCTTGCTCCCCATTGAAAGAATGTCAAAAAAAAGGAACATTTAGGGGGGAGTTCTTGTCAGAAGAAAACAAAAAGAAACAGAAAAAATTGAGCAACCATGGTTTCTTTTGGTTTCTGAAAAGGAGAAAGAAACCTCAGATATTCCAAAATCTGTGCTGAAATATTCAAAGAAGAAACACAGGGCTTCATCCAACACTAAAACAAACACAGCAACCCATAAAACTCAGATATAACCAGGGATTAATACACAATTTCCAAATCAAGATTAGCCTTTTTTTTCTTCTTTTGCCTTACTATTTTGTATTCTAATTAACCACAATAGACACGCAGTTTTCATTTCTTTTGAGTGTTTTCTAGCATCAGACTTTTCTTCTTTTCAGCAATGAAACTATCTATTATCGACTGAAACTCTTCACTGCTCATCTCATCCATTGATTTCCTCGGCGGCTCTGTATCCCATCTCCGGTACTCCCCGGGAACTCGCCGGCTTCGTGATTCCGAAACCATTGATCGAGTTCTTCGGTACTCTGGTTTTTTATGTTTAACTGTTGAAAGGGAACGTTTTGTCTCTGTAATTGTTTCAACTCTACTGTTACTACTAGTACATTGCTGCTTGACCTTGACTTGGGAAAGAATAACCGCATTTTCCACCAGGATCTCCTCCGTGGCCGGAACAACGGAGGGTGTATTCCGGCGAGAGCTAACGTACTCATGGTAGATATCAGTATCATGGCTGATGGTTTGTTTCTGGGTCTGTTTTTGGCTAGATGAAATATAAATTACAACAACGATGATGTTTACAACGGCGAAAATGAATAAAGGATGGTTAAAAGAGGTGATGAAACGGCGACGAAAGTTTCCGACAACCTGGATAGTGTTGGGAATCAAAGTAGGGAACCCTAAACATGACAGCAAAACGAAAGAAAACCCAATGAAACGAAGACCATTCCTTAACATCCTCTCCATGTTGTACCTCCATACAGCATCTTCTTTCTCTGCCTTAACGTTATCAAAATCGAAAATATCCATGTTTGGTTAGCAAAAAAAAAAGGGGGGGGGGGGAATGAAAGAAGAAGGTTCAAGGTCGCTTTCAGATTATTAAAAGAGAGAGAAATGCAGAAAAGCCAGAGTTGGAATCTGGTTGCAGTATTGTTTTTGCGGGTCTTAAAAAGATTTTTGGTACGGGGCTTTTGAAAACTGAATGATTTGAATAGATTCATAGGGGCTTTTATATAAATAAGTGAATTCTCCAACCCTTGCATGAAAAAAGAAGAAAAAAAATAAAAATTGGGAATGATTAGTTGAAGGGTAAACATGATCATTGGTCACTAAACAATTTCCACTTTCTTATTTTAGCTATCAAACTATTATTTATGCAAAATCATCACTAATGTTACGTTTCTCTTATTTTGGTCACTAATGTTACGTCTTTTTCCTGTTTTGGTCACTAATATATTACTTTTTTCTTATTTTGGGTACTAAACTATTCTTGATTTTTCACTTTTTGTGAATTTTTTAACGGCGGGTGATCAAAATAAAAAATACCTAACACTAGTGATATTTTACTAAAAATAATAGTTTGGTAGCTAAAGTAAAAAATTAGAAATAATTTAGTGACCAATGTACCCTTATTTGAAATATATATTGAAGTATGACCCAGGGCAGGGGAGAGAGACCCACCCGTGGGGTTGGGGAGACTTATTATAATCTTTTGATATTGCTTGATAATTTTTTTAATAATTTTTAATAATATTTTTAAATGTGTTAGATAATTTTTAATAAAAATTATATGATACATTTTTGTGAGATAAATAATTATTCATCATTTAAGAAAGAGCATTTTTAAAAATTTTATTTTGTTTCTTTTACAAAAAAATATAACTTAAATTTAATTTTTAACATTTGATTTTAGTCTATCAAATATCAAATTAATTGGAGTATTTATTTTTTACTTTAATTTATAGTAATTTGATATTTTTAATTATCATTTCTATTGTTAATTTGTTATGTCTTCAATAAAGTCGTTATAAAATTTATTAAAACAGAACAATCTGAACGATGGAAATGTGATAATTCTTTTAAATGAAAATTAATTTTGATAATCATGAAACTTCTTTATTTTTATTTTTTTTCGTAAATTGAACGAGAATTGCCTCAATTTAGGTGACATGAATTCGTGTAGTATTGAAAAAATTTATTGACAATTTATTTTTATAGTCTAATGTATAAATATAACAACACAAGAATTTAATATTAGGGTGTATAAATATAAGAAATCCTTTAAGGAAAAATTATATGTTGAGAACTAAAGACTGACAATTAATATTCCAAAATTTGCTAGTATTAAACTAAGATAATTAGGTAATTGGTTCTAGACTACGCCTAATATATTTGACTCGAGACCCGAAATCGACCCGAATACGATATCCCAAAACCTGAAACAAACGAACTGAAACGAAATTGAACTAAATTTTAGTTGAACAAAAAATGGACCTTAACTGATTTTCAACCGAACCGAATGGAGTCGAACTGATTTTCAACTGAACCGAATGGATCCGAACTGATTTTCAACCCAACCGAAGGCAACCCGAAATAAAGAAAAGATATTAAAATAAATAAAGAACGATAGAATGTAAATTGTCGCACAACTCACCAAAAAGCCAAATATAGATGCTATATAAAGTCATATATAGGGTGTAAAAACCTAACTCGACTTGAAAATCCAACTGATCTCTTATTAATCCGATATTAACCCGACTTGAAGTCAATCAACCCGATATTAACTGAACCAAAAATCAACCGACTCGACCCGATAATCGAACCAGACCCAAACCGACTCGAACTTAAACCAAATGTAATCAGACCTGAAATGACCCAAACTAAACGACCCGTTTACCACCTCTATCTAGACCCACTAAAAACAATTCCATTCTCTCTCCCTCTCGGTAGAATTAAAATTAATTTTAAAATTAAAAAATAGGTAATATAATCACGCACAGACAAATACACTAGTGAAAAAGTGAGAAACAATTCAGCCTTTTTTTTCCTGGTAAACTTCTGATCCATCAAGTGGGCTACTTTCGTTTTTAGATTTTGTAAATATCTCTTAGTGTGCGTTTGGTTTTGTTGTGGTAGATTTAATTTTGACTCACTGTGATTTCGTAAAATTAATTTTGAGTAAAATTAATTTTGAAGCAACGTGTTTTTTGTTTGAATTTTTTAATGTAAAAAATGATTTTGATAAATGAATATTGTTTGGGTGATATTGATCAAAATCACGTTCAATTGAGTAGAAACTAAAAAAAGACATGAATTATATTAATATAATATAAAAAAATTACAAATAATAATTACAATAAATAGGTTAAAAATATAAGTAAATAAATAAACAAAAATTAAATAAAATAGTTTTTTAAGAAACCAAACAAATTTATAAAATTAGAGTTCACTAAGAAAATGATATAATATGTGTTCATGAAATATTATATATATAATTGGATCTAAATAAAGTTTTAAAAAATATAAATCAACAGCTAAGTTCAAAGAAATTTATGTAAAAACTCTTAAATACAAATAAGTATATTAACTTAATTGCTCTACAATTTGATCACGAATTGAGTCTTTAACAAGATTTATCTCTGTTGATGACGCTATAGTTAATCTTACAGATGGATCCACACTACCATGATCATCATCATCAAGCTCAACCATGTCTTCACCTTCATAGCGATTGAAATCAGAATCTGTTTCTGATTTTCTTCTAATAAAGTTATGAATAGTCATAGTTGCAATAATTATATGAACTTGAGTTTCAATTTTGAACATAGACATGTGGCGTAAAATTGCAAACCTATTTTTTCATACCCCAAAAGTTCTTTCTATTGTGCACCTTAAACTCGAGTGATAATAATTGAATACTTCATTATGATTTGCAAAGCTCGATGAACACCTAAAATTTGAAAGGTGATAGCGCTCACATTTGTATGGACCAATATATCCAATTAATCTTGGGTAGCGAACATCTACCAAATAATATTTACCTAATCAATAATGAAATAATTATATTTAGTAATAGTTAAGAAAGTGATATTAATGGAGGGTCTAAAACTTTTTAAAAATTAAATGGAAGAAAGAAACATTTAAAAGTTGGAAAAATAAGATAAACATGGAGGTGGATGTGAAAAGTTCATGTTAGGAGTTGTGAGGGCAGGATCAAAAATACGAGCATCATGAGCCAATCCTTCCTATCTAGGCAATGCAAAAGTGAAACACATATTCTAATCACACACCGCCATTATATTTTGAGTTGAATATCCTTTTCTTCCTATAAATCTTACTTGTTGACTGGCACCAACCACACATGGCACATGAGTGCCGTCAATTGCTCCAATAGCATTCTTAAAAAAAGGCCAATATCATTGATCTTTTCGAATTTTTGAATTACAATGACGAAATTCAGGATCTTGTAGCTTAATATATTTGAAAGAAAACCTTAGACAAGCAATTAATACCTTATTAAGATGCCTACTTACGGTCTCTCCTAAATGTTGGAACCTTTCTTGAAGCATTCTATTACCTTGAGCATGACCAACCATGTTTAAGAACATTGCAACCATCTCTTCAATCCCTATGCGAGTAGTGAACTTTAATCCATGCTCAACCAATTTAGTACAAAGCATATGAAAAATATGTTTTTCCATTCGAAACATCTCATAACAATGAATAGGATGTCCTTGAAATATTTCTTGTACCCCCCATGCATGGCCAGTTTGTTCACTAGTTCTATGTGGCACTTTACATAATTGTCTTGCCGCATACTGGCCAACTAGTGCAGTTACATCATAAATTTATTTTGTAACATCATCTTCCTTATTGTTTTCAAGCCCAAAATCTATGGCCCAATCTTCCATTTTAAATAATACCTGTAATAATTAACTAAAACTTATTAAGCCTTGTACAACTATAAAAATATATATGATAGCACAAGATCGAGAAGAGGAATGAAATTTCGCTTTCAGTCACATACAATAATCATATAATTACAAACTCAATATTCATTCACTCACACATGTACTCAATTTTCATTCACTAACAAACAAGATTTTGTTTCAAAATAGAAACAAATCTGCTTCAAGTTAAAACAATACTAACAAACTCAATTTCAAATAAATAGCTGCAAAGTAGAACTGTAATTTACAAAAGCATCTTAATGTCATAGGTCGGTTAGGTTAACAGCTAAAGTTACTTGAATATCCATGCAACAGCACAAGCATGTGTGTATAACTGGTTTCAATTTTCACATATACATATATTAGGCATTATAGTCGTATAAATAAGTTGAAATTCCAATATGAACCAAAGGATTTAATGTGGCATTCACAGATGGTCAATCTTAGGCCAAGGGAAGGGACTTACAAAGAAGACTATCCAAAAGCTCAAAGGCATATACATAATTCTATACTAAATTCAACTATTCGCATCAATTAGAAAGTTAAATATCATATACCATAATATTAACACAAACCATGTAAGGCACATATACCTCCCTAATAACCATTCATGCCTATGAAGCTAATTTAAGAGATGAATAAAAGAAACCAAAGAGAGGGATAATGTTCAAAAAATATATACTACTTTAAAGAATCAAAAAACTTTTTTGTTTTTCTTTCTTGTACATTCTCGCCTATAATTTAACTTTGAAAATCTACAAACTCGTAAAAGTATTAGATATATATTGCATCAAATACCGCAACTTCTAAGATTAACATAAAAATAAGAGACATGGAGTGAAATTTGATAATCACACATGCTTGTGGATGATAAGTGACTACTTATACAACTTTCCACATTTGGACAAAAGAAACACCTCTTCAAATATCTAACAAACTCAACTTCAAATAAATAGTAACAAAGTAGAACTGTAATTTATAAAAAAATCTTAACATAATTAGTGCTTATCAAATAGTTAAGGAAAACATCAAAACATAACTAGTGCTTATCAAAAAGAGTCTAGCTTCCCTAGCAGCAACAAAAGCTTCCCTATTTTAATCCAACATAGTCTAACTAGAAAAAAAGTCTTGATCCTGATTAATATTGACAAAATCATAAGTTGTTGCTCTATTCAAAAGTAAATGATCTACACTAATATATGTTACCCTCCCAGTTACATCTTCATGAATAGGAATGAATTATATGTTGCATGCCTAAGCCAATGCATCATTTTCTCTTCTAAACCTCTCAAGCCTATGAAAGTCTACCTTGCTGGCTTGAACATCATTAGTTGGCAACAATTGGTATGGAAAATAAGATCATTTGCCACTTTATCCAAGTTTTGAAGCTCAGCCAACACTTCTCCTTTAAATCTACCAGCTTCACTAACATCGTGTGACTTACATGAGTTTGCAATCATGCTTACGCCATCAACAAATTTTACGTTCACAGGGACTTTTTTTTCCTAACTTTTCACCTTGACCAACTCTTCTTCTCTTCCCTTCACTGTTTTGGTTATCTGTTCCTTGAGAACCATTTAAATTGATGCTAGCAAATTCATTGGTTGCTCCAACACTTGCATCTTTATTATCACCAGAACCTTCCTCCATATTCAAATTAATAGGAGAGGGGCGATACCCATCCTCATCATCACCGTCACTACCACCAAGCCCATTAGGCAATATTTTAAAGGATTGTGCCCAAGCAAACTCTCCAGTAGCTGCAACATCCTTGAAAAATATAGTTAATTCATTATAAAAGGGAAGTCCCTTGTTTCAAAATTTGCCATATTTGGAGTTCTCCTGCATGTTTACAACCCATTATCATAACATAAATACACTATATAAATATCTAAAACTTAAATCACATATTTATTTATCACTTACCGCTATTTTCTGCTCCCACCACTCATTGGGTGCATCAATAGTATTCTTCACACTATCCCATCCTAGACCTGTTTCTTTTGCAAATAACTTGTACCATATTGACCACTCTCTTTTCAAACTATCTCACTTGTTCTTAAATTGTGACTTATCATAGTTCTTTCCAGTTAAGCTAAAGAAATAGGAACTAACACCTTTCCAACCTCTCTTGGTAAGGGTAGTGCCATTGTGTTCACCTTTGGAAACTTGATCCAAGCATCCTTGGATGAAGTATTCAGTTGTCTTAAGATCCCAAACAGCTTTACATTTTTCTACTTCATTGTTAGTTGCAAGAGGATCCTCAGTAGTCTTCCTCTTACAGTGAGTCATTATTCTATAGATAAAAAAACATTGTTAACTATTCATAAATCTTACACTATTACTGCAAAGGTATAGAAAAAGAAAAAACCAAATAACAAGTAAAAATAATAGTATATCAGAAGCAAATCGAATATAAAAGGAGGATAGCATATAAGCATTAAACTATTAAATGGAACCACCATAAACTCCATTAAAACAGAAACTTCAGAAATAGAAAATGGCCAATATAATAAAGAAACAACAGGAAAAAGCGCACTTGAATAGTTACAAGTTATAGAACAACCATTCATTGTTTCACAATCAAATCAATAGCTGAGGCCAAAATCATGGGATTAAAAAAATAATATGGTATTGAGTAACATAAACAATACATCAAAGCATAAAAAAATAGAACAGAGCCATAAATTTAACATATATCATAAACTCTATCAAAACATAAATTTTCTCCTAACAAAAACTGTGACTGGAATGAACATTACTCACCCAAAGCAAGGAGATGGTGAAACTGAATAGAAAGGAACAAACTATTATATAGGGGTGAAAAAGAGAGTGCAATAATTGTATGTTAAGTTGAGTTGAATGAAGTAATGATATTATTCACAATAAATTCTACCTAAAATCTACCAAATCTGAGTTTACCATAAATCCTATTAGATTTTTATTCATCGAAAATTCTACAGATAATAAGAGTAAATACAAGAAGATGATAGATAGATAGATAATTTATGAGTGCATTTATTTCAAATCTCTTTATGAAATCAAAATAAAAAGGAAAAATGGTGAAATTATTGTAAAATAAAAAGGGAAAAGGGTAAAATTATTACTGTTGAGAAATCTGGTACCAGTTATGATTTTCACTAAATCCATCGTAATTTCTACCGAATCCATTGTAAAAGCAAGAGTGAAGTAGCTTCGACCAAAATCGATTAAAGGAGCCCTAAATCACAGTGAGAGAATGCTGACCGCAAAAGCAAACATATTGATTGAATATGAAATCCCGTTTTGGACTCAATCGCAAACTCCACCGCAAAAAAAAAAAAAAAACACTTAGTCTGCAGATTTCTATTTATTTATTTATTATTATTATTTTTTAATTTCCTTAGCTACATTTGCAAAAGCCGAATAAGTAAGACCCTTTAGCTTTACATTGGCCACAATAGTTAACATACATTATAAGATTTTCGAATTTAGGATTAATTCCGAGTTTAAATCATTTAATTTGAAATATGAATTTTCAAATCTAATTCTCAAGTTATGAGTTCTGACCAAGTGAAGGCTTAACAAGTAGAACAAGCAGAAAGGGTATAAGAACTTCACGTGAGGCCTTAACTAACTGTACCACAGCCACCTGATAAAGACTAAAATGAAAATAGTAATAACAAAATTGTCACATTTATCACATCAGCTAACTAAAGGAGTGCCTTAACATATATGATTGGGCTAAAGCATAATATTAATAACAGTGGACAGATCAAATCATTTAAATTAAAATACAAGGAATGTACTTTTAAAATAATAGTAGTGAGCTTCTCATCCCTTGACCATGATGTCAGGAGTTGATTTCTACCAATGAGAATGAAGTACATTTAATGGCCAACCGTTTCTCTTAGTGAGAGCACCCGCGACGATGAGATTAGTCAATGCTGTCAGCGGTGGATACTTTGATTCAAACTAACAAAATACTAGTAAGCAAGCACATTTGGCCGGTTGGTCAAGCTACTTATTTTTCCCCCTCATTTCTCTAAGGTCATGGGTTCTAGACTCACCATGAGCACCCCTTCCTTCCCCTAGAGTCTCCCCTTCTCTCTAGGTATGATTATGATTAAAATTAAATTTTGTCAAAAAAATACTAGTACATGGACCAAAATCATAATTTTAACTTTCTCAATGAAACTAAAAGTTATTTTTTATTTATTGACTGTGTAAAATTATTTTATGCAGCCTGTTTTTTTAGTTTAATTCTTAAAATTTAAAACCTTAAACATAAATCATAAATCTTAAATAATGAACTCCAAACTCTAAACTTTAAATTTTAAACCTAAACTATAAACATTAGACCCCTAAATATGATATTTAAACTTAAGTATGAAACTATTTTTCACAAATTAATTAATATTAAAATATTGAAAATGTGAAAAATGATTAGTGGTGTTACACGTGTGTTTTTATATATTTACGGGCCTAATAAAACCAGAAGATTTAGGTGATTTTTCGTAGCTAGTTTCAACGAGTGAGTAAAATATATGAAGTAATTCCATTGGAAAAAGTTGAGTAGTGAAGCAAGGACAAAGAACTCAGTGCTAAAAGATTGGTGATAGATTATCTTTAGTTGAGGATAATGTATCTCTAGAACTTTGCTTTTTCTTTTAATTGTTTTGTTAATTCTTTCAATGACCAGCTGGTGTGTTTATTAGAGATATAATCCAATTAACTACGGCAGCTAACAATTATTTAATTAGTATCTTAGTTAAATTGTCAAAAAAGAAAGCAATAATGTTGTTATATATATATATATATATATAATTCTAACATTAATTCAGTGGTTCAAGTAAAAAAGAAAATGATTTTATCTTAACAGAATAGGATTTGAGCACCTGTGTGTGCTTCGTCAAAAAATTTTAAAAATATGTACAAATACTATCATATAATCACACCAATGTACTGAGCTGTAGGTCTGCACAAAGTTCACCATAGAGTTCCTTCAACCAAATCGCTTCCTTACAAGCTTTTGTAATCGACATATACTTAGTTTCAATATTTGATAAAGCAACTGTGTTTTGTAAGGCGACTTTTCAATTAATGGCACAACCTCCAACAATAAAGACATAACCTCTAAAAATCAAAATTATCGTGTCTAACGAATCGGTCCTTAATTCTTCAAAACTGCAAGCAACCATCACAAGTGTCTTGTAAGTACCTGAAAATCCATTGAACAATCGTCCACTGTTTTTTTTTTTATTATCAAAATCTGCCATTATCTAGTCACAAGTTGTACCATAACATACATGAGAAATCCCACTGCACTTGAATGTGGAACTTGAAGATGAAAGTTTGAAGGGGGCTGCCAGAAGAGTGCTAACAAGTTTGGCATTCAGCAAATTAAACCTGTAAAGAGTTTTCTTAATTTACCCCTTTTGATTTAGGTACAACTTACATGATTTTCTATTTTTTTTATCTTCATTTTGAGTATATTTTTTGTTGGTCCCAAAATTTTCATCTCAAATTTTTGGTTAAGCTGAATCTTAACAAGTCTTATATCTTCTTTATTCTTAGCTACTATCAACATGTCATCAACATAAAACAGTGAATATATAAGGAATCTGTCACTACACTTTTCAAAATAAACACAACTATCAAAATTACTTCATTTGAAATTATGAATTGTCATAAAAGAATCAAACCTTTTATACCATTGTGTAGGGGACTATTTTAGGTCGTACATAGATTTTTTTCAACAAGCAAACATAAACTTTATTTCCTAAGACCGTAAAACTCTCTAGTTGTTGCATTTAAATGTCTTCCTCAAGTTCTCCATGTAAGAATATAGTCTTCACATCCAACTGCTCAAGCATGAAATCACACATGACTAAAATACCTATCAAGGATTGGATTCCAACTATGCTTCACTACCGGAGAAAATATATATGTGAAGTCTATGCTCGAAATCTGACTATAACCTTTTACAACTAGCCTTGCTTCGAATCTTGATTCTTCAGCTCCTGGGATCCCCTCATTCTTCTTGAAAACCCATTTGCAATGAATTGCTTTCTTACTGTTCCAGATAGCATTCTTGTGTTCCATCACCTTTTGCATGACAGTTAACTATTTTCTTGTATATGTATAACTACAGACTACAATAAAATTTCTATAAATTAAGAATCACGTAATTTTATTAATTTAAAGATGTATTAATTAATCGATAAATTTATAATTTAAAGATATTTTTTCTCGATTTAACGAACCTATATTATTCTTCATGAATAAAAAATATATATTGTATTGACTAATTGAATGATGTTCATGTACAACGTGACTAATTAAATATAATACATACCCCTAAAAAACAAACTTTATTGTAGTACGTAGTACTAGTTAAAACTTAATACAAGTTCATGTATGGTAAGAAAATCAACCACTATATAAACAACATCAAACATTCCTAATTAGTCAATCCAAATCAAAACCAATCAACCATGACTTCATATCTAAAAAGTGTCCAAAAATCAATCATGATAGATGAGAACGCAACACCTGGATTTTTTAATGCAGTAAGGAAAGTTAGAGATGAAATACAGCTAGATTTAAATTTTAGGAAGAAGCGAACAACAATAGAATCATATTTTACTAAGTTGTCTTAGTTATATTTGTAATTTTATAGAATTAATAATTTATAATATTGAAGGGACAATAAATTTATATATGGATTTTTTGAAAAATTATTATCTTATTAATTTATCGGAATTATTAATTTAGACTTTGGGCTCAAGTTGGAACCGAAAAAATTTATTATTTTAGAGAGGTTATTAATTTATCAAGTATTAATTTATAGAAGTTTTACTGTAATTACTTCGGAACAGGACGAAGGCTCTTAATTTGCATCAATGTCTTTAGCAACACTCGAAGTATAGAAAAATAGATCAGCCTCGACGTATCTTTGGGGTTATTTAACTTTTCTTCCCGATCTATTCCTAGCGATGAAATATTCTGGTGAATGAGCAACTGCATTTTTATTTTCTGAACTAACATAGTGAGTCATCTTAATTGTAGATCCTGTATGAATATGAAGCTTTACCTATTTTAACTGTGTTTGATTTATGGTTTTCTTTGTTCGTGGAATCCTTAAGAGATGCATCACGTAACATGGTCGCTTCATCAAAGATGAAATTTCTACGAATCACAATTTTTTATTTTTATTTTTGGACACCATAACTTGTATCATTTTTCTTCGGTTTTATACCCTAAAAACACATATTTGATGGATCTTGACTCCAATTTGCTGTTATCTACATGGGCATAATAGGACAACAAAAAAATTTCAGATCAGAATAATTAGCAAAATTACATATCATACCTCGTATGGAGTCTTTTTCCCAACTACATTGGCTGAAGATTACTCAACAAACATATTTTAGAAGTTACTTCATCCTAGAATGACTTTGGTAACCCGAAATTCGACAACATACATTGAACCCATTTTATCATTGTTTGATTCATCCTTTCTTACATGCACAACTCATTAAATTCTTTAGAACAAAATTCTAAACCATTATCAGTGCAAAGGCGTTTTACTTATCTTCTAGTTTATTTTTCGATCATCGTTTTTCACTCTTTGAATGTGGACAAAACATAACTCTTTTGTTTCAGAAAAAATGGCTAGACTTTTTTGAATAATTTATCAATGATCGTCAGCATATAACTAGCTCCACCACTAGAAGGTACTTTAGATAGTCTTTAGAGATCAGAATGAGTGTAATCTAGAGTGACTTCGTGTTGTGGATTCCTTCGGTAAATCGAACCCTCTTTTGTTTCCTGAAAACACAGCGCTCAAAAATTTTCACTTCGCAAATTCTTTGTTTATCAAGGAGTCCTCTTTTGCTTAATTATTTCATGTCATTTTCACTCGTATGCTCTAGTCACATATGCCAAAGTTTTGTAACGTCTTCATCTAACAGGGAGTGAGCAACAACGACTACATCACCAATACTTGTAGAACCCTAAAAACATATAGCATGTAATTCTTTTTTTTTTTGCACTTTCATCACAACAAGAGGATCCTTGTTTATCTTCATAACTCAACCTTCAACGGTATTCTTGAACGCTTTTGAGTCAATTGTACTTAACAAAATCAGGTTCCTCTTCAGATTTGGTACATGGAGTACATCAGTCAGGGTTCTGATAACCCCATTGAACATATTAACTTTGATTGTACCAATCCCTACAATACTGTATGATGCGTTATTTCTCATCAGAACAATTTTTGTAGAAACAATTTCATATGTTGTAAACCATTCTCGATTAGAAGATATGTGGAAAATGCATCCAGAATCGAGGATCAATTTCTCGTTCACTTTAGGATCATTGCTGGCAGCAACCAAAAGTTCACAATTGTTGTAGTCTTTTGCTACACCAAATTTTTCTAATTTCTGATTCTCAACAGTCTCGCTTTTGATCTTATTTTGTAATCTATAATAGTCAGATTTAATGTGACATTTCTTTTTGTAAAAATGGAAGGTTTTACCTCGATTTGACAACTCACATCTTTTCTTGATTTTACTGCTAGAATTACAATAACTTTTTTTTTCTATGCCCCAAACTAGTCGAACCCTACACCAAGAGACCTTCATCTTAGAACTTAGAGCCGATAAGATTTTTCATCTTCTCATGTGAATTTAAGATATCATATACCTCTTCAAGAGTAAGTGTATTGCGATTGTGAAGGAATGTGCTTCTAATAGACGAGTATGAAGCGGACAATAAATATAATAAAATCAAACCTAGGTCTTCTTCATTGTACTTTACCTCCATTGATTCTAGATCTAATACGATCTTAAAATCGGTTAGGTGGTCATCAAGAAACGAACCTTTTGCCAGTTAATGTGAGTACATTTGTTATTTCAAGAGCAACTTGCTGATCAAGGTTTTGCCGATAAAGAAACAATTGTCTTCCCTTTGTGAACATCCTACAAAATATTGTTTGATAAGTGCAAACGTATTTGGGATGCAACTTTCTAATCCTAACGAAGTTTTTCTTTATCTGATTATTCTTTCGCCATTTTATCAAACCCTTCTGATACATCATCTAAATTCATTTGTGTAAGAACATCTTGAACCTTCACCTATCATAACGAGAATATGTTGTTGCGATCTTGCAACAGAATATCATACTTCATCGTTGTTATTATTGTGAGCAACCTGAAAATCCTATACCAGTTAATTATGATTATCGAGAAAATAATGACGAAAAACAAACTACTGCAAAAGCAGAGAAGAAAAATAAACACCAAGATTTACGTGGAAACTCTAGAAGAGAAAAACCCTGCGCAGAGGAAGAGAGATTTTTACTATGTCAAAAAGAAGAGAATATAACTAATAATTTTAACGCTTATCTCTAATCTATTTATAGGAATATGTTGCTTGATTACAAAAGAAATTTGTATAGAAAGAAATTTTATTCAAACCGATTTTTCTATTCTTCAACGTATATCTAAAGGGTGAGAGTTCCACATTGATTGATCTGTATTGTTATCGCGAGGGCCTTCGGCTCTACCAGCCCCCACTTTTGCCGTTTCTTCTTTATTAATCTTTGAGTCGGTTCAAAAAAGAGTTTGAGTTATAACTCTAACAACAATACTGTTTTAGTAGGACCACTAACCAACACGACTGGTTCTAGTCAGTAAGGTTTAGATGGTTAGCCTGCAAGTCAAAATTTCTTTTATTTCTGTCTTTGATGTTGATCATAACTCCTTTAAAGGTTCCAAATGGCTTAGATCATGTTTGGAAGCTTCTAAAGTCATTTTTATTTTAAAATTTAAGGGTACTGATCCAAGTAAAATTTCATAGCCAAGAAAATCCAAATTTGGTTGGATGTATCAATACTTGGTATTGGGAATCGAACTTATACCAAGTTATTGAGTTCACAATCCAAATATAGATTCCTTTTATACAGTATCATTTCCTAGACCCAACATCTTAACAAGAACTCTGAAAATATCAATTTTGACCCTGAAAAATCATCCATTGAAGTTGACTTGCACGGAGTGATTTGAATTGTGAACTAGTATTTACTTGATCACTATGATACTTTTATGCAAATTACAATATCATCCTTGTATGTTCGAATGTGTTTGATAAATAAAAGAAATTTTAATTTAATTCACTTTGTATTTTGATTTCTCAATGTAATGTTGTATACATGCATAATTCTACTCGAATAGGCAGGAGGTGTTACAACAAAAAAGAATTCGTAAATTTAATTATAGATATAAGTTTTGTTTCTTTGTTCTGCTATAATATTACACCATAAACCCCACTATGAGAGATCGTGATCCGAATTTTGCTTGATTCGGTTCGATTAGTGAAAAACTATTTTGGGCCAAAAATAAGAGTTTGTGGTGAAGAAGATTTTTCGTTGTTTAAGTTCTCCTTGTAATAAAGTAATAGGTAAAATTTTATTTCCTTTGCCATGATTTTTTTCCATTTAGGAGTCTCTACATAAAATTTTGTATTCATTTTAGACATTAAACGGTAAAAGGATACACTCATTGCAGATGTTAAACAAATTCATGATTAACTGAATGTATTAACAAGTAACCTTTAATTTACTCGTTTTTTTTTTCAACAAAAAAAAAACTAAAAGTTGGGATAAAAAAAATATGAAGGGTGATTGAATTGTATCCACTATGGGGACAATCTGACTCAAGATTCGGCGTTGGGATTTTGGTTTTGCTTCTGCAGATGGATATAGGATCCTTCCGACTCAAATTCCTCTCTCTCTATATAAATAATTAATTTGTGCCATCTTCTTTCGGCTTTTACAATGTATATCTAATCTACCGCATGTATATGCTCTTTAAATATATTAATTTATCCTTCAAACCAAGACCAGATGCCGAAATTATAAAGAACTAAGAGGCTTTAGTGGTAAAATATTATTAAAAATAGAGTTAATACCATCATATGTCCCCAAATTATGACTCTCATTCTAAATTGGTCCATAAACTTTTGAACATTTCAATTCCATCCTTAAACTATGACCCTCATTCTAAATTGGTCCTCAAACTTTTGAACATTTTAATTTCATCCCTAAACTATGTCTCTCATTAGAAATTAGTCTCCCAAACTTTTGAATATTCTAATTTCATCCTCAAATTATCAGTTTATGCTAATCATATCTCATGTTAATAAAATGTTTTAAAAATATTAATTGTGTTGTAAACATTGATGCATATTATGCAATAATATGATGTGATGTAAATGATAATTTGAGGATGAATTTAAAATTTTCAAAAATTTGAGGACCAATTTAGAATGAGAGTCATGAAACAAAATATTCAAAAGTTTGAGAATCAATTTTTAATGGAGTTATAGTTTGAGGATAGAATTAGAACATCTAAAAGTTTAGGGAGCAATTTAGAACGAGAGTCATAATTTGATGACACAATACAATTAACTCTTAAAAATACGTGAATGGCATTAAACTCACATTTTCTAAAAAATTACAATAACAATTATACCAACCGAACTAAAATTTATTCGACCATTTAATTTATGTTATTTGAATTTGAAGGTGGGAAATTATTACAAATACCTATATATATTTTTCATATTTTTTTGTTGTACTCTAGGGGTTGGATTCCTTACACTTGTATCGTATATTTTACGTATAAACATGATTACTTCAAAAAAAACAAATGTAAATTTTTTTTGGAAACTAGACAATGTAATTTTTTGTATCATAACAATGTAATTATTTTCATAACATTTATATGTAGTTGTTAGTTTGGTGAAAATTTTGAAATTGAAGTTTCAACAACTTTCTTCATTCATATCCACATTTTGGCTTCTGGAAAATTTATGGTAAAATCGGAAACTGACATGCAAACATGAGAAGGGGATTTCTATTGGATTTGAATTTGATTGCCTGTAATTAAGGACGTTAGTTAAAAAACAAAGATAAAGGCAAGAGAGAGAGTTTGAGAAGGATTGAAAGATGATTGGGCAGTTTGATCCGTATATAAAAGGAAAAAGAAGGATGATGATGTATGAAGGTATCCTAATTCTTCAACTTTATTTTCCAATGTACCAAATTCAAACCGACCTTAACAACAGATAACTTTTTATATTCTCAATCAGACAAATGAAAATGCATATTTAGTAGACAGCTGTAAATTTAATAGGTTTGGTTTTAACCGAATAGGACATATTTTTTATTAAGTAAAAAATATATTATATTTCTAAAGTAAATGTCAAGGTTCGAACTCATAAAAAATAAGATAATATAAACATTTTTATCACTCAGTGAATTAATAGATATTGAACGTATATATTTTTGGGTTTTGCTATACACAACTATGAGGACTATCAATAAGAACTATCAAGATTCTTATCATTAATAATTATTTTACTTTTCAAAGAATATATTATAATATAATTAATTACATTCCTAAAAAGTTGTATTACATTAATTTGGGGGTGTTTATTGAAATTAATACTCATCTAAAGGTTTATAGTTTTTGGTTTTTATGATTTTAGGTTTTATGGTTTATTGTTTTAGAGTTTAAGATCTAGGATTTATGGTTTTTAGGGTTTAAGGTTTAGGGGTTTTGAGTTTATGGTTTTAATGTTTAATGTATAATGTTTTAGGGTTTTAGTGTTTAGTTTAGGGTTTTAAAGTTTAAGTTTTAATTACATTAAGCAACATGAATTAATGGAATACAACTTTTTAAGATTGTTATTATTTCATCAAAATAGATTCCATTGAAAAGTAAAATAAATATGGGTAAACTACACATATGATCACTTAACTATGAGGTTGGTGTCAATTTGACCATTATACTTTTAATTTTGACAATTTTACCACGTAACTATTTAAGTGATTCTAATTAAGCCATCAACTGTTAAAACATAACATAGAGGCTAAAGTAATTATTAAATTAGGTGGTGACATATGAAGCACAAAATTTATTATATGTCTAATTTGGTTATCAATGCCAAGAAAAAGGAAGTGAATGTAGTTTTAGGGGACTCGAACATGACACACCTATGATGCATAAAAACATCTAACCCGATTAAATAAATCTAATAATTAAATTAAAGTTAACAATATTTTGTATACATTTTAAATTATAGTTAGTGCACTGTTTAAAACTAAAGATTATATTATATCTATGAGTTTGAATTCGCTAAATGAATTTAATATATTTTTTATTTTTTATTTTTATATTAAAAAACGACGATGACTAGATTATTTTATCATTTTAATATAAAATATTAAAATTATATTAAATTTATTTTTAAATATATATTTTAAAAAGTATAACTTTTTTTTATCGTTTTTAATATAAAAATTAAAATTTTAAAATAATATTAAATTCATTTTTAGTATTTTTTAAATGTAATTTTTATTGTTTTTAATATAAATTTTTTTTAAAATTATATTAAATTTCATTTAGTAAATTCAAAATCAATAACATAATATAATTTTAATTTTTTATTTTAAATAGTGCACTAACTATAATTTAAAATATATATACAAAATATTGTTAACTTTAATTTAATTATTAGATTTATTTAATCATGTTAGAAGTTTTTATGTATCATAGGTGTGCATGTTCGAGTCTCCTAAAGCTACATTTACTTATTTTTTCTTGACATTGAGAACTGAATATCATATATAGTAAATTTTGTACTTCATCACACAAAACCCAAGCTTGGTTTAGTGGTAAACATGTCCCTCTTGTACTTGGAGCAACTTAGTTCAATTCTTCTCAAGTGTCGCAACCCTTTCGAGCCCGACGTTTTAAAAAACAAAAATCAACGGAGTCGCTACCAATCTTTTAAAAATGTGTGATTGGATCACTTAAAATGAGTTATTTTAATAAAACATTTATTTTATTAAAACAACGATTTTGGTCTGCGAAAACAAAAAATGGGTTTGGGAGTCGGTTACGTGTGGGGAAGGGTTAGCACCCCTCGACGCCAAAAAATTGGTACCTAGCCGATTACAAAATGTTTTAATGTCGGAATTTGCAAGTTCTTATAAGATTCAATTTATCTGCCCATTTATGAATATGATTCTATTTTAACGGTCTTACCATCCGTAAAATGAACTTTAATCACCGCCAACACTTCTGGAGCTAACCCATCATTTCCGTTGATATGACGCCGCATTTATTATATTATTAAACATTACAACAATAAATGCATTAAATTAATCTATAAGATAATATAAAAACATACAAGGATAATAAATTAAATGAATAAGTGTAAATAAACAAACAACAAAGACAAAAAACACAATTATTAAAATAGGCCGATTTTATTAAACTTTAATGAATATATACTTTTTATATATGAGCCGGTTTTATAAAAATATACAAATTATAATTTTTTTAAAAAAGTAAAAATGAATTTATTAATTAAAAAAGAATTTAAAGAAACTTAATGACTGAATTAAAAATAAAATAAAACTAGAGGCCAATTTTAAAAGAAAACAGTGACCAAATTGAGAAGTTTAAAAACTAGGTGGCTGGCGGTGCAAAGATGATTGGGCAGAGGGATTTAATAATAGTAAATGGCCCAATTTGTCTTGGGTATAAACCCCAACTTAAAACACTTTTTCATTTTAGATTTTCAACCAAAATGGATCAAAGCCCCTTTTATCAAAACCCCTCAAATGTTCTTGGTGTTCTTCAAGATTAAAGAACATCGGGAACGAGCCACCGTGTCGACCGCCTTCCATCGGCGTTGGCCGCCTTAATTTTTTAAATTTTTTATTTAAAAATAATAATAAAAAACACAAAAAATGCTTCAGATTCGAATGGATGAAATTCGGCTACAACAACATTTTTTCAAACGAATCGAGGTAAGCACTTCACCACTTTATACATGTTAAATTCGAAATAATTAGAAAAGAAGAAGAACAAAATGGAAAAAAATAAAAAAAAAGAATACAATACCAAAGAGCTTGCTTTTTATTCTAAATATTCTAAATACAACGGTTGTCGATTCGAAAGCTTTTCCTTACAATTCCAATGCCAAATCCGAATTCTTTTCGTATATTTGTAATAGTGGTGGTGTTGATTGTGTGGAGTGAAAATTAAAGAGGATTTCTAGGCTTTTTATAGGTATTTTCATACCAAAATTACAAGGAATAAATCCCCTAAATCCTGGTGATTTGCTTGATTCAAGCCCCCATTCTGATTTGATTTCCCATTTTAATTTTTTGGTTCGAATTTGTATTGATTTTGGGAGTTTCTCTTTATTTTTCAGATTCGAATATGATCATCCTAATTTGGTTTCCTTTATCTCTCCTTTTTTGCATGTTTCCTGCCAAGTATGGTGAGGGAACGATTGCGCTGCGGGAGTCACGGCAGTCGGCGATGGACGTGGTGAGGCGAGGGATGGCCGCTCGGAGAAGTGATGGTCGCTAGTGTTTCCAGTCGGTAGCGTTGTGGCGCAGGGATGACCGTGGAACGACGCAACATCGCGTCTGAGAGAAGTCAAACGGCCAGACTTCATGCGCGTGGTCCTCGCGCGCTTAGAGGCTGATATGTTCCCTTCCTTTCATCGAATCTGGACCGTTAGATCTTACTTAGATCCAACAATTGAAGATGGGCTGCACATAGGAGAAAATGATGGCCAGCTAGGGTTTTATTATTTGGGCTAAATGAGCTAGCTATGTATCATAGATCTTACTTAATATTAGATGGACTCTTTATTATTTTTGGGTTTTGTTTTAAATATCAATATACTAAATAATAATACTAACAATAATAATTAAATAAAAATAAAAATAAATAAATAAATAATGAAGAGATGGTGAAAATTTAGTAACAACAACTACCCCTCTTTGCTCATTCCGGTGAAACATGGATAGAGCAAAGACCGAAAGACACTAATTTTCACTGATTGCCAATTCGCTGGACGTTCTATTCTCCTTTCGCCTAAACGAATAGGCAGGTTCCATTCTCCTAATACCTAAACTTATAGGTGGTTTTATTCTCTTGATGCCTGAATGAATAGGCGGTTTCTATTCTCTTGATTCCTGAACAGATAGACGAGTTCCATTTTCCTTACTCATGAACGGATAGGTGGGTTCTATTCTCCTTAAACCCGAATAGATAGGCGAGTTCCATTCTCCTAATGCCTAAACGGATATGCGGGTTCTATTCTCCTCATGCTCGAATAGATCAGTAGGTTTCATTCTCCATATGCCCGAACAGATAGGCGGGTTCCATTCTCTTGATACCCGAATAGATAAGAAGATTCCATTATCCATATGCCTGAACGGATAGGCGGGTTATATTCTCCTCATGCTCGAATAGATAAGTTGATTCCAAAAAGGTTATATCCTCTTCATGCTCGAATAGATAAGCAAATTCCAAAAAGGTTCTATCCTCCTCATGCTCGGATAGATAAGCAGATTCTATTCTCCTTACGCTCGAATAGATAAGCGGGTTCTATTCTCCTCGTGCTCGAATAGATAAGTAGGATTCATTCTCTATATACCTGAATAGATAAGCAGGTTCCATTCTCCTCAAGCCCAAATAGATAGGCAAATTCCAAAAAGGTTCCATCCTCCTCATGCTCGGATGGATAAACAGGTTCTATTCTCCTAACGCTTGAATAGATAAGCGGGTTCTAAAAAAAAGGTTCTATTCTCCTTATGCTCGAATGGATAAGCGGATTCTATTCTCCCCAAGCCCGAATAGATAGGCAAGTTTCAGACCTGTCAAAATTTAACAAATGCTATGGTTATGATGAGCTTGTTCCCAAGGATGCCTATCACATGAATGCATGTCTCATTTCTTTTGCTTTTTAAATTCTTTTTCTCATAATTAATTTTTCCTTTGGTTATTGATTCCACACATTGGTTTCTCCAGTCTAGATAGACAGTTGTGTTTTGTCATTGTATTTCTTCGATTCTTGGAAAACATCTGATCTTTGCATATTTGTTCACTCAATCCCGTTATCTTATACTTCTGATCTTGAAGGATTGTTATTTTGTCCCCATATTCTTCAACACTTTTTAGCCTTCGTTTAGGGAACGTAATCTCCAACATTATCCCCGAGGCTTGGATGACTACTTCCACGTAGCTATACATCTACTTCATTGTCTATAAGATTGTTCTCATTATCATGCTGCTTTAAACAATGCCAAACGCCCCCATAACTTCTGGTGGGCTTTCAAATTCTTACCCCTACAGGATACCCTGAAGCACCTGCATGCAAAAACTTTCAGCAAAGCTTATTTCCACCTTGAATATCTTTGAATGATGTTGGCGCTTTAATATCTTCCTCTCGTGCATTTCAAAGTCGGGGATCTTGAATCTTTGGTCAACATAAATTGCCCTAATTGGTGGCGCAGTTTTCCCACTAGGCGCAATTCTATCCCCTTTTCATGCTTTTGGGATCTTATATTAAGTGCGGATCTTTCTCGACAACACGGCCCACTTAAAACTCTTCAACACATGTGTTTTTCTTCTTTTCCTTCTCATGCAAGGTGATGCCCCCTTTCAAACTGAAGTTCAATTGTCAGCCACTTCATTATTTCTTGAGCGATAGCAAACATTTGCCCTTGATTTCCTATATTTGGGATCAATACCAATAAATCATTTTTTTCATGAATCCATGCCAACCTTCTTGTAAGATGCACGAAAAGAGTAGAAATGAAAATTAAAAGAGGGAAAAAAGTCATGGAAAACACATGAATAGGGCAAAGTTAGATACCCAAAAATTCATAGTATGAATGATTTGAGAATCCATCAACCGAATAGTGTCCCGCTTTTAAGTGGCTCTCTTTGACTCATACACTCCCCAAATTTTAAATTTCCTACTTTTCTAATCCCAATCAGAAATTAGAAGTTTTGAAGTCCCTGAAGAGAGGTTAACTCAATAAGGCAGAATGTGTTCTGAAGACAAACTCCTTTTCTCTGATATCCATGTGTGATCCAAATAATCTTTAAAGGCTTGTAACGTGGGCGAGGCTCGGGTTGCCAAAAAATGATATATAGGCTCAAATACATGTTTTAAGGGTAATTAAACCAAGGATCAATCTTTCTTGATGAAATCTCTTTCCTTTTTTGGATCACTCTAGACTGCCCATTTTGGGTTTTCACACTAGAGTTCATTTCCTTTTCTGGAACATGTCTCATTTGAAGGATTTCATACATATTTTCCCCTTGTTTCAAATTCTTTCGTATTTCCACTTTCATTTCTTCTTTTTTTCTTTTTCTCTTTTCTTTTTTTCTTCTTTTTTTTGTGTTTTTTTGTGTCATTTTCATCTTCAGTTTATGACATTCAACTCGATTTGGCATGTTTTTTTCTTTGCCTACAAATAGCTTTTCATCATCTTTTCCCCTAGTTTAGGGAGTGATCCTTGGTTAAGGTTTAATTAAAAGAAAAATATCAGGATCAAAGGGGGACGACAATAGATTTTTTCATTTTCTTATTTGTAATGGGAAAAGAAGGAACGCCAAATGTAATTTCACACACAAAAATCATCGAAGAGAAGTAATCTTCAGTTGGTAGATGTTTTAGAGTTATCACTTTATTCAAAGTCCTTAACAACAATGTCTGAGAGGAAAAACACTCAAAATCTGTGCATGGGATCTCCCTATTAATCATGAACACACTTTTTGCCCTTATATCTCGGGATTAGATTCAAAAATCATTCATACAATCAATAACAGGGGCTCTGTCAGAAAGATGTATGTTTGAAGAGAAATGGATGAAAAATAAAAAGAAATAAAAAAATGAGAAATGTTTGCCACTTGAGAAAAAAAAAGATGCATCTTTGAAACAAATAGATTAACATAGAAGCCCTTACAAAAGACCCCTAATGCTCGCGGGAAAAAGCAAAAGGTTGGTTCTAAGTATGAAACCAACATCATCTAGGAAAATTAAGCATTATTCCATGAAGGCAAGGATGAACTCCAGCCAAAATCGATTTGTCTTCTTTGCGACAAGATTCTATTGTCAGAGTAGTTCAGGTTATAGGCGCTCGCTATATTCTTCTTCCCCGAGCCTTCCACCTTTGATGGTCGCCAATATCAACTCTCCGTTTATGACCATGTTTGCAAAACCTTCGGTGACACGGTTTAACATATGTTCATAGAAGGGACCATTAAAGTCTCCAAGAACATTGGAGGAACCTCATTTTCCAACATCGGAGGTTGAACTTGGGCTGCCACATCTCGCTATCTCTGGGTATACTAGAAAAATCTCTCATCGGTTCTTTGTTCCATATCTTGCAGTACGATCTTGCTGGGGATCGTATATGTCACATGCTTATACTGTTCAAGGAAAGCTCTCGATAGATTTATCCAAGTTCAGATGTTGACTCGGCTCAGTTAAGTATACCATCGGGTAGTAGACCCCGATAGACTATCTTAGAAATAATGGACGAGTAGTTTCTCATTTTCAAAGTGTGGCGACATTTTTCGGCAGTATCTAGTCAAATGTGCCGAAGGACAAGTGGTCTCACCATACTTCTCGAAGTCAAGAGCTTTGAATTTTGGAGGAACCACCAAGTCAGACACCAGACTTAGATCCCTTGCATCTACACCACCATAAATGTTTCCTTATTGTAGGGCTCTGATGATCTCTTCAAGCCTGACACATTGATCTTCTAGTTTCGTATTCATCCTGTCCTGGTCAGCTGCCTTATGGAGATATCGCACCTTAATGCCTTGGTTTTCCCCATGATTTATCCTAGACCTTGCTGGAATATGAGCTGATCCCTTACTATTTTTTGGGCTAAAAATAGGGGGTTAATTTTGAAAATTACTCTGAAAGTGACTTAAAACTATAGTAAGTTCTTCTGCAGTCCAATTATTAAGCTCGTCACATGGGCGAATCATTGACAGATATCTGCCCTCTTCTCTTCGTTCTTCTAGTATCGCATTAATTCTCATCTTACCAAACATATCTGCGATCTCATCCACATCCTTCTCATCTTGAGTTAAGCCAGGGTTCACAAACCCCCTAATGTAAAGGTACAATTAAGAGGTGGAAACGTCATTGGATCCCATACGACATCGTCCCCTTTGAATCTGCTCTTCATTCTTTCTTGATTCTTCATTATGGCAACTCTTCTCTGAGCCGCGTTGAGCTTAAATCCCAATCCAAATCTATCATTCTTCTCAACAAGAGTCACCAGGTACAACCTACCTTGGTGATATTTCCCAAATCATTTGCCTGCTTTAGCACATTTTCCTAAAGTTTCTCTCACTTGCATCTTCGCACACTTAGACAAGCCTGGCCTTCGAATCTTGCTCCCATCAGCAACAAAAGTCGCGCCCACGAGTTCTAATGACCTGAAGGAACATTCTAATACCCCTACATGAACCTCGATATAAGAGGCTTTAGCCGTCACCGAGGCAATAATGTCTTCTTCTGCACCAACAGTTATCAACTGCCCTTCGACCATAAATTTTAGCTTTTGGGGTAACGTGGATGGGACTGGTCCGGCAATATGAATCTAGGGACACCCTAGGAGGCAACTATAGGTTGGTCAAATGTCCATTACAACGAAGTCGACCTCAAATGTAGACGGCCTAATCTGTAGGGGACTTCTATCTTTCCCAACACCTCTATTTGCGTACCATCGAATGCTCAGGCCGTGCTTCGATAATCTTCTATATGTGACTCATCTATTGGTAGTTTCTTCAATGTAGCTATAGGCAGAACATTTAAAGCCGAACTGTTGTCTATAAGGACCCCTAGCAGCATGTGTCCTTTGCAACGAGTGGTAATGTGAAGAGCTTTGCAAGAGCCCCTTTCTCCCTCTAGGATCTCATCATCACTAAAAGAGATTAAATTATCAACAGTGATGTTTCCCACTAACCTATCCAACTTGTTTGTGGTTATTTCCTTTGGTACAAAGGTTTGGTTGAGAACCTTGAGTAATGTTTCACGATGCCCTTCTGAACTTAGCAATAGTGATAACATTGATATACGTGATGGGAGCTTATACAGCTGTTCCACTACACTATATTCATTGTGCTTAAGAATCTTAAGAAATTCTTGTGCCTCAAATTCTTTCACAGGTTCCAATATCTCATCCGGGCGATCTTCATTTCCAAGCTCCTTGTTCAGAGCATTTTTTTCTTTGAGCAGCATCTCGATCTTCCCCAGCTGGTGGTACATAATATCTCCCACTTCTCGTAAAATGGCCCACTTTATTAATCATTCCTTCCTTGGCCTCAGCGTGCCCTGGGCCTTCTGATGTCACTGTGGTGCGTGCGTAATTCAAGGTACTCTTTTACTATCATCGTAGGGAAAGGGTGTTGGAGCTCTTATCACCAATCACGGGGTTGACTTATTTTTTACTTCGCCAGCTTTCACCTTGGTTCTAATGACCAAGGGCTTAATCTCAGCAAGACTCCTCATTGGAGATTCATCTGACGCACATATTTTAGGTATATCACTCGTACCCTTCCTTGTGAAGAATTCTACTTCACTGCTATTCATCTTGTTCTAAACCAGCTGCCTGAATTCTGAACACTATTGAATTTCATGACCCTTCTTCCCATAATACTAGCAATAGGGCCCATTTCCTGAGGTTTGTGCCTCAACATTCTCGACCAACATTCCAGCTTTCTTCATTTTTGAATACACCCACCATAGTGGGGTTATAACATTGCCCACATGCATCTTCATCTGCTTGCCTTCCTCCTTCCATACGATATTTACCCATGTACCTTGATGGTTGGGAAGATTTTTTTCTTTATCCTCCACAGCTTCGAATGACAACATTCTTGTTTTCTGCAGATTCTTCACTACCTTCTTAAAAGCTATGTAATTCTCAATTGTATGTCCTGTGATTCTAGCATGGTATTCGTATTTGGCGTTTGGGTCATACCACCGAGGATATAGTGGTAACATCGGGGTAAAATGTTGTGGTACCACCAACCTAGACTCAACCAGCTACGGAAATAATTCTACATAAGTTACTGGTATAAGGGTAAAGCTGAACTTGTTCGATTAATTCTTTGTTTTGAGCCTGGATGGATTTAAACCGTCGAGCCTGTATTGGCTACATTTTTCTTGTTAATCACTACCCTTGTAAAGAAATTCTGATTATATGACGAAGTTATGTTCACCTCGTTTTCTCGGTTCCTATAGGGCTTCTTTGACTCTCCTCCATCAAGCTTTCCACTCTTTATGGCCGCTAAAATTAGTTCACCATTCATTAACATATTAGCGAAGGTTTTGGTAGCGGGATTTATCATCCGGTCATAAAAATGCCCCTTCAGTGTTTCCACAAACATGGGTGTGATTTTATTTTCCAACAGCGGCGGCTGGACCTGCGCCGCTACATCCTGCCACCTTTGAGCGTACTGGCGGAAACTTTCGTTTGTTATTTCTTCCATTCCTTGTAAGACCATTTTGTTTGGGACCATGTCTGCCACATGCTTATATTGCTCGACAAAGGCTTGTGACAAATCTAACCATGTCTTTATATTGATTCGGTTTAACTGTTTATACCAGCGTGCTGTTGATCCAGATAAACTGTCCTAGAAGCAGTGTATGAGCAGTTTTTCATTGTCCAAGTAATATGACATCTTCTTGTAGTACATTGTCAAATGTGCTGAAGGACATGTGTGCAGTCGTATTTTTCAAAATCTGGCATTTTAAATTTTGGGGGAATGACCAAGTCTGTCACTAGGTTGAGATCTCTAGCATCTAGGCCTCGATGAATACTAACTCCTTGTAGGGCCTTCACTCTTCCTTCAAGCTTTTCACAACATTTTTCTAATTTCTTATCCAAGCAGTTCCGGCTTGCCAGCTCATCGAGGTCAGCTACCTCAAAGTTTTGCTCATCACCTTGACCTGACCCGTACTCCACTAGGGCGTTAATCGAGGTCCTAGGGATATGAACCTGAACCTTCCCCTTGAGGGCCTCATGTAAGGGTGTCGTTGTCCTTGCCTCTTTAAGGGCTTTAAAAGTTTTAGGGTTCTTTCCAAGCATAGCTGCTATTTGTAGCACAGTAGTCTCTTGAGCGCTGATAATTCCATTCTTCAGATCACCTTCGATCTTCTCTAGCTTGTCTTGTGTTCCCTTCAAACTGGCTTCCATGGCATATATTATATTTTCCATATCCATTCTGCGAACTTGAGAGCGAGTTTCGTACGGGTGCATAATTTTGTCAACTGCATTTGAACTTCCTATAGTTAATTATTTATTTTAATGTAAGGTGTTTAGATGAAATGGATGCTTAAATGCAAATGACCATTGGAATTCCGAAATATAGTGCACTTTATAAATCATAAAGTTCCGAGTACACGTTATTCAAAACTAAAAAACAAATTCCTATTATGCTATTTTGAGCCATTTTAGTGTTGGTGGCTCAACTCCTCCTTTCGATGTTGTTTCCTTTTGAACCTGATAAGTGTTCAAAAGTACTATTTTTCTGACCCTTTTTACTCATATTATTGTTAGACTTAGGCTCATATTAGTTGCATAGTTAGCCATTCATGCATTAATCCATGTTTCCTTCTATCGTTGAGCTTGATTACATAACTTGGTAGTTTTTGTGGAAAAGATGCTGCTTTGGTGTGCTTTGTTTGTGTATGTGCATGATCACTTGCCAAAGCAATGTCGAGCTAGTTGCCAGGGCAATGCATGAAGGATATACCGAGCTAGTTGCCAGCGCAATGCATGAAGGAGACACCAAGCTAGTTGCCATGGCAATTGTCGACAAAGAGAAAATGCAATAGGGATGTCGAAATTGATGACTATACAAGCCCAAGATGACATGGAGCAAGGCCCAAGCCTAAAGGAATTTGATTGCCATGCAGAGATTAAAGAATAATTAAATTCCAAGAAGATAGGAGAAGTTCTAATAGGAATATAATTATAATAAAGAATTATATTCTTTAAAGATAATTTAATTCCAACTCAAACTCCTCCTCAAAGAAAAACTTTGGCCTAGCCCTATAAATAGCAAGGAGATTTCGACAACTTAGGGGGAGAGCAAGAGGGAAATTTTGATAAGTCCAAGTAGGGCAAGAGGAGAGAATTTTCGACAAGCATCAAGGGCAAGGAGGATTTCGACAAGCCTCCTCCTTCATCATTTTCTTTCTTGTTCGATTGGGTTCATGCTAAGGATTGTTTATCTTGTGTTTCTTTGGAACCTAGCCATGAACTAAATCTACTTGGCTATGGTTATTGTGTTTTGTGGTTGTGAGAAACTATTGGTTTTTGTTTAGGTAATAAGAGTTTGCACTTTTCTATTTCAAGGTTTATTCATTCTTGGTTCTTATTCTTGTTTGCGAGTGAATTGGGAGAGGATCTCGTGATTTCATCTATTTATCTAATATCGGGAGAGTTAGATTCAAGAAACGAATGAATATGATCTTTATTCAATCTAATGATGGTAAAGATTAATCCGGCTTAGGAATAAGTTAAGGATTTCAACGGCTAAGAGGGGTGCAAGATTGGTTGTTGTTCACCCTTGATTCACGCAGGGATGTATTATCAAGGCATGCACAAGTAGCTAGAGTTTCGACTTAGGGATAAGAAGAAACCATTGAAGAACGCTTTGGCGAACCTTGAAGGTTGCTGCCCAGAAGCCCAAGTAGTTGCCCAACTAGTTGCCCAGGCAACCATCGATTAGTTGCCAAGGCAACCCCGTTGTGCAAGTTGCCACGGCAACTGAGTTGCCCATGCACTCTTTTACCAAAACGATCCAATAGGCTATCACACCTCAACTCACGATAACCTGGCCTATCTCTCTCTCATTTGAATTCATCTTTTCATTTACTTTATTGCTTTCTAGATTAGTCATTAGTTAAACTCCTATAATCATTTACTTGTGTTTTTACTTTTTACAGTGCAAGAGACTAGATTCTTAAAGTAGCACCAATCCCTGTGGAGACGATATCTTTTATACTATAACTTGCGACGTGTATATTTGCACATTTGCGTAGCACTTATTACGCGCAACAAGTTTTTGGCGCCGTTGCCGGAGATTGGCAATAACGACTTTGTTTTTATTTTCTTGCACTTTCTTTTTATTTTTCTTGTTTAAAAATTCAAAGGGCTAACAAACTTTGGTTTTGCAATGGTATATGACCAGGGCGAGACCGACTTCACCAGAATATCCCTTTGATCCAGAAATCGACCGAACCTTACAAAGACTTAGACGGAGGATAAGAGAAGCAATGGCAAATCAAGACGACAATATGAATCAAGATGTTCGAGCAGGAGGAGGAGTGATTCTTGCACGAAACAGAACTATTCGAGACTATATTGAAGAAGAACTTGATGGACTTAACCCAGGAGTTGTCGCACCTGAAATTGAAGCCGACCACTTTGAGTAGAAACCGGTAATGTTTAATATGATCAACACAATAGGTCAATTTGGCGGCTCAGCAACTGAAGATGCACGACAACATCTGAAATCTTTCCTCGAGATTTGCAACTCATTCAAGATACACGGAGTCACCCCCGATGTCCTACGATTAAGATTATTCCCCTATTCACTGAGGGATAGGGCGAAAGCATGGTTGAATAGCATTCCTGCCGGATCCATAGCATCTTGGACTGATCTTTGTCGTGATTTCCTTGCTAGATTTAATCCTACAAATTTGACTGATAAGCTTCGTAACGACATTACTTCTTTTCGGCAAGCAGATGATAAATCCATGTACGAGGCTTGGGAGCGATATAGAGAACTTCTACACAAATACCCCCTACACGGATTCCCGGTGTGGACTCAAGTAACAATGTTTTACAACGCTGTGAATACACCAACAAGGATGATGCTAGATGCCTCGGCAAATGGCATACTCTTAGATAAGTCACCGAAGGAAGCAATGCAAATTTTAAACAGGCTGGCCAGGAATGATTATCAATTCCCATCTACTAGAAGAGGAGGAGTTAGACGCCAAGCCACAATACATGAACTAGGATCATCAGATTCAATTTCGGCACAATTGGCCGCTTTAACCAAGATGGTCCAGAACATGCAAAAACCAAACAACACACATGAAGTCAAGGTAATGGATTCTTTTTGTGAGTTATGTGGTGATAACCATAATTCTTCTTAATGTATGCAGAATCCGGAATCCAGCTTCTATGTGGGGAATTACAATCGGAACAACAATGTGATGTCCAATACATACAATCCAGCTTGGAAGAAGCACCCGAATTTTTCATGGAGTAATCCCAACAATGCTCTAAACCAGAACAATCAGAATGCACAAGCATCGGGATTCCAGCAGAATATGCCACGGCAACAGATGCCGCAGCAACAACCGACGACATCCAGTTCTTTGGAAAATTCTCTAAATGCTTTTATGATGAAAACTGAATCTTATATGGCTGATAATAGTAATTTCATAAAAAGAACTGATGCTTTTATTAACAGGACTGAGATGAGATTGCAAAACCAAGAGACGACAATCAAATCTTTGGAAAATCAAGTCGGACAATTTGCTCAAAATCTGAATACTAGACCGCAAGGAGGCTTACCTAGCGATACTGAAGTCGCAAGAGGAACTGGCCATGAGAAATGTAAGGTGATCACCACTAGAAGTGGCCAACAACTTAGAGAGGTTCAAACCCGCTCGTCAAACAAAACTCCACAAAAAGATCAGGTCGAACCTAGCGGCAAAGCCTCAGATGCTGAACCAGGAATTGCCGCGGCAACCGGCAATAAGCATGCCCCGGCAACCGACGATAAAGACGCCTCGGCAACTTGCGATAAGCATGCCTCGGCAACCCCAGTTAATAATGCCTCGACAACTCCAGATGTCCCGGTAATGCCGTCAATCAGGTTTCAAACCAATGAAAGGATCGAAGATATCCGACTTCCACCACCATTCCCACAAAGGTTGAAGCGACAAAAGCTAGAATACCAATTCAAGAAGTTTTTGATATCCTAAAGCAAGTCCACATCAACCTACCATTGGTGGAAGCAATTGAACAAATGTCAAACTATGCCAAGTTTCTTAAAGACATTGTGTCCAAAAGAACAAGGCTAGGAGAGTTTGAAATAGTTGTCGCGACAGAGGGATGCATGGCAATGTTGCACAATCGTATGCCACCCAAGTTGAAGGATCCCGGAAGTTTCACAATACCATGTTCCATTGGAAATCACTATGTCGGGAAAGCATTATGCGACCTTCATAAACTTGATGCCTAAATCGGATTTCCAGAAACTAGGAATCAGGAAGGCAAGACCTACAACAGTCATGCAGCAGCTAGCCGACAGATCCTATGTGCATCCAGAGGGAAAAATCGAGGACATACTGGTAAAAGTTGATAAATTTATTTTTCCCGCTAACTTTATTGTTTTGGATTGTGAAGCAGATGAACATGTACCCATCATTCTCGGGAGACCATTCCTAGCAACAGGGAGAACCTTGATTGATGTTGAAAAGGGAGAACTCACAATGAGGGTGAATGACCAGCAAGTTAAACTAAATGTGTTCCAAACACTAAGGCATGCCGGTGATCCAGAAGAATGTCAACTTCTTCATGCCACGGCAGAGTTTAACTTCGATGAGGAATTTAGTTGCCTCGGCAACTACATTGCCGACCAAGAGGAACCTGAGGAGTATGAAGAACCAGTCGATGAGAAACAACAAGAAGAGGCAAATTGGCTAGTCAACCGACCAGGTACATACTTTGAACCACTGGACTACTCAGGTAAGGAAGGTAAGCTCGAAAAACCCTCTATTGAACATCCACCAATTCTTGAGTTGAAACAATTGCCAGAGCAACTAAAACTTGTATACTTAGGGACCGATAATACATTGCCTGTAATTATTTCTTCTAAGTTACAGCCTGAGCAGGAAAAGAAGCTGATCAAGATGTTGAAGCTACACAAAAAGGTAATAGGGTGGACAATTGCCAACTTGAAGGGAATTAGCCCGGCGGTGTGCATGCACAAGATCTTGTTGGAAGATGATCATAAACCTTCAATTGAGGCCCAAAGGAGACTGAATCATGCCATGAAAGGGGCTGTAATGAAAGAAATCATCAAGTGGTTTGACGCCGGCATTATATACCCTATCTCCGATAGTACGTAGGTAAGTCCGGTACAATGTGTACCGAAAAAATGAGGTATAACAGTGGTAAGAAATGAAAATAATGAACTTATCCCAACCAAGACTGTGACCGGTTGGAGGGTTTGTATGGACTATCGAAAGCTAAACAAAGCCACTAGGAAAGATCACTTCCCATTACCCTTTATTGATCAAATGCTTGACCGTCTTGCAGGTAAACCCTTTTATTGTTTCCTTGATGGTTATTCAGGTTACAATCAGATTGCCATAGCACCAGAAGATCAAGAAAAGACAACCTTCACATGCCCATACGGTACTTATGCCTTTCGAAGGATGCCGTTCGGATTGTGTAACGCCCCGGCAACCTTCCAAAGATGCATGATGGCACTCTTTTCAGACATGGTCAAGACTTCCTTGAGATCTTCATGGATGATTTTTCGGTTTTTGTAATGACTTCGACGGCTACCTCAAAGAATTTAGAGAGGGTGTTGGCAAGATGCGAAGAAACGGATTTAGTCCTCAATTGGGAGAAATGCCACTTTATGGTAGATGAAGGAATAGTGCTCGCCACAAGATTTCATCCAAGGGAATTGAAGTAGACAAAGCCAAGGTGGACGTGATCGAGAGATTACCCCACCAAATTCGGTTAAAGGAATTCAAAGTTTTCTGGGACATGCGGGTTTTTACAGGAGGTTCATTCATAATTTTTCTAAAATCACTAAACCCTTGTGTAATCTGCTTGAACAGGATAAAGTCTTCGATTTTGATGATTCTTGCACCCCAAGCATTCGAAACCCTAAAGAAAAAGCTTGCCTCGGCACCCATTGTCGTTCCACCAGATTGGACGCTACCTTTTGAGCTCATGTGTGATGCAAGTGATTTCGCGGTAGGAGCAGTCCTAGGCCAACGCACAGTTAAGACCTTCCATGTGATATACTACGCTAGTAAAACTCTTAATGGTGCTCAAGTGAATTACACAACAAACGGAGAAAGAGTTACTAGCTGTAGTTTTCGCATTTGACAAGTTCTGATCCTATTTAATTGGTACAAAGGTAATTGTTTATACGGACCGTTCGGCAATCAAATACTTATTTACTAAAAATGATGCTAAACCTCGTTTGATTCGTTGGATATTACTTTTACAAGAATTTGATATTGAAATTAAGGACAGCAAAGGAACAGAAAATCAAGTGGCCGATCACTTATCATGTTTGGAACGCAATAGGGAGGAGGACACGGATCTAGAGATATGTGATGCATTCCCGGATGAACAAATTTTAGTTGCCTCGGCAACCCTCGACGCCTCAGCAACCCTAGACGCCTCGGCAACCCACGATGCCTCGGCAACCATTGATGCACACGCCTCGGCAACTCTCGACGCCGCAGCAGTCTTTGACGCGCACGCCTCGGCAATCTTGGGAGCAGTCGCCACGGCAGCACATGCCTCGGCAATACCCTGGTACGCGGATTTAGTTAACTTCCTTGTTTGTGGTATTTTTCCTTATGGCATTACTCACCAAGGGAAGAAGCGGTTCCGCCATGATGCTAAGCATTACTTTTGGGACGAGCCTCTTTTGTTTAAATAATGTACAGATCGGGTTATACGCCGATGTGTCCCTGAAGAAGAGCAACAGAATATACTCCGGCAATGCCATTCTTCACCCTATGGAGGACATTTTGGAGGAACTCGTACCGCGGCCAAAGTTTTGCAATCCGGGTTGTATTGGCCAACATTGTACAAAGATGCCCAAGACTTTTACAAGCAATGTGATCGTTGCCAGAGGACGAGCAATATCTCTAGACGACATGAGATGCCACTCCAGAACATCATTGAGGTGAAATTGTTCGATGTATGGGGGATCAATTTTATGGGACCTTTCCCATCTTCATTCGGCAACCTCTACATTCTACTTGCTGTCGACTACGTGTCTAAATGGGTTGAGGCAGCTGCAGTTCCCAACAACGATTCCAAGACCGTGCAACGATTCTTGCAGAAAAACATATTTACACGGTTTGAGATGTCGAGAGCAATTATCAGCGACGAAGGCAAGCATTTTGACAACAGACTAATTGCCAAGATGTTGCAGCGCTTCGGCATATCACACAAGATCGCCACGGCATATCACCCACAAACCAACGGGCAAGCAAAAATTTCCAACCGGGAGTTGAAGGGAATACTCGAGAAAGTTGTAAATCCCTCAAGGAAGGATTGGTCATTAAGACTAGATGACGCACTTTGGGCATATCGCACTGCATTCAAAACACCCTTAGGTATGTCCCCCTTCCGACTTGTCTATAGTAAAACATATCATCTACCGGTGGAAATCGAGCACAAGGCGTACTGGGCAATCAAGACTGTGAATATGGATTGGGAAAGTGCCGGACAAAAGCGTTTGATGGATCTCAACGAGATAGAAGAATTCAGTGCACTCGCCTATAACAATGCACGAATCTACAAGGAGAAAACAAAGCGATGGCACGACAAGAAACTATTGCCACGACAATTCACGCCAGGGCAACTAGTTCTCTTATTCAATTCTCGGCTAAAACTTTTCCCAGGAAAGCTGAAATCAAGATGGTCAGGACCATTCGAAGTCGTCAAACCATTCTCCCATGGTGCTGTGATAATCAAGTCCATCTCTGAAAAAACATGAATTCAAAGTTAATGGACAAAGATTGAAGCACTACAATGGTGCCCATGTGGAACGTAACAAAGAAGTGGTCAACTTAGGAGATGCATGAGCATGCTCTCCTTTCAATATTTTCTTTTTCTTTTTATTTTTATTTTCATTTTTATTTTTAGGAGATATTTTATTTTTCTTCATTATCTTTAGTTTTCAGGTTTTCTTTGTTTTCTTTTTCACAACAAGACTCACAACTACTATGCTAAGGAAATTTATCACAAGATCCTTGCCCCGCAAACCAATGAAGAAGATGTCGCGGTAACCTACATCGTGCCTGCACAAGCTGATGCCACGGCAACCAACCCTGAAGATGCCACGGCAACCAAAGCTAAAGACATCCCGGCAACAAGAAAACAACCATCGCGTTCAAGCAAAAGAATCAAGACACCGACTAGAAGGAAACTAATCATCTACGATGACGAACTCTCGGAGTAAGTCATCGTATGCATTTTTATTTTTATTTTATTTTTATTTTTTTCGTTATTTTTATGCATGCATTGAAGACAATGCCTCACTCGAGTTTGGGGGGATTGTTATTAGTAGTTACCATGTTTAGTTGCATTCACTTAAGTATTACATTTAGGATACATAAATTGCTTGCCATGCCTTTAATTGGAACAAGAATTGCTTAGATTTGATGAATATTCGATGATGACTTTGCCAATGCACTTAATTGATAGAATTTTTATTCTAGGATAACCATGGAAAAACTTAGAATTTTACTATGATGCTAAATTTGATGAAAACTGTTGTGGTTTGATTGATTTAAGGAATTCTAGTGAACTTAGGTTGATAATTAACAAATTGGGGGATTAGAATAAAAATTGGATGAATGCTAGAGGTGCCCGAAATTGGCTCTAGCATGTGCTAAAAAAATTGATCACTAGAGGAGCCCGAAACTGGCTCTAGGATGTGTTAAATTTTTTTTTAACTAGAGGTGCCCGAAACCGGCTCTAGTCGATTAAATTAACTTAATAAAACTAAAAACAAAACACTAGAGGTGCCCAAAACTGGCTCTAGTTAAAACATGTTAAAAAGAACCCAATAAAGTAATTTGAAAACCTATTATTTGCATAGGATCCGAAAAATCAACTTGCACACAACTCCGCACACACTCACAAGCATTATAGTTTGATTCCGAGTAATTCCTAAGTTCTCTGAAAAATAAAAAGCCAATCATACTTTGTGCCCCGGTTCAGAGAATTGAAATCAAGTTCAAAGCTAAGTTTGTGAAAATTGAAGTCTTGGAAGGTAATTATGAGTTTGCATTGCTTGAGGACAAGCAATAGTTCGAGTTTGGGGGTGTGATAAGTGTTCAAAAGTACTATTTTTCTTACCCTTTTTACTCATATTATTGTTAGACTTAGGCTCATATTAGTTGCATAGTTAGCCATTCATGCATTAATCCATGTTTTCTTCCATCGTTGAGCTTGATTACATAACTTGGTAGTTTTTGTGGAAAAGATGCTGCTTTGTGTGTGTATGTGCAGGATCACTTGCCAAAGCAATGCCGAGCTAGTTGCTAGGGCAATGCATGAAGGATATGCCGAGCTAGTTGCCAGGGCAATGCATGAAGGAGACGCCGAGCCAGTTGCCATGGCAATTGTCGACAAAGAGAAAATGCAATAGGGATGTCGAAATTGATGACTATACAAGCCCAAGATGACATGGAGCAAGGCCCAAGCCCAAAGGAATTTGATTGCCATGCAGAGATTAAAGAAGAATTAAATTCCAAGAAGATAGGAGAAGTTCTAATAGGAATATAATTATAATAAAGAATTATATTCTTTAAAGATAATTTAATTCCAACTCAAACTCCTCCTCAAAGAAGAACTTTGGCCTAGCCCTATAAATAGCAAGGAGATTTCGACAACTTAGGGGGAGAGCAAGAGGGAAATTTCGACAAGTCCAAGTAGGGCAAGATGAGAGAATTTTCGACAAGCATCAATGGCAAGGAGGATTTCGACAAGCCTCCTCCTTCATCTTTTTCTTTCTTGTTCGATTGGGTTCATGCTAGGGATTGTTTATCTTGTGTTTCTTTGGAACCTATCCATGAACTAAATCTACTTGGCTATGGTTATTGTGTTTTGTGGTTGTGAGAAACTAATGGTTTTTGTTTAGGTAATAAGAGTTTGCACTTTTGTATTTCAAGGTTTATTCATTCTTGGTTCTTATTCTTGTTTGCGAGTGAATTGGGAGAGGATCTCGTGATTTCATCTATTTATCTAATATCGGGAGAGTTAGATTCAAGAAACGAATGAATATGATCTTTATTCAATCTAATGATGGTGAAGATTAATCCGGCTTAGGAATAAGTTAAGGATTTCAACGGCTAAGAGGAGCGCAAGATTGGTTGTTGTTCACCCTTGATTCACGCAGGGATGTATTATCAAGGCATGCACAAGTAGCTAGAGTTTTGACTTAGGGATAAGAAGAAACCATTGAAGAATGCTCTGCCGAACCTTGAAGGTTGCTGCCCAGAAGCCCAAGTAGTTGCCCAACTAGTTGCCCAGGCAACCATCGATTAGTTGCCAAGGCAACCCCGTTGTGCAAGTTGTCACGGCAACTGAGTTGCCCATGCACTATTTTACCAAAACGATCCAATCGGCTATCACACCTCAACTCACGATAACATGGCCTATCTCTCTTTCATTTGAATTCATCTTTTCATTTACTTTATTGCTTTCTAGATTAGTCATTAGTTAAACTCCTATAATCCTTTACTTGTGTTTTTACTTTTTACAGTGCAAGAGACTAGATTCTTGAAGTAGCACCAATCCCTGTAGAGACGATATCTTTTATACTATAACTTGCGACGTGTATACTTGCACATTTGCGTAGCACTTATTACGCGCAACAGAAGCCTACCAAAGAAAAGATTGATCTGTCGATACTGCTCCACTGCCTCATCCAGGAAATCCAAAAAGTGTTGTCCATCCCTTCCTACTGGAGGAATTTCGATCTCAGATCCCTAGTGCAATTCTTCATTTCCTGAGCTTTGGAAACTGCCTTCTGAATCTGGCACTTCAGATTATCAATATAAAAATGTCGGCCCAAGCATGCAACATTCAAAGCTTGCTTAGTATCAGCCCATTGGATCTTCTCATAATCCCAATCATCAATGAGAGTGTGGTTATGGTCTTTATGTGTCTGCATCTGTTTCTTCAAGTCTTCAATACCCAAACGGAGTAGTTCAGCTTCAACTCCCTTGGCCTCCTCTTTCTTCAGCCTTTCTTAGAGCTCCTAATTCTGACCGCGGTATTTTCTGAGGCTTCGTTGAGCCTCCGAAATTTTCTCCTCCAAATGTCGTTTCTCGTTGGTGATTTGCTCTACTTTTTTCTTCTACTTTCGAGCTTCACGATGCCATTCTTTCAACTCATTTTTATCCTATCTATATGTGCCCTTTCTTCTTTTGAAGTCTTGAAAATACATGCTCGTGCTTCTCGAGTCTTCAAGTGATTATTCTATTGTGTTAATTCTTGCACGTCCCTTAGGTAGATTTCCTGGTTTGCCAACAAAATCTTCACATTTTTCTGATAACCTTCTCGTTCAACATGCTTTGCGAGGAGTTTACTTTCAAGTTTAGTCACCCTATCCCATAGCTTCACTTTCTCTTTCTCAGAGTCCTACTTGTAGATTTCCAGCTCAGTAAGCAGGATGTCAGGCTGTGGATTTTCTTATGGACGCTCCAAAATTGGTACGCCTATGTTATCAACTTGCTACCTCCTTCAACTAGCATATTTGGGTACAACACCAACAAATAGTGCTACCTCGATTCGAAATGTCTACTTCCATTCTCTACCTAACTATGTAACTCGTCTTGTGGAATTAACTTACGTATAGGAGAATTCTTCATCTCGTAATCTATGGGTAACGAGAATGAACTGTACTGGCGTTGTACGAGCAAAGGGGCCTAGCTGGTTGCTCCCCATAGGCCTATGAGGGGTATCCACTCTAACTTCCCACATTTGTACAATATGGGTACTAGTACATCCACGGAGCTCTGTGCGTCTCATCAGCATCAGTGAGATTTTTGAAGAAGATTACCCATTGTTCCTGGTTTCCATTTCGCGGCCACTGCTTCCTGGTGATCTCTTTGATCGAAACTAGATTCCTGGATGTGAGATGCCTATTTATCTTCTCGTTATCCAAGAAGTGACTTTGCAAAAACAAGTAAAGAGGTTGTGAGCACCCAGTGAAGCATTCCCTTCCTTGGGTTCGACAAAAATTCAGGGACCTAAAGGTTTTTGCTAAGATAGCCGGGACTGGATTCATATTTTTCTGGTCTAGCAGGTCCACCAAGGTTATCTCAATGTGCCCCATAACTTTAGGAAATACTACTAACCCATAAATAGCCAAGGCGAGTAGGTCGAGGACTCTTCCGTGCTTTACATCTTTCATGATTTGGGCGTAAATGAATTCCCATGTAAAGAAAGGGCTTATGTTCTTCTCGACTATGTAGGTATCATTTCTTCAACATCTAGACCAACAAGCTTGGAAAGTTTCTTTTGATACCCCAAGTTTTTCTCCTTCTAGTATATTTTGTCAGGCTTCTCCAGGTCCAGACGCAACAAGACCATGTACTCTTCAATGGTGGGAGTCATATCCTCTTGACTAAAGACGAAACAATGATAAGCCGGATCCCAGAAGTTGACTGCTGCCAGAAACATTGATTCGTCTACTTCCACCCCGAGCAAAAGGCTATATCCCCTATATCTTTGGGCGAGCATAGCTCGATCTTGAGCTACCGCTTTTTTTCATACAGTGACTAACCCGGATAGATGATTATGTGGCAAACCCATGTACACTTGTCTTGGAAGATCAATGGTTCTGTATGTTATCTCCATGTTGGTGTTGAAGCTCCGTGGACTCACTTAGAACCTCTGTGTTCAAACGGAGGACTCCAGAACTGGACAATACGACCCGAATACTCATGATCTATGACTCGAACAGTATTTCAAAATACCAACTGGGTGCAATGTGATGTATGCTCTAAAAGAATAAAAAATGTGTTAGTATGTACAAATAATGAGATAAAACGCAAGGCTAAAATTCAGAAAGTAAACCAATAAACAGAAAGTAAAACCTATGGCTTTACAGGGTTTAATGGGGTGGGTTTACTAAAACATACATTCATGTGGGTTTGGATCTAGAAGGGTTCTCGAACCGCCCTTATCCCCTCCTCCAAGTTGGACAAGATGTTTGGTTCTAGCCCATCATAGGCGTGCAAATCAAACACGACTCGAGGGGATGCATTTCTGTTATGCCCGTGCGGAGGGTTGCTCACGAAAGCATAAGTACTCTGGACCCCGAAAGGCTTTCACTAGCCCATGCAAAGGGTTACTCACGAAGGCATAGCTATTTTCTTCCACTTAAGTTTAATAAAGCCTGGGTAGAAGGCTTATGTTATGATGTAAACAGTTTATAGCACCAAGGACATGCACACACAAAAATGCAACGGATTATTAAGGAAAATAACTCGTGATCAAGCAAAAGTTGTGCCCACTTAAGATTCCCCAGCAGAGTCGCCATGCTATAACAACATAGTCGCCACTGGTCCCTTTTATTATATTAGGCGAACTGAAAACCTAAAAAAACAAACCAGAGATTATGAAATCTCAAGGGTTCGGGGGCACGTTACGTGTGGGGAAGGATTGACACCCCCACTACGCCCGTAAAAACGACGCTTACTTGATAACTAATATTTCCCCTATAACCCGAATGCATGTATGCAAAGGTTAATACAAAAATCCACGGAGTTCTAGAATTGGCTCGAACTCGCTCACGGCTGAGAAAATCTGAATCAATTTAGATGCAAAGGGATTAAGGTATTAATCCTTAAAATTCGATAATGCACTTTTACATAGGAGTCTCGACCCTTCCCACAACGGCTAGGGGAAGACCGAATTAACCCTAATTGAAAGTACATCTCGTTTTCATGATGCAAGAAAACCTTTTTGTATGATATTTTATTTGCCTTATTTATTTTGTTTCTAATCCTACAATGCCAATTATTAAGTGATTAAGGTGACTAATCTTATAAGGCTCTACTAATTGAATTCTAATTAAGGATATTTAGTGACCTAAAGAAATTACCAAATTAAATTACAAACATATTATGTAAAAAAGGCACATATACTTACGGGAATGTATACGAAACATTATTAAAAATTAATGAATTAATACAACCCTACATATTTATATATATTATTTAACCTAGTATTTATCTTAGGAGGTGAATAAATTTTAACCAAATTATTAAAGGCCTGTTAAATTCTATTCTTTACATTTTTTTAAAATTTGTGATCAGAGGAACAAATTAAGCACAAAAGGTACTAAATTGAAACGAAATTAAAAATGTAGAACAAAATTAAAATGAAAAAGGACTAAAGTGTAAAGAATGCAAACAAAGGGTTCAGGGTCGAAGACTGAAGAAAGAAGGGCGCTACTCGAGCTTCTTTGCGAGTCGGATTCGGGTGCTCCAACGGGTCGAGTATATAATATAATAACTATAACAAATTTTGTTTTTGTTTCATTTCTCCCCACCGAATGAACCTCCTTATCCTTCAAACTCCCTGCCTTGTTCATTTGGAGATGATGAACACCACCGTGTTCCCCAAATTCCGGCGGCAGCTCGCGGCGTTTCTCCACGTCAGTCGCCGTGGCCTTTAGCCAATGGCGAGTTTCCAACGGTGATCCACTTCAGCTCCGGCTTCTGAGTTCGATGATGGCCACAGTGCGGTGCTCCGACGACTGGTTCCACCACTTTAACGGTAAAACCCTCACCCCTCTCTTCCTTTTCAAATCGAAAAATAGAAAATGAATGCTAAAAATAATGATAATAGGTATAAAATACCTTTGAGTTTGACTGGAAATTGCTTCTGTTATTGCTTTTCAATTATGTGTGTTACAAAATGGTGAATCAATGGCTTTTTATAGCCCGGTTACATGTATAAACAACGGAGAAAGAAATCATTTCCCCGATTACAAATGGAAACCCTAAAATCTCTAAGATTGTTGCCTGATTCAGTGTTGATCCGATTTTGTCCATATTCGGCTGATTCTTTCCTTCTTTGCTTCGATTTTGACTTTACTCTCGATTCTTTGCCATCTATGTTTGATTTTTTCCTTTCTCTTTGTTTTAAGTCGAAATGTAACTCCCCTTTTTTGCTTGCATGTCATGGCCGAGAGGATGAACGGTGAAGATGACAAAAACGGCTGCCGGCGTCGACTGCGGAGTGATCAGGGATGACAAATAGTCGGTGGGAGCCTAAAGGTCGAGTCCATGCGTGCCACGAGCGAGTGGCGATCCCGGTGATGCCCCCTAGTTCGATTTGAGCCGTTGATTACCTCCTTGGATCCAACGGTGCTGGTCGTGCGGCACTAGGCTTAGGGGACAGATCTCTTAGGGTTTTCATCTGGATCGTTTGATCAATCTTGATCCAACGGCCAGGAGAGGGTGGCGGCTTAACAAAGAAATGGCTTAGTTTTCTAGGGTTTATTGCATTTAGCTGAATTGGGCTTGTAAAATGGGTTTCCATGCCTTTTTTTTATTGAATGGACCAAATTCTTGGGTTTTGGTTTATATATATTTTTTGTTTATGGACTCTAATATATATAAGGGACCAACTATATATATTTTTTGGGTTTTCATTTTTGGATATGTTTTTTTATTCTACAATAATCAAATGAAATAACATATGCTATATTTCTTTAGATATCAATACTTAAATGGGCGAGGGCCGGATAAAATAGGTGACTATAGTTTTAAGAATAGTAGCAAGTTGATCTTGAATTTTAATTTAAGGGTAAATTACATAATTGGTCACCGAATTTTTAGGGCAGATTTATTTTGATCGTTGTACTTTTAAAATATTCGATAAAGTCACCTAACTTTTAGTTCACTTTTAATATAGTCACCGAACTTTTAGTTCGCTTTCAATATGATCCCTCGTGTTACCTTCCGTTAGAAGCTACTATTAGTTTTTGTTTTTACTTAATAAAAAAATGAGTAAACTACACCAATCATCTCTCAACTTTCTTCTCACTCCTATTTTGGTCACTATAATTTAAAATTTTTCAATTTAATAACTTAACTTTCGAATTGTTTATATTTTGGTCACTCTTAAATAACATGTTTATATAAATAAAAAAATCGACTAATCTCTAAAAAATATTTTGGTTAATTGGTAAATTAATATTATTCAATTCTCAATCTTATATTGTACCAATTAAATCAGATAATCGATTAACCAGTTAACGGAAATATTTGATTATGGAAATAATTTTTTTTCCTTTGTTTATTAAAATATCAAATATGATAAGATGGTGAATTTAATAATTTTTCGGTTGTGATAAAAGTGTAAAAACAACTAGAAAGTCAAAAATTTGAAAGTTCACACCTATTAATCCACCTAGAGCCAAAACTTTTTTAAAAATAATCAGAAGGGTATCAAAATCACTAGACTATAAGATATCGTGTAATGTATAAAATTTAGAAATGTTGTATATAATAGATCATACCGGTTAATCAATTTTGCTTGAAACTGTGAATCGTAATCGAATCGAAATAATTTATTTTAAAATTTTGTACCGAAATCGGGTTTGATTAATCCTTAAAAAATTATTTTGGTTAATTGCTAAATTTAGATTATTCAATTCTCGATCTTATATTTATTAATTAAATCGGATAATCGATTGACTGATTAATTAGAATATTTGATTTGAGTAATTTTTTTTTTACTTTGCTTCTTAAAATATCAAATATGGTAATATGGTAAATTTAATAAGCAAAGTAAAGAAATCATTACCCGATTTTTTAAGGATTAATTGAATTGTTCTATTTGTATAACCATGTCATTTGAGAGTGGTCAAAATATGAACAATTAGAAAGTTAAGTTATTAAATTGAAAATTGTTAAACTCTAGTGACAAAAATATGTGTGAGAAGAAAGTTGAGTGATGATTGGTGTAGTTTACCCATTTTTTTATTAAGGAAAATGAAAACTGCCGTCAAATTCTAACGGAAGGTTACGGGAGGGACGTATCGAAATCGAACTAAAAGTTTGGTAACCTTATCAAATATTTTAAAAGTACGGTGACCAAAATAAATTCGCCTTAAAAGTTCGGTGACCATTTTTATAGTTTACCCTTAATTTAAATAATATCCAATCAAGCTCAAATCAAATCAAATCAAATCTCAAACACAACGAATTTTAAAATTTATTCAAAGACTTGTTAGTACATCAAACTCAACCCTCAACTTAAAATAGCCTTGATCACACTTTTGTCGAAGCAGTTTTTAAGTCCGATGTTTTCTGAAAATGAGTTTGTACAGATTTTCAATAAAATCCGTTTTGAATTAAAATAGAATCGTTATCGATGATTTAAGACTAGATATGATCGAACACTCGTAAAATCACCAATTTAAAAGAACGGTTTTAAGAAAACCACTTTATAAAAGGATAATTTTCAAGTCCACATTTTAAAACCAGAGATTTTAAACAAAACAAGTTCGGAAGTCGTTTAATCATAAAAAAGGATTATCACCCTCGTTACGCTCAAAATTAGTACCTAATAAATCATATGTTGTCTTAATGGTGGAAATTACAAGCTTGAAACTAAATCTTAAAGTACGATTCTCTATGAATTCAAGCTTCTTTTAGAAGAGTGAACGTATATGTCACAGTTCACTAAAATTTAAAAAGGATTTCAAAATGTTAACGAAGATCACAATTCAGTCCATCAGAATACTATCTATTTCAAAAGGATGTCCATATTTTAACACCTAATAAAAGAACATTGCCTTAATGCTTTTCGGAAAAACAAAATTATGCAACACGAGAAATTAACGTATGACATACAGGATCAAACATGTGAAAATTGGAAAATGCATAATATTAACGACGATTTTAAAACATATACACTTAGAATAGTGAATAATCTTTCAAATTATAAAATATGAGGTTTTAGTTTAAAATATCAGAGTTCACTTGACATTATGTTTTTCAAAGGAGATATCCCTTTATTTGGACAATCCTCGAATTCGCGCTTCAGTAAATTAGGAGACTATTTTATAAATTATCCTCACAAAAGAACACTACCTTGAAAAAAACATAAAGTCAAAGTTAATTTCTATAATGAAATGAAAATAGTAATGTCATAATAGATATATATGCACTATATTATATGAGGAAAATAAGGATTAAGAAAACCATAACATATAGTAATATAGAAATTTTTAAAAAAATAACTATATATAAATATATAATAAAGTATATTATAATATGCACCAATAAACATATCATAATATATGGAAAAATCTATATGTATGTATAATGTAAACCATATAACATATTTTACATATATAAATGCGTATGAAAGTAAAAATAACATAAAATTATAATATATAGTAATACAGAAAACATAAATAACATATATATATATATACACGTAAACATTATGGTATTAAGTAAGAAATCTATATATGTATATATACACGAAATATAAACTGTATAATATTCATATTATAAAAACGCATACAAAATAGTGGTGTTCAAATTTGAGTACCCGAAGTACCAGGTACTCAAGTCTTTGGATAGTAGTCCAGCCGGCCCGTGTCTGAACCCGTGTTGATCGGGTACTCGCTAATCGGATACCCGAATATTACGAGTACTTGCAAAATTGGGTAATTAGGTACTCGAATATAAAAAACATGTAATTTTTTAAATATAAATATAAATATTTATTAGTTTAATATAAAATATAAATATATATATATATATATTTATTAGTTTAATATAAAAATGCGTATTTATTAAAAATAAAAATATTTCAGGATGTTTTATTATTTTAATATAAAATAAGTATTTATTAAATATTAAAAAATAATTTCAAATATATTCGGGGTAGTCGAGTATCCAAAATTTTAGAACTTTGTGATTCGGGCCCGACCCGAAAGGTGAAAAAATTTATAAAATTACCCTGCTTTTTTATCGGGTCGGCAGGTCAACAAATCGGGGCATCCGGTTAGGGTATTTTTGAATAGCGATAATACAAAGTAAGATGTAATAAATGTGTGTAGATAACTAAATATGGCAATATTAAGATAAGTAAAGATAAAGCAAACAAATATTCCTACTATAAAAACTTTGATACACAAAGGCTGTGTAAACTTTAATTATAGTCAAATGACATAGATCAATCATGGATGCGTAGCATAGAAAATTACATGAAATGTGAACCGAACATGTCTATTTCCGACTGGTCCTCTTAAACCTTAGTGAGGTCAAACTTTACTGAATTCAGAGTGTGCATAAACAAAAAAAAGAACTTTATTTTTGTAAAAAATAATCTTAAAATATCCTTAAACTAAAGTAACCAAAATTGTGTCTAAACGGAATGAGTATTTTTCAAAATTACAAACTCCTACTAAGACCGAATATCCTTAAATAACGTTACATCTACATGAGTAGTGTGCTCATGAAAGACCTAGGGTGATAGTTTCTTAATAAGCTCGCAATTTTGGAGTTTGTACCAACATGCTCTATAGACATACAATCACTTTGAATTTTCTTTAACAACTAGGAACTTAATATTTGTATGCTTTAAATTTGAAGTGTTCCTATTGTTTATAGAATAAATGAATGTATATTTATTGTCACAAAATAACTAAATTGGTATTTCTATTCAATCTATAAGTAGCAGTTCATGTGACAGAATTGTTTTGCATCAATATTCTAATAAATTGAAGTCTATAAACTTGATGATCTCTAACTTACCAGAACTCCGATATGTGAGCATGTACTTTTTGTTCTCTAAAGATATCTCATAACCCTATTGGCTGTTATCCAATAGTTCATACTATAATTGCTTAAATATCTGTCTAACATTCTAACAATGTACTCAATATCTGAATGCTTACATACTTGAGCATAAATTAGATTCTCAATAGCTGATGCATATGGAATCATTTGTATTTTCTAAATTTCAAGGTTACTTTTAGGGCATTAAGTAAGACTAAATTTGTCTTCTTTAGCAATATGAGTATCACTCAGTTTACTCCCATTGAACTTGTAGTATATATAATTATCAACTAAATTTATCTCCAAACCGAATGAGATAATCAATATAAATTTCATTAATGAGAGTCCTACTTAAGCTCATAGATAATTTTTTTTAATTTACATATCATTGATTTTTTATTATTAGACACAAATCTATGATTGTACCATACATTTCTTCAATGTCTCCATTGAAAAGCACAAGCTTAACATCCATTTTATGTAGCTCAAGATTAAAATAAGCAACAAGCGACATGATTATCATGAAAGAGTCTTTCAATGAAACTGAAGAGAAAGTCTCTACAAAATTAATGTCTTCTTTTAGAGTGTATCCTTTAAATAAAAGACATGTCTTATACTTGTCCACATTATCATTTGCACCCCTCTTGGTTTTAAATATCATTTACAACCAATTGGTTTGCACCTTCAGGTAATGAGACAAGTTCATAAACTTTATTGTCTTGCATAAAATTATACTTTTCTTGAATGACATCAATCGACTTTTGAGAGTTAGAACTTTTATAGTATGATAAATGATTGATTCATTTTCTATCATTCTATTGTTATCCTTGTTTTCTTGAAGAAATACAATATAGTGATCTCGAATTATATTTCTCCTTTCTCTCGTGGACCTTTTAATGACACTTGTTTTTTTAGGCTGTTGAGTTTTTTCTTCTAAAACAATTACTTTATATTGTTTAACATTGTTTTGTTGAGGTACTTGATTCACTTCTTGATTGATGATAGGTGTAAAAACCTAAACATCGTCAAAAGTGATAGTATGAATTAAATTATAATCCAATTCCTCCTTAATAGCAATGTATCTAATCTTATATCTCTCTTCAAACTCAATATCCTAAAAATGTTATAAATCACTCCTTAAAATAATTCTAATTGTGTGATCATAAAATTTACAACCCATGGATCACTCAAAATAACTGAAGTAGTTGTCCGCTTTTGAAATTTAATTTTCTTCACATATGTCCTAACTTATACAAAAGAATCAACACTTTATAATTTATTGTTGTTTCTTTTGACTAGGACCCTTAGCAACTTTATTATAATATTTTCTTTTATTGCCCTTATTCTTAGAGACACTAACTAAATGAGCACTAATCAAATGAGTACTTTTATACTTGTAATGCTTCAAATTTTCTTCCTCTTTAACACAATGAGCTCAGTTAGAACACATTTCTCCTTTTTGTAGTTGTAACTTTTTTTTTATTTCGCTAAATTGTATAAGAAGTGGTACCAAAAGCATAGGAACAAACAATTGTTAGAAAGTTCGATCTTATGTGCCTTAAATTTTGAAGCAATATTAAACATTTTCATAATGTACTCCCTCACATTTCGTTGACCCTTATACTTCATAGACATCAAAGAAGGTATAAGTGATGTCATCTTAACCTTAATGTTTTGGGCAAAACATTTCTTAATTTCATCAAGAAAACCTTAGTATGAACAATCTATTCAGATTTGTACTCCTAAAGACTTATAAAATGTTGTTCTGTATGATCATAAGGCTCATACGATTTGAACGACCTCACCTCTCAAAATACCTTTTATGGGTGCTTACCACAATGAGAGGTGCAAGTAGTTCTTTCCTTAGTGTCAAGTCTATGTTCATACAACCACCAAATACAATATGTAAATGTCTTTTCTATTCCTTGAAATTAGTTTCACTAAACATGAGTGTAGAATGTATTTAACAGATATTGTGACAACAAAGATTAATTACCTAAATATGGAACAAAAATAAATAAATAAAATAAAAATAAGCTCACATAAATCTTCATAAGTAAAAAAATAAATTCAAAATAATGGCTAGTTCCCCTTAAGAAACCAAGCACAACATTAATATCAAGTCTTTGGACAGTAATATTAATTGTAAGAGGTACTCTTGTTGTAGCAATCAAACATTGACAATAAACTATGTCAAACAATAGATTAATCTTTGGACTAACGTATTGCTCACATAAAATACCTTATAATTGTCACACATTTATCGTCACATTTGTCGTTGTAATTCTGTCAAATATTAATTTTCCTTTGGGCCAATTAATAAATGCATGAATTACAAAAACCCATAATCATCTTGATATTTTAAATAAATTAATATACGCAAAAGCGGTCACTTTGGTGACATTATGTTTCAATTAATCCATTAAAATATTACACCCAAAGCCAAAATATGAATTTATTTGTTTCAAAATATTTTTCTTAATTTTATCTTTCAATTAACTTAAAAGATAACCAAAATAATAATAAATTTGAATAAAGGTAAACCTCATATCAAGATACCGAACACTCCATTAATAGTTCATCTTTAAACAAAACATTAATTTGCAAGTGATATCTTGGTATAGTAATCAAACATTGATAATAAGAACATGTCAAACATAAATCTTCCTTTGGGCCGATTTATTGTTCACATATAAAACTGAATAATTATCATATGTTTATTACCACAGTTGCACATGTAATAATGTTAATTAAAACCTTTTTTTAGGCCGATTAATACTAACATAATCTGACTTACATGCACAAAACCTTCTATATATTAAAATAAAATAATTTTCATAATAGAGGTCACTTTGGTGACTTAATGCTTCAATTAATTTATCTCAAAATATATAATATAAATATACCGATATTCAAATTTACAATTTTGTAACAGTCAAAATTGAAATTTCTGATAACACTTAAATTTTCGAAATAACCCAAAATAAGGTCGTTATCAGAAATTGAAAAAAACATAATTTTTTTGACTGAATCTAAAAAATTTCTTAAACATGCATTTACCAAAATTTTTATTATAAACTTAAAGGCAAAGTTTATAAATCGTTAAACTAAATCTTTAATTTCATTAACCATCAAAATTGAATTCAAAATAATCAATTCTTAACTAAAAGCCAAAGTATTATACTAAAGATTCAATAATGATCACAGAAAACTTTATTAATACTATATACTTTTTCCAAAAATCAGAACTAAACTAATTTAATAATTCAAGCCTGAATTATTAGAGATAAACTGAATATAAAGTTTCGAGATCTAACTTGATTATAAATTTCTTGATTATAATAAATTTACTACGACAAAACACAAGCCATACTTTATTTTTTCTTAATTACTAATAATCAAAACTAAAATTTTGATCAAACTGGATTAAATATATATTTTAAATCAAATATATTTTATAATTTGAGTTACCGTATACAATTACTATAGAAGTAAAAGCATTACAAAAATTGAAGGATAAATCAATATTTTCGCACTATAAAATATATTGTTGCTAAACATAACCCAACTATTATAACATAAGGGCATGAATATTCACTACTATTATAAACCCTAAGATCAACCGAAACCAAATGCATACTGGATTGCTTTCATATACATGATTCTTCCAAATTGAAAACATCAAGTCAATCTGCCGATATTTGAATATCAATTGAGTAACCTAGATTAAAGTACTAGCAGAGAAACATAAGGGCGGATGCCTTTTCTTTATCGCAACAAAACAGAGGTTATTCAATCGGAAAAAACATAAACCCTAAATATTAAGGAAAATCTGTCAAAATTGTTGTTGTGCTTAACCAGTAAAATACAAGTTTATGATTGTAATTTTCTATGGAAAATTAATTGGTTTTCAATGATTTAACATAACAAGGCTCTGATATCACTTGTTAGAACCAAAGAATACAAAAAACATAACATGTATGAAAAATAACACATGATCTATCATGCCAAATCATTAAGAACAATAAACTGAATACAGAAGTTTACCTGAATTCATTAATAGACTGAAAATCTTGAATCATTTGATGGATATCGCTTAGAAAGTGGTTGTGATCTTTCAAGAAGATATGTTAGCTCTTGTTGTAAAAATTCTCTGACGGGGACCAGAGTAATACAAGGCAACCTATTTCATGGGGACTACTATCTCTTTATATAGTTGATTATTAAATCAACTATTAAATATTTATAACTATGTCCCTTATTGAATTATAAATATATCTTACGGTATTTATACTTTTATTTCCATGACACTTTAATACCCATGACACGTCTAACATAATTGGTCACTTAATTTTGTATCATACTTTATAATAGTATTATACATTATACATATGTGCCCATAATTGTGAATTTTAATCCAACACAATTATATTTAAAAAAATTTCTTAAATCTAGTCGAAAAAAAAATAATTAGAAATATAAATAATCCATAAATGAAACCAACCGATACTATATCCTCTTAAGTCCAAATTGAACCAGGACCTAGCTCTAAAGCACAATCATGAGCGGAAAATATTCGGGCACAATCTTCATGGAATCGACCCCACCATGTCTGAGGGAGCAGTGAACAGCCTACACAAACCGACATCCTCTTGAACCAGAGCCTTCCTTTGAACCTGTTGCAGCAAAACCTCCGACTCTCTATCCAACAATTCATAAATATGCTGGACAATACTCAGCGAAGCCCCCCTTTGGTTCATCGTTGGAGTAACCGCAACGCCTCAGCAAAACATATGTTTTTTTTAATTAGGATGAAATCGTGTTAAAAAACTACTAGCATCTGCTAGTCCTACAGCAGATAGTGTCCTATCTGGGCCTGAGCATGAAAGGTAATTGTCTAAGACTTAAAATTTTTATGTTCAGTTATGCTCATAAAAAATACTTTTATATCAATTATAAGGCCTAATTTTGTTTCAATATGTATTATTAGGAGTTCAATTTTCTCCAAAAATTTATTATTATGGCTCTATTTTTAAAATTTATTTTTTAAATATTTGTTATTAAGAGTCTAATTTGTTCAATATTTGTTATTATGAGTATATTCTTAAAGTTTATTTTTCTAGTATTTGTTATTAAGGGCCTAATTTTTTCAATACTTATTATTATGAGCCCAATTTTTTTAATATTTGTTATTAGAGGCTACTCTTAAAATTTAATTTTCTTTTATAATATTTGTTATTAAGGGTCCATTTTTTCAATACCTGTTACTAGAGGCCATTTTTTAAATTTTTGTTATTATGAGCATACTCTTAAAATTTATTTATTTTTAATAATTGTTATTAGAAGTCCAATTTTTCCATATACTTGTTATTATAGACATACTCTTAAATTTTTTATTTTTTCAATACTTGTTATTAGGGACAAAGAATTAAATAACGGTAGCGACATCATCTGTAGCCGCGATATCCAAAACTGTTATGTTCGCAATAGCATGTATTATTAAAAAAATTCACAACCACAATACTCGCAGTGGTTGCAATAACAATTGTTATATCTGTAATCACGATAAATGCAACGTGACCGAAAATACGACCGCAACCCTAATTTAGATCCTTGATTAGGCCCCTAATTTTTTATCATTGAATATTGGAGCTAGATTTTATATTTGCTTCTGATTTTGATCAAAACTTTTATTTATTTTCATTCAAGTTTCTCAAATATTGAATAAGTTAAATTTGAACATTTTACTTAACCTTTAAATTGTTCTAATATAGAGATTTACTAATTGAACCAGTGACTAACGATGTTCATATTTCTAAATTTTGTATGAGTTCGGTTCCCAATGTGAGGATGTAATACTTTTCTATTCAATAAATTATTTTAATATTAAATGGACTTTATTGATTAAGACCACAAATAACGTGGTAAGCTGAGTTTATCTAACAGTTTTTCGTTGTATGTAGTCTATGCTTTATTCTCCTAAGCATTAGTTAAAGAAACTAAAAAAATTTATAATTAAAATTTTAAATTATTCTATATATGCGACTTCAAGTAGGATAATGATAAAATCTTGGATTCTTAATTTAAATGATCAAGTAATCTCAAATATCGTAAAGCGTTATAAAGTAACAAGTATCTAATCAAATTAAGTTTAATTTAATATTTTACATAAAATATTTTCATTTATTGATGTGAATGTATCAAAATTTAGTATATATAAATTGAATTCAATTATGCTTAGCCATAGACAAAAAAAACTGTGCATGGAATTAGCTTTTATTTTTATAGCAAGTTTTTTCTTTTTTTGACCATTTTTATAGCATGTGAATTGTGAAAGTAACAAGTATCTAATCAAATTAAGTACTATATTAATACTAAGAAATACGTTTTCAGTCTTCCAACATGTTAGGCCTGAGTGATGCGAAAATTTCACTTTAAAGAAGAAAATCTTTTCAAGCTAGATCATCAAAACTAAAAGTGGTTTATATTGGTTTAATTATTAAAAATGGCCTAATTATGGTTTTAATCCTCTACTATATTAACTATTGAATTTTAACACCTTTAGTTTAATTTGATATATATTTTTAATAATATTATTAGTAGGTCAAAATCCAAATTGATAACACTATTAGTTGATACCGTCGAAGTGATATATGAAGGTTTTTTTTTAATAATTTTAGGTATTCAATTAATATATCACTTTATAATTGGTTGAACATAATTGATTAGATTTTCGCATAACCTTGATTACGTGACTGAATAACACTAAAAAGAAAGTTTTCACATAGAATGGTAAAAAACAAACAAGAATTTTTCACGCCATCATTTTAATTAAAGTAGATAACATTATTATCATCCAAGGACAAAGTCATGATTCCAGCTTAAGGGGTAATATTTTTTTAAAGTAGGGGGACAATTTATAATTATCCCATAAAATGTTCGAATTTATTATATGAATTAAAGGTAAAAATATTGGAGGAGGGGTTGTCCCACCATAGCTGTAGTTCCTTCTCTGTTATCAGCTTGGACCTTTTAATAAAATTATAAAATAGAGACTGAATTATGTCAAATTAAAATAAATATATTAAATCTTACATTTTAGATGATAGAAGGACTAAAACAAAAATTAAAGCTTTTAAGATTGCGGTTTACTTCACATTGCATTTCATGCTGTTCGTTTGTTTTTTAGCAAAAAAAAAAAAAAAAAGCCTTCATATTTGTAGTAAGTGCCATAGAAGTCTGTGCAACTGTAGACTGTGGAAATCAGATTACAGTTCGAAGTTAACGCAATCATACTCTCATGAAATATTAAGATGAAAGTAAACAAATTTCGGTTACAAGCCAAATATATATACATAAATATCATCAATATTCAATACTGATTGATTGCTCTCTAAGCTTCTCCTCCCACTTACTTATTTCAACCTTTTAGTTTAATCAAAAGAGTTTTCTTTTGTTAATTACCCATTTTTCTTTGTAATCCGAGCATTTTCAGTTAGTGCTTTAAAAATATATTAAAAATTTATAATTTTTCATACGAATTCTTCTTCAGTTTAGAGTTATTTTAGGATCTGGGTGTTTCCACTTTTGGATTTGTTGACTGAGAAATAGTCTAAATTCCTCTCAGTTCTTTAATCTCTTTTCCATCACTCTTTTCTATTTTTCCTTTTATCTACATTCCATTTTTGCTGTTTTATAATTTTTTTTCTTAGTATATTGGGAGAAATATCTGGTTATTTTGTTTCATTGATTAATTAATCCAGCTATGGAATCTCTGTGCATGGCATTCAAGCCTAATGCCAATCTGATTCATGTTAGGAAAGGTGGTAGAAATGGAGGCTTTTTTTCCTGGGGTCAGAGTATCAGAGGAGATCTTAAACGCAGGGATTTTGGAAGACAGATATGGAAAAGTTTGAGAGTTGAAAATGGTGCCAGAAAAGCAAAACCTGCTGTTGTTTTCTCTGCTCTAAATCCAGATGATCACATTGATCCTACTGTAAGTAAAAGAAAACATTTTTTAAATACAGAGTATCAATTTTTTTTTCTGATTATAATATTTTTACTATTTGATTATCAGGAGGAGCAGGCAGCCATGTTTGAGACTCCACAAGCAGATCCAAAGCAAGTGGCGTCCATCATATTGGGTGGCGGTGCTGGGACACGCCTCTTTCCTCTTACTAGCAAGAGAGCCAAGCCAGCAGTAAGCAATAAACCCCCTTTTTTCACTTTTTAGAATAAAGAATGTTATGGTTTTGTTTGGATTGTAGGTTCCCATTGGAGGTTGTTACAGGCTGATTGATGTTCCAATGAGCAACTGTATCAACAGTGGCATCAAAAAGATTTTTATCTTAACTCAGTTCAACTCTTTTTCCCTAAATCGTCATTTGGCAAGGACATACACCTTTGGCAATGGTGTAAATTTTGGAGATGGCTTTGTGGAGGTAATCCCATGTTTATAATCTGTATTATTCTCATCAAATTTCAATTGTTCTGGTTGTCATGAATCTATGTTGCCTATATGACAGGTCTTGGCTGCCACTCAAACATCAGGAGAAGCAGGGAAGAAGTGGTTCCAAGGAACAGCTGATGCCGTGAGACAATTTAGTTGGGTCTTTGAGGTTAGTTACTCGGAATTAGGATTCGTTTTCGAGCTCAAACCATCTTCCGGTACCCTGATGTTCATCGATTGTGATTTAATTTCTATCAGAATGCCAAAGCCAAGGATGTCCAGCATGTACTGATATTGTCCGGTGATCATCTTTACCGAACAGACTATATGGATTTTGTGCAGGTAACTCTTCTTTTCACTTTCTCAAGCATGGATGTTGTGCCTTGAAAAACCATTCCAGCTTAATCCACGGTTATTGTTCTTGCAGAAGCATATTGACACAAATGCTGATATCACAGTATCATGTTTACCTATGGATGATAGGTATTTATCATGTTATGTTGCTCAAAACGTGAAGCATATACCAATGGTTGCTGCCCTTCCTAATATCGGAATTAACTTCGTTTTCGTTTTGCAGCCGTGCATCGGATTTTGGATTGATGAAGATAGATGGAACAGGAAGGATTATCCAGTTTACTGAGAAACCGAAGGGCGATGATCTTAAAGCTATGGTACTTGCTTTTACTACTTATCACTTCTGAACTCACATTTCCCTGGTTTTGGTGTTTTCTAACATTATTGATTTCCTGATTACCAAAGCTATATGTTTACATATAATATGGCTCGTTTCACATTTGTACTACAGAAAGGTGATACCTCCATATTAGGGCTATCAGAGGAAAATGCTGCAAAATATCCTTACATCGCATCAATGGGTGTGTATGTGTTCAAAACTGATGTATTGTTAAAGCTTCTGACACGGAGCTATCCATCTTGCAATGACTTTGGCTTGGAGATTATTCCGTCGGCGGTAAAGGAACACAACGTACAGGCAAGATGATTTTTACAAGAACTTTTAGATGCTAATTAGTGATTCTAATTCGGTGATCATGCTGCTGAGTTCTGGCTCTCTGAATATTCACAGGCATATTTATTCAATGACTATTGGGAAGACATTGGGACCATAAAGTCCTTCTTCGATGCCAATTTAGCTCTCATCGAGCAGGTTTGCATATAGATATGGAAATCGTTTGCATTATTACTTACATTTGGTATCCATTTCCTGGAAACTAATTGTTTTTTATTCTCCATGCAGCCCCCAAAGTTTGAATTTCATGATCCGAAGACACCTTTTTATACATCTCCAAGATTCTTGCCTCCTACGAAAGTTGATCAATGCAGGGTATTTACTTCAAGTCTTAGTTTATATTGTGATTAATGAATTTTGTCGTCTTACCTCATGGAAAATTGGTTTTTGCAGATTGTTAATTCCATAATTTCACATGGCTGCTTCTTGAGGGGCTGTACCGTACAACGCTCTGTAGTTGGGGTGCGGTCACGTTTGGAGTCCGGTGTCGAGCTGCAGGTGATCCAACATCTTCACTTCCCCATAGAGATTACAAATACCTCTTCTTGCTGATAAACTGCATTTAGATTTAGTAATGGCATAGACTAAACTTTGAGAAGATCGGATCCGCTTGTCATGTGCTTATACTTTCGTTGAGCAATCGTATGGCCTTAGGCTTGTACGTCTAAGTCAACCTTAATCGAGGGAGCAAAGTTGCTGAAACAAACAAGAGTATATATGTTGGAATAGACGAATGTACAATTCTCTCATCTTTATGTTCCTTTCTTTGCAGGATACCATGATGATGGGAGCAGACTTCTATCAAACAGCATCAGAAGTAAAGTCTCTGCTAGAGGAAGGAAAGGTTCCGGTCGGTGTCGGAAAAAACACGAAGATCATGTAAGATATAGATTGAAAAAAAAGACATTTTCTAATTGATAATCCTATTTAGAAGATAAATGTTTTGAAAATAAATCATTATTTTTCTTACTTTGTTTTTAAAGGAAGTGCATAATAGACAAGAATGCCAAGATAGGAAAGGATGTGATCATATCAAATAGTGATGTAAGTATTGCGTTCCTTGCTTCCATGAATGTTTAGTATGTATCTTAAGTTTTTTTGTTCTTTTCCTTTTTAATAATTGTCATTTACTTTGGCAACTCAGGGTGTTGAAGAAGCTGAGAGACCAGAGCAAGGTTTTTACATTAGGTCTGGGATCACAGTCATAACGAAGAATGCAACAATTAAAGATGGAACCCGAATATGAAATTTCGAATCCGATTGTGCCTGAGAACAAAAGCTAAGAGCTCTATTCTGCTGAGTTCTGCTGTGCTGTTTTGCAGTGAAAAATATATAGGAGTAATGCTTTGTATATGTAAAGTACAAGTTCCTCTGCTAATCCTACATAGGAATTCAACTGCCGTTTTTGCTTTATCTATCTTTTCTTGAATAGTTGAATTCATTTAGTATCCAAAAACACCAATAAGCTTAAAGCACAAATAAGTTGGTTCACCAAAATATTCAAATTAGTACCTAATTGCATGATCTATTACACTTTAGCTTCATTACAATTCATTTCTAGGATTCTGACATAATGGCCTTCTGATATCCCTTGCTTTCTTCAATCTCTCAATGTTCTTTTAACCTTACATATATCTCCGGAATCCGGTTCAGTTTCTGAGACTCTTGAGTGATGATGTCGACAGTTGATGTCCATTGGCTCTTGATCATCTCGCATCCATCTCCGAAAGAGTCCATTCCTTCAGCAAATAGCCAGAATAGCTCACCGATGGCTGCACCTCCGCCCCTAGCCGATGAGTAAATTGCTTCTTACACTGTTGAACAGCTCGTCCCTTTGGCAGGGCCAGAAACTTTCAATGATTCCCGAACTTGGCGAAAAACAATGGCTTCTAAGGATGTTCTGAGCATCTTGGATGTGATTGGTAAGCCAAGTGATTAAGAAGGCAATTTGGGTTTCATCGCTTGAGCTTCCTAACGTGCTCAACAAGAAACTTATTTAGATTCAGGGAAAGAATTAGATATATGGGGCTTTGACTTCTGAGTGGAGAATTCCATTATCATTGATCAGGGTAAGAATGAACCGTGGCAAAGTTAATGCCTGGATTTGATTGTTTGCAATGAAAGTTAGGGTTATATTGCTATTTGCTGCTTTTGAGACGACGATGGCCCATAAAACCCTTTCAAACTACATATATACGGTAAGTTTTACGTTATATGCGGGAAAATGAATGGTTGAGATTAATAATAAGAAATAAGAAGAATTTGATTTAAAAGAAATAAAAAAAGACAATTCAAACAAATTGTAAAAGAATAGTCTCTCTGCCGATGAAAAATATTAGTCAACTAATAGTAGATGGCTTCCAGTGACTTGACAAATGTACATGGCAGTGCATGCTGACATGGTAGTGCCATATAGACAAAGGTGTTCACTTGAAAGAATGTCACGTAACTGAAAAAATAAATTTATAAAACTATATAAAATATAAAATAATTTTTTCTATTGATGCGTCATTCTGTCGAGTTATTTTAAGATGTTTACTGTTAATTGACTAATAATTTTCATTCTAAGATGGGCATATTGACCCAAAATAAAACATTGATAGTTAAATTATTTCAAAAAAATGAATAGAGATTAAAGTGACTATTCAGTCAAACGTTAAAGGCAGTTATATGCCTATATTTTATATAAAGTAAACTACATATATAACACCAAAGTGACTATTCAATAAAGATGCAAACACTGTTTAAATCTCTGAATAGTTTTAAGCAGATGACACTCGAAACTTGTCCCAAAAAAAAGGAAAAAGGAACTCTAATAGAAAGATTCGCTGCAATGGCTTCCATTCCTATCCCTTTAATCTATGATATTCTGATTCGACTTCCAGTAAAATCCTAGCCAGATTCATGGCCTTAAACAAGCTTTGTTGCTCCTTTATCACGGATCCACATTTCATCAATACTCACTTCAAGAGTTGCACTGCAAAGGAAGCTGATAATGATGTTTGCTTAATCGCTTCATGCATGGAGCATCGGAATCTTCACACCATAATTCACTTCCTTACTGTCAGAAACGAGCATGCGGTTGTTCAATACTCTCCTCCTGTAAGTTTCGACTCTTACCGAGTTTTACCTTCTTGCAATGGTTTGGTTTGCTTTTATGGTCTCCACGGCGGTGTTTATGTCTGCAACCCTAGCACCAAAGACATGGTCAAACTCCCAGATATCGATGCTCAAGGCTTTCGGTTTTTAAGCTGTGGATTTGGGTTTGATGAAAGCAGTTGTAAACTCAAAGTCATTGAAATTTTGGATCCACCCAGTCTGGGGATGGGAATATTTAGCATGGGGAATGGCTCGTGGAGGAAGATAAGGTACCATATTCCTTGTTTTGGTTTCCTACACCATCAACCGCCGGTGTTTGCCGATGGCTTCTTTTACTGGCTTTCTACTACTTTCTCCATTGTTTCGTTGGATATTGGAATTGAAACCTTTGAAGCCATAGCTCCACCGATGAGTGTTTCAGACAAGGATTTGTGTAAGTTAAATCTTGTTGAACTGAGAGAGGAGTTATGGTTGGTGGACTTGGATTTTGAATTGGATCAAGTAAACAAGAGAATGGACATTTGGGTGTTGAAGAAAGAGCATTGGGTGAAGCTGGGAACGGTAGTTCATCCATCGGAGCCTATTGACACCACTCGTCCGGTGGGGTTTAAAGGGAATGAGATTTTACTGCATGGATTTATCAAAGGGCTGAGCCACTTGAGCTGCTACAATCTGGAAACAGGTGGTTTTAGGCCACTTGAAATCCAGGGCATTCCTTCACAACATTATCACCTTAGCCATCACGTGGAAAGCCTTTTCCAGGTGGGACACTAAGTAGATTTGTTTCCAAAAGTTGTAACCTTGCGATTTAATTTATCATGCTCTAGTCTGTAGATGCAAAATAAAGGTCAGGCTGTAGTTTTGCTTCTTGCACTATGTTAAAATTAGAGAAGGTAATTAGATTTTTTTTAATTTTATAATGTTATTATTTAGTTTAAGTTATTAATACCGTTAATTGTTTTTTTTTATTAAAGTGAACACCTGAAAAGTAATTTTTAAATATTAATATAATGTTGAGTGTCACGGGCTTAGACTTTAACTAGCCGAATCGTGCGGCCTTAGACGCCTTCTGGATAATTGTGCAACTAAGTAAGCCTGAAATTCCTTGTCACGACCTTAGGCCAAGTTCTCATGACAAACGCCTAACTCGACCAAAATTCTCGCTCCGGAAGATCAAACACTTCCCTCAGCCTTCGAACGAAAGATCGTTTTAAGCGGAAGCTAATCAAAGAACAATGGAAAGAGATTGACAACGAATAACGAAGAATATTCAAGAACAATGAAGAACACTCAGAGAGTTTAGAGTAAACACTTCTTTGTATTACTCAAAGTGATGGATGATGAAGTGATGAAGTGATGTGATACAATGAGGTGGGTGTAGGCCTCTAGTTATAGTTGAAGCCCCCTACATCTAATGGCTTAGTTTAAATTATATCGACGGTCGAGATTGATCTTATCTAATCAAATCTCAATTCAAATCTCTAATTATCACAAATATTATCTACAAAGTATGTTCAAATAAAAGGATAATGTTTTGACCAAATTACCCTCCTGAATCCTCCATGGATTTGGCAAGTCCTGTGGGCTTGCAGACTTTCTAGCATTCACCAAGCGTCGAGCCAAGTGTGATGATTTTGGCAAACCTGTTACACCGCGCACAACCTCTTCCACTGATGTTTGCGCCAATGACTTGGTCCCAATAATTTAGTCCGTGAAAAAATTCAATAAAACAACTTAATTCAATAAAAAAAAATTACATGTCAATTGAAGATTTAAAGTCGACTTTCATTAAAAGACGTTCTATTACAACGGCTGAATCATTTCCTTAAAGAAAAAAAAAAGGTAAGGAAAAAGAGGCTCTGCCGATATTAGTGATACATAGTTGCTCAGTTCACCATTTTCTTGTGAAAATGAATAATAATGATACTACTAAATTTAGTGGAATCATTTGGCAGTAAGGAAACAACATTTAACACTAAAACTTTTTTAACATGTATTCTTTCTTCATAAAAAACATAGTTAGCTTTCATATGAAGAACTTAAAACCCAACAGAAACTGTTATATTATTTAAATGGATCAACCCTTTTCTGTTTTTTAGAAACAAGTCATAAATCAACAATCAATGAAGTATTAAATGCAAGGGTAAATATATATTACGATGCCTGAATTTGATTTTAAGATTCAATTTTTTTTATCTAATTAAGTGTCTGAAATTGACTTATTAGTTTAATTTAGTACATTAGTACATGAATTCAAACTTCTCAGGAGTAGACGATTACCTAACGTTCTTACATGGCAAGTTTAATGGGTATCTGTTGTGTTCATTTCCTACCAAATACTATCGTTCTGAACCACTGGGCTGCCTGCCTCCCACCAAACACTCAAACATGAAGACCTAAGAAATATTTTGTCTTACATCTTGTCTTCTTTATCTTCGACTTTTTCCCTCCATAGAAAAATGTGTTTGTTTTACAAGTTTTTACACCATGGACATGCTCTCTTGCCTTTTTTTTATTATAAAAAAACAATATGATTATCTTCAACCGAATCATATGCTACAAAGTAGTAATGAATTATGAAAATGCAAAGTCATAAGGTTAAAAAATAATAATAATGTTTGACTAGATAATTATTAGAAAATACATTAATCTAATAAATAAAACAGTAAAAATAAAATACTAATATTATTATTGAATTGAACATAAAAAATACTCCTATATTCGAAACAAAGCTAAAAAATAAGAACAAAAATAAAATCGTTTACTTATATCCAGACAACAATTCGTACGAGCAGATTCGTTGAGGCATGTTTGCACAGTTTCTTTAGAATAGATTGGTCCGTTCTTATGGTATTTAAGAAACGTTGAACATCTATCTCCTAAGATAGAACAATGAGATGAACACGACAATAGCATGTCTGCAATGATCACTGAACTGTAACCTCGCCTTGTTTTATGTTCGAAAACCAATTTAAAATTATACATAGCAAGACTACGAAAATTAATAAAAAAATTTCTGTGTGCAATTTTCTTGTGGATTTATACCGTTTAAATAGAGTTCCACACGGTTGGAAATTGAATATTCAAAGTCATTAATATATCTCCTCAAGAGAGCGCCCACAGGCCACAAGAGAATAGCCATTGATACTGTGTCATGGAAATTTGGTTATAATTCTCACCAAATCCTTCTATCTTGGCAAAATCACCACAATATTGTGGTTTAATTTTTTTCTTAAAATATAATTTTTCTTTGTTTAGTTCCAAATCTATGGTGGATTATTGTTTAAGGCAAAAGTTGGTTTGAACACAATCCGAGTTTGAACAATATTTTTCAAAAAAATACAACCAAGTCTGATTTTAGCTTGAAGAGTGATTGAACATCATCCGACTATGAACAATGTTCATTATTTTTACTATTTAAAGACAAATTACAAGCAATGCGACTTTATTAGTTTAATCTGAACATGAAAAAAATATTATTTAAATACGGATTAAACACAATCTGACTTCTAATTTACTATAGTAAACAACCATATTATTAAAAATAAACTTAAAGGGACCATATTGTTGGAAAAAAAAAATTAAAAAACCATTTTTGGGTAATTTTACCATCTATATTATTGAAAACCAGAATGTGTGGACTGAGAACTCAGGCCTAAATCTAACCAGGGTTTTAGGTGCCTACTGATTTCAAGAGTTGAACTCACTATTTGGACTAATAGAGAGGTGGACAACATTGGGCGTACTTTTTCGGGATAAAATATTTAAATCATTTCTTAATTTTTTTTTTGCTCCAAGACCTATTTTAATTTTGAACTTTTAAAATCAATTTATTTATTAAATTTTATTTTTTGATTTATTTTGATAATTTTAAATTATTTTATTAATATTTTGATATGATTTAGAATATTTTATTATTATTAAATATTAAAATTAATTTAAAATAAAAATAAATTATATCTTATTATTATTAAATAAAAAATAAAATAAAACCCCCAAAATCTCAAAACCCTCAAAACCTCAAACGACTTTTATCCTCACCAGCACCCACCTTCGCCGGCGTTAACCTCAAATCGAGACTTTTCAATAAACTAATCTCAGATGAGATATTCCTAGAAAATATATTGTATGAAAGTAAGTCTGGAAAGGTTGAAAATTTCGGTCGGAATATGACCAGTTAGATGGTTTCTTGAAAGATCAAGATAAGATAAATTCTAAGCTTCAAATAGAAATATGTATTGTACCGGTGAGATAATTTTGTGACAGATTTAAGTTGTTAAGCTTAGAAAAGATTGAAATTTCTGTTGGAATGGGACCAGTTAGATTGTTGCTCATGAAAAGAATCATTGAAACTGTATTCAACCTTCCTATTTCCTGTGGAATGAAACCGTTTATTGAATTAAAACCAAGGAGAAAAAAAAAGACTTTTCAATAAGCAAAGCTCAGAAGGGAAAATATTTATACCCACCTTGATCCGCCCCGACCCAATTGTATTAGTTAAGAAAACCTAAAAATAAAATCCTGGAAACTTAGAAATAAAATCTAGAAAGTTAAAAGCCATTGAATCAGTAAACTAAAATTAACAAATAGGAAACAAAGGGAAAATATCAAATCTGTAAAATGCAAAGAAAAAATCTATGAAAAAAAAAGAAAATCTTAAACAAAAAACAAAGAGAAAAAAGAAAAGCAACCAAATATTTAGTTCGTTGGCACTGGTAGTCAAACATATTTGAATAGAGAAGAGAAAATGGATTTACAGATACATGCAGAAAGAAATTTTAAAGATTTGTTTTGAAACCATGAAGAAAAAAATAGGAATATTCATGAAAAAATTCTAAAAACCAACCCAATAAACTAGATAGATACAATAGATTAGAGAGAAAGAAAGAACACTTATAATCTTGCGTTGGGTATTATCTAAAGAATTTTGTAAATTGAGAGAAGAATCGAGTAAATAAAAAAAGAATCGAAAATAAAAGAAAACCAAAGGAAATGAGAGAATAACAAGAGGCGGCAGATTGCAGAGAATGGAATGAGAAGGGAAAAAAATCCCTAAATAAGATATAAATATATATAGTGGCATAATCGTAAATATATTAAAAACCTAAAATATCGGGTCGGGTCGAAGATTATTCACCTAAAATTCGAATTCGCCTTGCCCCGAAACCCGATTTTTATTATAAAATATCCGTCTTGATCGGGTCGGGTCGCAACCTGTTGGGGACGGGTATAATTGCCATCTCTACTTGATCGTTCTACTAGAAAAAAGAAACTTTTAGTATGTTAATTTTTTCTTGAATAGTCTAAAGGTGATTACAAGGTAGTATCTGTTCATACATATTTTTAACCTTTTGGCAATGCGCATACACCTTGTAGACAGAGCAATTTGAATATGTCTCCTAAGATGAACATAATTCGCTTTTCTATTGGGACACTTGTTACATTCTTTGGTATGTTAAATTTAAACCAGATAATTTTGAAGATAATATAAAAAATACAAAAAATTAATTAAACATGATAAAGACACCATATATATATATAACCTTAAGATGTTATAATAAAAAGAATATATAGATAGATTTAAGGTATTATCATGTATTCTTATTAAAAATAAATAGTAAATGAATTCATTATAGTGACAAACCTACAAAAATATTTATTCTATATTTTTATATTTACATACTTGTGCCTAATACAATTAGTCGAGTTTGCTGCAGACTAATAAACGAAATAAATGAAGTGGTCAATCTCTTTTTATTAAACTTTCTCTCGATAAACAACTCTTTTGAAGTTAAAATTCTCAACTGCTTCCCCACTTCTCTCTATTTTCATTTTCTCTTTCTCTGATGAATTCTTATTCTTCATTAAAGTTGTTTTCGGCGACGATTTTTATGTCGTCAACTGGTTTTAAATTTTAAACTTATGGTATATAAATAAGATTCTTCTTCTTTGATGATGATTCATTCGTTCTTTATTAGTTTTGTTGTTTTTTTTTTGTTTTGCTTTGTTAGAATCATACTACATCTGTTTTTTTGGCTTTTTTATCTGCTTGAATGACAGTTTATTTGTCTACATTTTTGCAGGTTTGTTTGTCTTTGTGACAATATTGTTTGCTATTATGGCAATTTTGTGTTCAGATAACAAGAATTATCGAGCGTTTCTAGTCACAAGACGACCGTCAGTTTGGTATTTTTTAGATTCCTTTATGCTAGTTTGCCGATATGCCAAGAACTCGCAGCGAAGCTTTGTGGTCAAAGTATATCGTTGATGGATTTCATTTAGAAGACTATGCAAGTTTTTCTGCAAAATAATGGATTTTGTTTCTCATGTCTTTCACAATCTTTGATATTTACAGTATTTATTTTTCACATTGAATTTTCAATGGTTGTAGTGTGCTCATTTTGTAATCATTTTTACTTTAAATACAATCCAGTATACTTTTCTTGTTAAAAAATTCTCAACCGCTTGTTAATACATATAAAATACATTCAAAGTCATCTAATTATGAGTTTAGTAACAAACAAGTCATTTGCTTACAAACATGTTACTCAATTGACATATTGTTATAATAAGGTCACTTTTCTTCAAATGTAACAAGGTATAATAACATTTTTAATCCTCAAAACTTTATAGTCTATCAATTTGATCTAATTTTAAATAATTAAATATTTTTAAATCTTCACATTTAAAAATGTCATCATTTTAATATTTATTCTTCTTCTAAATTGTTTGTTCTTATTCTAGAAATGTTATATTACTTTCGTGTTACTTTCCTAGTATAATAACAATTTAACAGTAACTTGTTACTACTTTATGTCAGAATGCAGTTATCGAACTACTAATTCTGATGGGCTCACTTACTTTTATAGTATCGCAAAAGACTAAATTGATGAAATTTTTAAATATGAATGATTACGTTTATTGAATTGTTTCAAATTATGACAAAATTAATAAAATGTAAAAGTTTGGGACTAAAAGTGTTATTATATTGAATAAAAGTGATATGTTTGTAACCATAGTGACAAGTTTATAACTTTTAGAAGAAAAGTGACATGTTTATTGTAAGACCTATAATTAAGTAACATGTATATAATCTGTTGGTGTAGTTTTGGATAATGTTTAAGTTAATTGCAATTAACAAAATTTAAAGGGAGTTGAAGGGGAACTCTAGGGGAGGGGGAGTGTTCTTAGTGGGTCTAGAACTTATGACCTAAGGGAATTTGAAAGATTAAAGATGAGTAGCTTAACCAACTGATCAACCTAATGTGCTTACTCTTATGTCCTTTTATATATCTTATCAATAATTTTATGATACATGTATTATTGCTATTTTTCACACAAGTATCATTATTATTCATTTTCACCGTCGGTCGAGACGCTGCTCCATCCTAAACCCGACGTTATTAGTCACTCATGGTGAAACATTACCGCTCGCCATAAATGTCGATCTGAAGGTTCAACGAGAACCAAATCCCTTCCCCTCCATTTTCTACGTTTTTCGGCCACCCTAGTTGTCTGTTCTGAGACATGGCCACCAGATCTGACTTCCTTACGTTGCAACGAGCAAAACTGGGAGAAGCCTCATCGGAGCTACGTTATTTCCGACCAATTTCTTCTCTGTTTTAGTAAGTTTGGTAAGGTTCCGACCCGATTTCGGTTGTTTGATTCAAGTGGTTGATTGATTGAGTTATTTCCATTATGTTTCCAACCAAAATGTGCCATTTGGGACTCGCCGACGAGGTCCCGACGGGATGCCGGTGAGAGTAGATCTAAGTGAGTGGGTCAAGCATATTATGCCCAATAACCTGACCTGTTGCCCATGACCCGACCTGATTGAGTCAGAGATCGAGTCAAATCATCATGTCAACTCGTCGAGTCAACTTAGTGAGTTAACTCGTTCGAGTCAACTTAGTGAGTCAATTTGCCCGAGTCAACCCATTTGACCGTTGATTGTTGATGTCAATATTGACTTTGACCAAAAAGTCAACTTTCCCCCCCCAAAAACTCGTATTTTGGGGGTTTCGACATCTTGTGTCTGATATCAAAGTTTTTTTCGCAAAATTCTAACCTGAAAGCCTCCGAATCTGACATTGAACCCAACTTGTATATGTATCTAATTATTCAGTTAAGAATAATGTAGATAAGGACTGAATTTAAAATTTGTGTAATTGAAGGTATTCACAGTTCCTTGTACCCGAGATGTCGAGGAGCGTCGAATTCAGGTTCAAGAATGATCAAATGGAGTATCATAGATCAACCGTTGTAGCTCAGAGCCGAGGTAATACATTACTACCTCTTGTATGCTTTATGAATATTTAGTATTCAATTAATACATGCATGATTTATGATTAAGTGTACTTTCACCTCTACTTAAGTCAATTTGATTATGAAATTAAATAATGATAAACTGGATAAGATCGAACTATTCGAAAGAGAAGTTTAATAGACCGAAAGGATCCTGTGTTCAGTAAGTGATTAATAAGACAATTAATCTCCCAATCTGCTTAATAGTATTAAATGATTTGATATCTAAAATATTTCGTTAAGAAATAATGATAATACCTTTGAGATGTAAGAATGACTAAAATATCCCTAATAAGGAAATGACCTAGAATTTGTACTTGATTTGATAAAGTAACTACTTCATCTAAAATCCTTGATCTATTGGGAAAGACATCGGTGTCAAGAAAAAAATATGTGTGATAACAAAACACTTAGATTTTTCTTGAATTCTGGATAAACACATAAAGACGAACTTACTAGAAGTTCTTCGTATTCTTGAACTAATCTAAATGACAATAAGCAATGAATTAATCGGAATGATTGAAATGATCGAAATAACCCCAGGCACTGAAATTACCAAATTAACTAAAATGATGGATATACTCTCGAATTCTAAAATGAATGAGTTGTTTGCAAGGATCATAGGGATCATGATGTCTGATTTACCCGTCAAGCACTTAAATAATTAAATAACCACGTGTCTTGAGATATGTGAAAACATGGAAATTCTTAAATTTCTAATAAACCGCGAATGACTGTAATGCCCATATGGGTTATGAAGCATGGCTCATGTACGTTAATCACTCATGATATTAATACAATATTGAAAGATTTTTGCACGTAATATATGTTCGACTACTCGGAGGTGAGTTATGTGGTGAATTGTGAAGGTGACCGTTTAGCTTCACGATACAATCGGTTTTAAGAAATGAATACCCATGAGGTATCCCTGTTCAGATACTTGGCGAGTATCGTATTGTTAGGATCTGTTTGGTTGGAAGATACTTGGAAGCTTGAACGGTCGATAGAAATCTAGAATATTAAAAATTATCGTTTTATCATTTTTTGGTTGAATTACAAAATTGCCCTAGCAGCTAATGCCCTTGTTGGCCAAAATGATCGGAATGTTCTTGATATATCGGATATCCCTAGCGATCATGATGTATAAATTCCTAAATGTCTAGTTGGAGAAGTTAGTTCTAAACTCCTTTTTCTAGAGACTCACTTCAAAAATTAGTTCGAAACTGTTAGAAGATCCGTGTCCCTTTTCTTGCGTCTGCTAAGCGCCTCCAGAAAATAAATTAACTCATCTGGTGTGTCCCATGTGCACATGAATATTCTCTCTGGTCTGAAATTAAGAATGTTCATCTGATTTGAAACATGATTCGTATCAGTCCGAAAATATACCTCTGTGTCTGATTTGAAAGCATAATACTTGTGTTATGATATACTGGAAACATATATCTGAATTATGTATTTACACCATAACTATTTTCTGTATTAAACTGATTTTCTGGGCACTATCTGAGATATTGTAAGAAGTCATTGCAGGTTCAGCGCCGATAATTCCTTATGGACCCAAGGTACCCCCTTGGGCAAGTTTTGATGCTTCGGCTCGGGTAATTCTTATGGACCTAAGGCATCCCCTTAGGTTGGCTCCTACGCACTATGGGCCTAGGGTAAGTCCTTATAGATGTAGTTTTGGGGAACTACATATCGATGTATGGTTGGAGGGTAGTTATGTTGTAACAACCCCTTCTTCTATTCGTACACCGGCTATTAGTCGAAAATGATATGACTTCTTTATTCAAAGATCAGGGTAATTTAAAATTTTCAAAAAATTCTCTATGGTCACCCATCCTAAAATTTCTCTAGCCCAAGCACGCTTAACTTCATATAAAATCGACATAAATTATTTATTCAAGTTCTAATCATGAATCAATTATCTTAAAACCCATAACAACTTTAAAGTCCAATCTTAACTCGAATAAGTTTAGCAAGCATACATGCCACTATAAAAATCAACCTCAATTAGGATGTCATTACTGTGATTACCTGTTGAGCTTTCCAATATTGATGCAATGTTTTTCTCCCTCTCATCTTGATTTACCTACATGTCTACAATCAAACACACGCTAAGTACGATCTTAGTGAGGCAATAAAGGAAATTAATAACAATAATTTAAACTTTATTCAAGTTCATGGCTACGTATATATAGCATGATATATGTCAATGTCATAAGATTTTCATGTTTGCCCGGTTATCATAATATGCCTTATATGCATCATGATCACTATATAAATATTACCATCATACCAATCATGTATCAACATAATATAAACCGGATATAAATTTCTTACCGATATACTTGCCATTTCCCTGAGTGTTCATATAAATATGTCCCGAGAGTTCATATACTCTCTAACTTGTTTACCATTTATTATCCCTTTATTTATAGCCCGATTATCAATGATTTCCAGATTTCCTAATTTCATAGCCCAAATATAACCTTGAGGACCCTGGGTACGCGAGTCAATTATGCACCGAAGTGCTAACCCGCACGTTTATAAGGCTGTGCTAACCATTATTCTGCACGTTTATAAGGTTGTGCTAACCATTATCCTACACGTTTATAAGGCCGTGCTAACCATTATCCCTCACGTTTATAAGGCCATGCTAACCATTATCCTGCACGTTTATAAGGCCGTGCTTACCATACACTAAGTGTACTTTTAACACTATAGTGTTATCCCAAATTCCCGATTATGCAGTGTGTTGTTGGAATCTATGGCATGCCAACTATACCCTGTCCCTCAATGACTCATTTGGGCAAAATTCCCGAATTTATTCCATCTATGGCAATGTATATCAATATAATTTAATATTGGCAGTTCATACCCGAAATAACATTCATAGCATACCATCATCAATAACTAGTGATCAATGCATTTGTTTTCAACCCTTGACATATTTAAAATATGTCAAATATATGATCAATGACATAAATAACATGCCAACATATAAATCATGTAGACTTATCGCAAGTCTTACCAATGATGTATAAAACAACCATGTATCATGTTATGTATGCATTGCACTCACTTGGGCCATTTATTAGCACGCCTCACTAAATTTTACTCGATCCTTTCCTTTATAGAACCTTAAACTTTCTTTGATTCGGCCTTGACTTTATTATTCACATGAATAAGATAAAATGTTTGTTAGATTCAAATCTAACAAAACCTTAACCATGCGGTCTAATATAATCATTCGAATATAAAATTTTCAATTATTTTTCCTTTCTTCCTTGTATTTTTCACAAACTCATTATGACCCCTAGTGACCAATTTGAACTTCTAATAATTCTTCCGAGCTTGCTAACTCACATTTAAATACCAAATGTTTCAAATTCTATTTTCTGACAGCTTGTGCTACCTTTAAATATTTACTTATAATGGGCAGAATACATACCTGATCTTTATTTAATTTATACTGGAAAAACTAGATTCGATAACGGCTGTAACGGTATAAGCCACATAAATTAATAAAATCTACAAAAATTATGAAAATTCTTCAAACTCCCGTCACAGACAGAAACTGCTCTGTAAATTTTCTGACCTTCATTTGATTAAAAATTCATATCTTTTGACTCGGAACTCGAAGTCAGTTTCCGTTTGTTGGATACGAAACTAGACACACACATATTTACAACGGTATAAAATTCATCATCTAACCATTTTTTTAGAATTTATCGTGAAATTTCAAAGTCACTGCCAAAGTCAATCTTCATTATAGCCTTCCATAATCAACTTCTAATTTATACTAACTTCTTCTTATTTTTCTACTTATCAATTTAGTCCCATAACTTGTTTCAAAACATCAATTTATCATCTTCTTCATCAAATAATTATTCAAATAATTCCCTCTAATTTTCTTTCTTTGCCCAAAATAGTCACTAAAATGCAAAGGTAAAGATTTAACTTCTTAACTTTGCAATTTAGTCTACAAATCAACACTACTACCTTAATTCTATTATTTTAACCAAAAATCAGATTTAATCCCCATCCAAGAATTCATTGTATATTTGGTCACTTGATTTTGACAATTTGTCAAAATGGTCCCTAATTCAATTCAACATCGGTTTAGCATTCTAACATCAATTTCACATCTCCAACATCATTAATAACACAAATACACTCTAAATTCTAAAAACTCAAATTTGGTCCTTCAACTTTTCAAGTTGCTGAAATGGTCCCTACACAATTTAACTTAGGGTTTTACTTCCAAACAACAATTCAAGCTTACTAGATCATTATTTCAACATCATAAACCCTAAATTAAACTTAAATCCATAAACCCTAATCATCTTCATAATAATCAAAACATGTAAAACTTAAATCCCAACTCAATATCATGGTTTTAACATCATACTAGCTTGATTTCAACTTGAATTCAATCATGGAATCATAGAATCTCAAAAGCCCCAATTTGATCCACAAACCCTAATTTCTTTCTCATGTAAATTCTCATCAATCAAGCATGGATTCCATGAATTATTGATATCAAAAGATAGAGCTTGAAGAGTAGAACAACTTTGTAGTTGAAGAGGTTACCTGAAAGTCGAGTTTCAGGGCTTGAATCGAGCTTAGAAAATTCTCTCTCTTTCTTTCCTTAGCCCTCATGTTTTTGGCTGGAAAAGAATGTTCATCTTTTCACCATTATTTTACACATATATCTATTAAATGAATATTAAATTCATTTAATAGTGAAATTACAATTTTGCCCTTTTTATCCAATGCTTGAGATTGATTTTATCATCAATCAGGGGCCAAGATTTAATCTTCTATTTTCTCTTTCTAAAATCGCCCTTATAACTTTTAAAATATTTCAAAAATGCCATTAGGGCAAAATGACCAATTTGCCCTCCAACTAGTTTTTATTTACTAGTTTGCCATTCTTGTAAAAATTCAACTAAATCTAGTTGGAATCCAACCAAATACAATAAAATATTCATAAAATAATATTTTATGAATTTTTCCATGTCTTTTGAATCAGTCTCCAAAATTTCCATTCGATCCAATATACCGATAAATAATCCTTTACTCAGAAATAAACCGTAGGATTCATCTTGAATCAAACTAAAAATATTTCAAACACTTGGAAATGACTTTCATAACCTTTCTCTATCATATGGCAAAATTTCATAATTTTCCAGTTCGATCTGGGTATCCGAATTCCACTTAAATTTTAACTGCGATTTTCCCAATAATCGAAATATCAGATAGAACTAATAATTCCGCATTTGATTCACATCCTTAGGTGATCTGTTTATTTATGAAATAAAAACCCTTAAATTTTGGGAAATTACAACTTTAGTTCCCAAACTTTTCCAAAGTTTATACTTTAGCCATAAAATTTCCAAAATTTACATTTTGGTCACTGCCTTTTTAAACTTCAATTCCCATTCCAATTTTACTTGGAATTCAACCAAACTTTAAGAATACCTTATTCAATTCACTATCTATCACATGAGACCTTTAAACCTTATAAATTTCCTTTCCAAAGCCCATAATTAAAGAAATCCCAACTTTCACATTTTTTCATTTTAGTCCTAAGTTAGTTTTTAAGGTATTATCTTAGTACTTAATGACCCTTAATCAACTTTGTAAATTTTGGGGTATTACAATTCTCTCCCCCTTAAGAAAATCCATCCTCGCATTTTCAAAACGTACATATTTTAAACAAGTGCGAATACTGCTTTTCCATTACATCCTTAGCGTCCCATGTTGCTTTTTCCACTTGGTGATTGAGCCAAATGACTTTCACCAATGGTATTTACTTGTTTCTTATTTCTTTGACATACAACTCAGCATACTTGCTCATCTAATAATCCATTCTAGCTGGTATAAAGTGAGCATATTTAGTTAACATATCCACAATTACCAGATAGAATCTTTCTTACTGGAAGTCAATGACAATCTTATCACAAAATCCGTTGTAACTTTATCCTATTTCCACTGCGGAATAGAAATAGATTGCAATTTCCCTGATGGCACTTGATGTTTAGCTTTCACCTGTTGACAAGCCAAGCACTTAGCAACAAACTCTGATATCTTTCATTTTCATACCAGGTCACCAATATCGACCCTTCAAATCTTGATACTTCTTTTTTTTTGGATGCATAGTCAAGGGACTATAGTGTTCCTTAATAAGCAAATCTTGTTTCAACTCAGCATCTTTAGGAATATACACTTTATCTTTATAGTAAAGACATCCATCGGGTTTAATCTCAAAATCTTTAATTCCACCCGATTCCACTTGCTTTATCTTGGTTATGCAATCTTCATCTCGTTGCTGACTTTCTTTAATCCGATCTAACAATGATGATCTCAATTACAAATCTACCAATAATGAACCATTTGATTTTCCATTTAACTGAGCATTTAAAGCTCGTAATGTAGCGAATGTTTTCAGACTCAAAGCATCTGCTACAACCTGGGTGGTAATCAATATAAATCCATTATTGGATTAAATCCAATCTTAAACTTAGTATCTTGATTAAGTATCAAGTCTGACTGCTCCTCTTAAGCAACCCATTTAAAATTTCCAAACAATAGGAATACTCTCTTAACCTAATCCTTGATGCTCGGTATCCATCCCATAAGTTAAATCATTTTCATATTGATAATAAATTCAAATAAAACTCTACATGCTCACGCATGCAAATTATCACAACACTCACAAGATTGGTTTTGTAGTTTTCTTGAATCTCCAACATTAATTATAAATGTCAGAGAGTTCTAATTTTCCTTGTCTCAATCTTTTTACGGAACTATGTAATAATTTCAGCTTGGCATTTTTTTCCAAAAATCCTCACCACTTTTTTAAAGGTGGTTATCTCAATTTACTATTTATCTTCACGAGCTATGACCTCTATTTAGATATTTTCTTATTCTAAATCTTTTCCATTGCATTCATCATAATTTACTACTTCATAATGTTTTTTAAATACATAGGGCAGTCAGTACTTCTTTATACCTGACCTCTAGCCCTCTATGAACTGTCATAACAGACTCTCATTTTGTCTGTAGAAAGCAGTTCAGAAGCAAATCAACTCAGTTTATTAACTTGCACTCATACTCGTAAATAATCCAATTACATAAATTAAGATGCAAGAACTCCATTGCATCTCTAGGATAAACTTTGTTACGGAACACTCAAAGAAAGAACTCTAGCTAACAAAATTTTGAGTATGTACCATAACATTACTTTATCAAGTACGTGTCTAATCCTTTCAGACGAGATAATACTTTATTTTTAGTCTCCTCTGATCATCAATACAGAGTTCCTTCAACCTAACCTTTATATCCTTAGACCATAGATTAACAATCATAGAATCTCCATCAATATCTTTCTGAAAATCTAGTATGGCAAAACTCTTAATTCTTTTGCAATCAGTGCCTAAGCAGGCTAATTCAAAATCGAATCTAATGTCTAGAAAAAAACCTCTTAATCCAAAACATGCATATCATGTTACCCTGGTGCCTCTGCACCATGCTAAGCTGAGGGTAGAGCATTATCATTAACTTTATCACTCTCATGAATCTCTTGTGGATTCACTTGCCTAAACACCTGACACAAATCTTTTCTCATACATTGGAATTTAACATTACTATCATAATGAAGTAAGCAATCACATCCATTCCAACAAGTAAAATCATCAGTAATTCTGACATCCTAGTGGCATGTATACACTTTTGACCTTTACCATACTTCGTTTAATCTCCAGAACCGGCTAAACCTGTAGCACTGATACCAATAAATGTAACAACCCCTTCCTCTATCCGTACACCAGATATAAGTCGAAAATGCTATGACTTCTTTATTCAAAGATCAAGGTAATTTAAAATTTTCAGAAAACTTCCCGATGGTCACCCATCCTAAAATTTCTCTAGCCCAAGCACACTTAACTTTACTTAAAATCGGCATAAATTATTTATTCAAGTTCTAATCATGAATCAATTATCTTAAAACCCATAACAAATTTAAAGGCCAATCTCAACTCGAATAAGTTTAGCAATCATACATGCCACTATAAAAATCAACCTCAATTAGGATGTCATTACTGTGATTACCTGTTGAGCTTTTCAATATTGATGCAATGCTTTTCTCTCTCTCATCTTAATTTACCTACGTGTGTACAATCAAACACACGCTAAGTACGAACTTAGTGAGGCAATAAAATAAATTAATAACAATAATTTAAACTTTATTCAAGTTCATGGCTACGTATATATAGCACGATATATGTCAATGTCATAAGATTTTCATGTATGCCCGATTATCATAATATGCCTTATATGCATCATGATCACTATATAAATATTACCATCATACCAATCATGTATCAACATAATATAAACCGGATATAAATTTCTTACCGATATACTTGCCATTGCCCTGAGTGTTCATATAAATATGTCCCGATAGTTCATATACTCTCTAACCTATTTACCATTTATTATTCCTTTATTTATAGCCCGATTATCAATGATTTCCCAGTTTCCCAAATTTATAGCCCAATTATAACCTTGAGGACCCTGGGTATGCGAGTCAAATATGCACCGAAGTGCTAACCCGCACATTTATAAGGCCATGCTAACCATTATTCCGCACATTTATAAGGTCATGCTAACCATTATCCCGCACGTTTATAAGGTCGTGCTAACCATTATTCCTCACGTTTATAAGGTCATGCTAACCATTATCCTGCACGATTATAAGGCCGTGCTTACCATACACTAAGTGTACTTTTAACTCTATAGTGTTATCCCAAATTCCCGATTATGCAGCGTGCTGCTGCAATCTATGGCATGCCAACTATACCCTGTCCCTCAATAACTCATTTGGGCAAAATTCCCGAATTTATTCCATCCATGGCAATGTATATCAATATAATTTAATATTGGTTGTTCATACCCGAAATAACATTCATAGTATACCATTATCAATAACTAGTGATCAATGCATTTGTTTTCAACCCTTGACATATTTAAAATATGTCAAATATATGACCAATGACATAAATATCATGCCAACATATAAATCATGTAGACTTATCGCAAGTCTTACCAATGATGTATAAAACAACCATGTATCATGTTATGTATGCATTGCACTCACCTGGGCCATTTATTAGCACGCCTCACTAAATTCTACTCGATCCTTTCCTTTATAGAACCTCAAACTTTCTTTGATTCGGCCTTGACTTCATTATTCACATGAATAAGATAAAATATTTGTTAGATTCAAATCTAACAATACCTTAACCATGCGGTCTAATATAATCATTCGAATATAGAATTTTCAATTATTTTTCCTTTCTTCCTTGTTTTTTTCACAAACTCATTATAATCCCTAGTGAACTATTCGAACTTCTAATAATTATTTCGAGCTTGCTAACTCACATTTAAATACCAAATGTTTCAAATTCTATTTTCTGACAGCTTGTGCTACCTTTAAAGATTTACTTATACTGGGCAGAATACATACCAGATCTTAATTTCCTTTATACTGGAAAAACTAGATTCGATAACGTCTCTAATGGTATAAGCCACATAAATTAATAAAATCTAAAAAAATTATGAAAATTCTTCAAACTCCCGTCACAGACAGAAACTGCTTTGTATATTTTCCGACCTTCATGCGATTAAAAATTCATATCTTTTGACTTGGAACTCGAAATAAGTTTCCGTTTGTTGGATACGAAACTAGACAAACACATCTTTACAGCGGTATAAAATTCATCATCTAACCATTTTTGTATAATTTATGGTGAATTTTCAAAGTCCCTGCCAAAATTCAATCTTCATCATAGCCTTCCATAATCAACCTTTAATTTTTACTAACTTCTTATTTTTCTACTTATCAATTTAGTCCCATAACTTGTTTCAAAACATCAATTTATCATCTTCTTTATCAAATAATTATTCAAATAATTCTGTCTAATTTTCACTCTTTGCCCAAAATAGTCACTAAAATGCAAAGGTAAAGATTTAAACTTCTTAACTTTGCAATTTAGTCCTCAAATCAACGCTACTACCTTAATTCTATTATTTTAACCAAAAATCAGATTTAATCCCCATCCAAGAATTCATTGCCTATTTGGTCACTTGATTTTGACAATTTGTCAAAATGGTCCCTAATTCAATTCAACATCGGTTTAGCATTTTAACATCAATTTCACATATCCAACGTCATTAATAACAAAAATGAACTCCAAATTCTAAAAATTCAGATTTGGTCCTTCAACTTTTCAAGTTGCCGAAATGGTCCCTACACAATTTAACTTAGGGTTTTGCTTCCAAACAACAATTCAAACTTACTAGATCATTATTTCAACATCACAAACCCTAAATTAAACTTAAATCCATAAACCCTAATCATCTTCATAATAATCAAAACATGTAAAACTTAAATTCCAACTCAATATCATGATTTTAACATCATACTAGCTTGATTTCAACTTGAATTCAATCATGGAATCATAGAATCTCAAAAGCCCCAATTTGATCCACAAACCCTAATTTCTTTCTCATGTAAATTTTCATCAATCAAGCATGGATTCCATGAATTATTGATATCAAAAGATAGAGCTTGAAGAGTAGAACAACTTTGTAGTTGAAGTGATTACCTGAAAATCGAGTTTCGGGGCTTGAATCGAGCTTAGAAAATTTTTTCTGTTTCTTTCCTTAGCCCTCACGTTTTTGGCTGGAAAAGAATGTTCATCTTTTCACCATTATTTTACACATATATCTATTAAATGAATATTAAATTCATTTAATAGTGAAATTATAATTTTGCCCTTTTTATCCAATGGTTGAGATTGATTTTATCATCAATCAAGGAACAAGATTTAATATTCTATTTTCTCTTTCCAAAATTTCCCTTATAACTTTTTAAATATTTTAAAAATGCCATTGGAGCCAAATGACCAATTTGCCCTCCAGCTAGTTTTCATTTACTAGTTTGCCATTCTTGTAAAAATTCAACTAAATCTAGTTGGAATCCAACCAAATACAATAAAATATTCATAAAATAATATTTTATGAATTTTTCCATGTCTTTTGAATCAGTCTCCAAAATTTTCATTCTTTCCAATATACCGATAAATAATCCTTTACTCTGAAATAAACTGTAGGATTCATCTTTAATCAAACTAAAAATATTTCCAACACATGGAAATGACTTTTATAACCTTTCTCTATCATATGGAAAAAATTCATAATTTTCCAGTTCGATCCGGGTATCCGAATTCCACTTAAACTTTAACTGTGATTTTTCCAATAATTGAAATATCAGATCGAACCAATAATTCCGCATTTGATTCACACCCTTAGGCGATCTGTTTATTTATAAAATAAAACCCTTAACTTTTAGGAAATTACAACTTTAGTCCCCAAACTTTTCCAAAGTTTATACTTTAGCCATAAAATTTCCAAAATTTACATTTTGGTCACTACCTCTTTAAACTTCAATTCCCATTCCAATTTTCGTTAGAATTCAACCAAACTTTAAGAATACCTTATTCAATTCACTATCTATCACATGAGACCTTTAAACCTTAGAAATTTCCTTTCCAAAACCCATAATTAAAGAAATCCCAACTTTTGCTTTTTTTTTGTCATTTTAGTCACTAAGTTAGCCTTTAAGTTATTATCTTAATACTAAATGACCCTCAATCAACTTATTAAATTTTGGGGTATTACATATGTGCTTCAAATAAAACCTTTATTCCTTATGTTAATCTACCCTACTGAGTAGACTACCAATGTTTGAAACCCTTTGTATGGTTTCTATCTGTACTCACTGGAACAAACCAAACTCCCTAGTTCAACTTCTGTAATCTATCTCTCTTTTGATCCTTCAGGTTATATGCATTTTTTCTGGTACTCAGGTGATCAGATAAAGAACAACCTTGTTATCTTCAAGTTTATTGTTGCTACGAATATCAATTCATAATTGAAACTTGTTGCCTGGATCATCATGTCAATATTAGTATATTGCCATATACCTACATGTGTCTTTAGCATCTTGTGGTAGTTCTGTATTTCTGAGCTTTTCCAAGATCATACTATTTTTACCATCCCAGGTTCTAGAGGATTACACATGGTCAGTTATCGACATCAGTATGGGAGTTCCTTCGATATTTCTTACGGAGTACGGTACCCATGTAATTAGGGGGCATGTATGTCACGTCTTGTATACATTTGTGTTCGAAATTCATTTTATAACGTGTATTTATGAATACTATTATGTTAAATGAATAATTTCTAAACTGTTTTTTTTTATTTTTGAAATTATTTTCTGGTTTTAAATGGTCTGACAAATTATTTTGTCTGAAATTGTAATGTGGGTCGCTCCGGTGGCCCGAATGTGACACCTCAGATTGGATCGGGCAACCCGTATCAATTTGGGTGTTACATTGTATTATTTAATTAATTCGTTTCTATTACGAACGTATTTTTATATGTGCGTTTGGAAGATATAAAATTTAATACGGCGTATTACTTTATACGCAAGTTAGGTGATATTTATCACAGGGTGGAAGTAGTGTTTATTTAACACGTTAGTTTTACACAAGTTTTATCAATTATACCCACATACTATTTTTAACATATTTACACCATTGTAAATATGTTAACTCTAAAACCTAAACAATGATCCCAACTTCAAAGCCTAAACAATAAACACCATAAACCCCAAACATAAAACTCAAAACTTTAAACCTAAACAATAAACCCTAACTCTAACCCAAATTCCAAACCCCAAACCCTAAACCATGAACCTCAAACTATAAACTATAATCACTAAAATCAAAACCTAAATAATGATCCCCAACTACAAACCCTAAACCCCAAACTCTAAAATTTAATCCCTAAAGAATAAACCCTAAACCATGAACCTCAAACCATAAACCATAAACACTAAACTCAAAACCATAAACTTTAAACCATAAACACATAAACCCCTAAACCCTAAATAATAACACCATGAACCTTAAATACTAAACCCTAACCATAAACTCCAAAAACTAAACCCTTAACTCCAAAACCATAAACCCTAAACATAAACCTCAAACACTAACTTTAACCCTAAACCACAAACATCAAACCCTAAACTCAAAATCATGCACTTTAAACCTTAAACCACAAAAATCTTAAACAATAAACCTTAAACCCTAAACCTAAACTTCATACCCTAAACCTTAAACCTATAACTATAAACCCTAAATCATGAACCCTAAACCATGAAATTCAAACCCTACACTATCATATCCCGAAAATTGGCCTATTCGAAATAAGGCTCCGGTGATCATAAATTTTGTATCGGATATACCTAAAAGTGTAATTTCATGATCCTTGTATCCAATTTTGTAATCAATGAAAGTTGTGGGGCATTAAATTGATATATGGACTGCTTTTTAAGAAATTCAAAGCTAAAATGATGAAAATAAGTCAAGCGTATCGATACGGCAAGACCAGTATCGATACGGTATAGCGGCCACAACTAACTTACTTGTTTTAGCCTAGTCGTATCGATACATCTATATAGTGTATCGATACGACCCTTTGTAAAAATATGTTTTAAGGCCCAAATTGAAGGAAATGAAGAGTAAGGTGTTCAGTCACTTCCTTGCTGCCTCCCTCACGTGAATTAACTCAGATTACCCTCACCCAAGGTAAACCTTCTCATTGGCCCTTGGGGAGGTGGGGCATTGATAAAAATGTTTAATCCCTTAAAATAGAAAGTTTCTTTTCCCCTTTGAATCTTCCAAAAATAAAACTCACCCTTTGCCATCCAACAAGAAAGCACCACCATCATTGTCTTCAACCTCAAGCTAAGCAAGCACCTCGATTGAATCCTCAACATTCGATTGATTTCAATACATCGTTTGAAAGCCTATAGCTCGGTGAGTAAAACCCCTTATCGATTTAACGATTCCTTTGATCCTTGAGAAGTAATTTTAAGAATTAAGCTTTTGATTATCCAAGTTAAGCCTATGTGTTAGTAGGCTAATTCCATTATTTTGATGTTGTCTATAAGCTTAGGTAAGCTTTAAAAATGTTTCGGATCCTTAGTTTAAATGCTAAATAAACCTCTAATTTTGTGCTAGCTCAAGAAATGGAGAAGGACCGCTCGTCATCTCCAACAAATCCTAGGCATCAAGGAGTCATAATCCGAGAACCTTGAAAGCTTTGGAGTCAAGGTGAGTGTAGTTGTGTAGCGATGTCTCTTTTTCTCATTCATCGCTAAAATAAAAAACGAGGATTTTTGAAAAGTGTTTTTGAAAGGTGTTTGTGATTCTTTTGGATATAAAATATTTATTCCATGGGGTTTTAAAAGAAACCGCATTAAAAAAATGGAGTCGCCACCGGCCACTTAGGTAGGCTGGACACCATAAAACCAGAGATTCAAAAAAATATTGGGTTCGGGAGTCGGTTACGGATGGGGAAGGATTAACACCCCCACACCGCCCAAAATTGGTACTTTAATAATTACCGCTTTATTAATATTGGATTTTCCGGGTTAAAGTGACAATTATTTTAAAATTCGGTCATTATTGCGAATAAATTTTAAAGGCCCCGTTATCCGAGGATAAACGCCCAACCACTATCACTACGCTTGATACTGGCCCCGTTTACGTTCAGATAAAAGGACATCGCATTAACAAGTTATAAATCATATGCAATCTTAGTGGTAAAAATATAAAACATGGCAAAATATTTAAATGCAATAAATATTCACATGGCAGAATATTAATCTAACATAAAATGATATACTAGACTAAAACATGCATATATACATATTATTCTAAATAATAGATAAAAAACAACTTTAACAAGTTAGAACGACAATGCAGGAATAATTACGTTATATGTAGACGAACAAATATTTAAAAAGACATACATGCTATTAATAAAACATATTTCAATATATATGAACAATATATTATACAATAAAGAAGACACACTAATACGTAACCTAAAAGTCAAGAAAACATACGATACGTACAAAAATACAAAAACATGCTGTTTTACGGGTCAAATAGAACATAACATGCTTTAATACGAATAACCGGATAAAAAACATGACTATCATACTTAACACATATATACATATAAACATAAAATACGAGTCATATATGAGGGACATTAAATAAAATAATAGAATATCAATATATGCGATTATAATACGAACATGAATATTTACAAAGAATACATGACTGAAATGAAAGAAAAACAAAAGTCAGCGGCAGAAATTAAAGATCAATAATATGTAATTTAGGGACGAAATTGCGAAACAAACAAAACCTAAAAGGACCAGAATTGTAATTAGACCAAGGGGCAGACCCAAAATGAAAAATTTGAAAACGCGGGATGGTTAGGGGCGTAATGTTACCATTCAGAAACTGATTCGGTGTAATTTAGGGACTAGATTGTAAACTTTTGAAATATCAGGGGGACTGGGATTGTAGTTATACCATGCGGCGAGACAAAAATGAAAATATTGAAAACGCGGTGGGATTAAGTGTGTAATTTACCCATTTAGTAAAATAATAATACCTATATAAAAGTTATTTTCAGACCGAAACCAAATTTTCTCCATTTTCGTTTCATTCTTCGGTTTTCATAACCCAGCCTTATTTTTTTCTCTCAAATGTTCTTATAAAACCCAGAATTCGGCGGCCGGCCGCCGTGTTCTCCGTCGCCGGCCGCCACTAACCGACACCGGCAGGCCAACAAAACACACCAAAATGACCCCCTTTTCATCCTCAACATGAATCCATGGTTGGATTCAGAGGATACACCCTTGTTTGCCCTAGATCTAGAAAATACGAAGCGAAAAAAAAAATTTTAAACCAAAATAAAACTACTAGGGGTCTTCCTCTCCTTTAGTTCACCATATCAGGCTTGGAGAAGCCGAAAGGCTTATCACTTAAGGAAGAGAAGACCCGCACACAGAGATGGTAAGATGACTTTCTTCTTTTTGTTTTTGTTTTGTTTTCTCTTTCGTATATGCATGTAAAGAAAACAAGTAAGAAAAGTACAAGTATTTACCACTGGATTGTCTTTTGATTATCACTTGACTGGTTACAATTTTTTTGTTTCTACAAGATCTCTGTTCTCTCATTTTTTTGCTACTACTCTCCTTTTTTTTTCCTTTCCCTGTTATTATGCCCCGTTACAAAAGTTCCCCTTTCATAAATATTATTGTCTTCGTTTTGTTGCAAGTTGCCTCTTGCTTTTTTCAGATCTGAACTGACAATTTTGCTTGTTATCTTGGGCATGTTCTGAACATGGGGACTGAATATCGGCGCGGTGGCGGTATGGATATTCGCCGCCACGCAGACGCGTTTCTCGGCCGTTAGACCAGATCTGATCTAACGGTCGAGATGGCTTGAAGAACGATTGGCCTGGATGGTGCCTCGATTTGATGAGACGGCTTCAGATCTCGTCACGTGGAGCTCTGCAGTCGAGGAGTCAGAACGCGTGGATCTTACGCGCGCGTGGGATGTTAAAGCGACCGCGCGTGGACCACGCGCGAGCGTGGCACTCGAACGGTCCATTCGTGTGGAACACGCGCCTGGCAGATATTTTTGACTTCCTGGTTGCATCGTGGCCGTTGGATCAGATCTTGATCCAACGGCCCACAGTTACCTGCACATTGTAATTAGATAAGATTTAGATTTGGGCCAACCGGGCCTTGTAATTGGACTTGGACTTGTAAATTTTTATTTGGGTTTAATATATTTAATTTTTTTATTTTACCAGCCCAATAATATTAATAATAATAATATAAGTATAACATCAATACATATACATACGAAAATGTATACTTATATTATACAATCATTAATTAATATAATATTCTAGCGTATGTATAATTATACATATAATTAACATAACAACTATATATATTAATCATATACGCTCATACTCTAAATACACACGCGACACACATACACCCTTAATATGTATACATACATAGCTTATAATATACATGCATACCCTTTATATATATTAGTAAAACTCATGCCAACAATAAACATATAATATAATAAACATACATGCAACACTAATATGTATTTACAGATAAAAAATGAGTGATTACAGTTGCCCCTCTTTGCTTGTTCTCATGGAATGGGAACAAAGCAAAGATTCATAAGCACTCATTTTTATCAGACTTCCCTGTTTGTAGCTTTGGAAAAACGTGTTCTTTTGGACATCTCCGATCTTCCTTGGCTGAATCTTCAGGCTCGTGAGTTCTTCCTATATAGAGCTTCGTCACCTTCCGATCTTGGAGCTACAAGCTATTCCTTTATAGAACCCTTCACTTCGAGACTATAAAGCTTAGAGTCCTTCCTATATAGAACTCTTCGCCTTCAACGCTGGTTTCTCCTATATAAAACCTTTTGCGCCGCTGATGGATTTTTCTGACTGTGAGTTCTTTTTGAGATTTTAGATTTAGGGTTCTCTCTCTATGGAACCTTCCACTGGGGCTTGAAAATGCAGGTTCCTTTTTTTTTTTACGAGGCTGTTGCCATTTTTGGACCTACTCTACTAAGACTGCCGCATCATGCCCGAAGGACTTACTGATGACCCGAAGGATTTAACACCATGCTCGAAAGACTTACTGATGACCCGAAGGATTTAACATCGTGCCCGAAGGACTTACCGATGACCCAAAGGATTTAATATCTGGATCTGACGCCGACATGGCTGTTGTTTTATGGGGACTCACGCTGATTTGCAGCCACATCATGCCCGGCGACTTACCGATGACCCGGCGGATTTAACACCACGCCGAAAGACTTACCGATGACCCGAAGGACTTAACATCGTGCCCGGCGGACTTACCGATGACCCGACCCGGATTTAATATCTGGATCCGACGACATGGCTGTTGTTTTATGGGGACTCACGCGATATGCTGCCACATCATGCCCGGCGACTTACCGATGACCCGGGATTTAACACCACGCCGAAAGACTTACCGATGACCCGGATTTAACATCGTGCCCGGGACTTACCGATGACCCGGCGGATTTAATATCTGGATCTGACGCCGACATGGCTGTTGTTTTATGGGGACTCACGCCGATATGCTGCCACATCATGCCCGGCGACTTACCGATGACCCGGCGATTTAACACCACGCTCGAAAGAGTTACCGATGACCCGAAGGATTTAACATCGTGCCCGGCGGACTTACCGATGACCAAGGATTTAATATCCGGATCTGACGACACATGGCTGTTGTTCTATGGACTTTGGTAAATTCTTCGATAATTCTTCAAATACCTGTTTAGGAACAAGCAAAATTGACATGCCCCTATCTATATGATGCATGTAATGTTATGATTTCTTTCTCCTGTTTTTCTTTTTTCTTTGTTAATCTTATGTCCTGAAAAGTCATTCTTCTGATTTCTCTATTTCCTTTACTTTTGCGGTATGCTCAATTTTGATCTTCATTTCTGTCAAATTTTGCTCAATGGGCATCTGCTCTTGTTTGTTTGCATGAGCACCCGCCTTTCTTCTTCGGAGTTTCTGTGTGCTTCACCAACAAACATTATATCATGCGTGTGCAGAGATTCTTACTATTCTTTCTGTTCTGTATTGCCTCATTCGATCGTGCTCGGCTATCTTCCAGTTCTTTTGACCCAATATTTCGAGTATTTGCTAATTTCGTCATTGGGGTGAGCGAAATGCTTCTAAACCTCAATCTTCTTGTTGCCTCTTGACGGACACCATTCATCGATCTTTGTGCTTTAATTCTTTGGAGACTCAATGTTTATTTTTTTACGTCCCCTCACTTTGTAAGCTCATTCTTGCCATGTTTCGTCCTTCATTTTCTTGAACCAAACAAGGCATCGTGGCTGGAATTTGCTTCTTGTTCTTGAGATGTCTGACATCTATACCTATTGTTATTATCTTCATTCTATGCATTGTGATGTCATTTTTGGTTAGGGGCTTCAATAGTATCCGCCTCCTTGTGTTCTGGATCTTACCCCTGAAGTAATACATGAAAATTTTTGTTGCTTTAACTTGTCAATTTGCTGATTGGTGTTCCACTGAAAGGTATCATTTAGATTAACATACAAGATTTTGAAAACACAGCATAAGAGCTATGGATATCATGTGCAAGAGTGGCTTAGATTCAACCACTTGGTAATTCAAAGATGTGAAGTCTTCCCTGGTGACTCGGTTCATCCTCATGATTACCGCGTTGCTGCAGAGTGCTACTCTTTCTCAATTCTCATTATCTACTCTGCCCCCAAAAGGGTTGGCTTGTATAACCACTCGAGCGCAGAAATATTACTCTAGGAATAGAGTTTTGGGTGGTGCGAGTCTTAATTTTTCCCATGATATCGCCTTTTTTTCTTTTTTTTTGTTTGTTTTGTTTGTTTTTGTTTTTATCATTATATGAGGAAATCAATTCGTCACAGTCCTTTGTCTTGAGGACAACGATGGAGCAAACAACACTACCCCAAGTTACTCGGCATAGTCACGATTTGAAAATATTACCATCACTCATGAAGCTAAGGTTTCTTGAATTGGATGATATATCTCCACCCTATCGCTTCAGCGGAGTGCCTCAAAATTTCCATACTCTTATCCGAACAAGCCTATTACCAGGTTTCGAACATAGGAGTACTTTTTATTATTATTTTCTCCTTCTTTATTTTTATTTATTTTTATTTCTTTTCTTTTTCTCTTCCTTTTTTGTTTATTTTTTCTTTACTACCTAGAAGATTATGCCTAGAGTTTCAATTTCAAGCATCTCTACATGGTTGACATTTAGAGCTTTTTCGTCCTTGAATATCATCGAAAGAGTAATAATCTCGCTTTGCTGACCAGAGTCTGGTAGGGGAAGATCACACATCATCGTTGTCACGACATCTATCTAATGTCACATCTTGCAATTGATATCCAACGTCCTACAACGGCGAGAAAATATCTATGTGCTTTCAAAAACATTTTATGTTAAGCAAAATGTGTCCTTTATTGAAATAAAAACCAACAAACATTCCCCATCACAAAAGATCTTTGCCACATGGGGGCCATATAGAGTTGATCCCTTGTATTACTTCAGGAAGGTATTTTAATGTAGAGACATCTCTGGCTTGTTCAGCACTATGTAGACTTGCTTCTCATCCTTGGTCTTCCATTGCTTGATCAGCTCTTGTGTCAGGGTTCCATCATTGACCAGCTTCTTGATTTCCTCCAGTAAAGGTTTACATTTTCTGGTGGGATGCCCATGACCCCATATGGAATTCGTGATGTGTGCTACTTGAGTCAAAACTATGGGCATACAGATCAGTGCACTCTTCATCGGCCTAGGAACAAGATAGTGACCCTCTACCGGATGAGGCCAAATGTCCGAGATAGATGTTCCAAACACTTCCAAATTTGCGCTCGTCCGAGGAATTTTCCTGATGCCCCTGATTTGTCGGTCTGTCTCCTTTTTTTACCACGCGAACCCCGGAGATGACACTCATTTATGTCTCCATCCTCATCTATCTTATCTTTGATTTGGTCCTTAGACTTAGACCCCAATTTTCCTTCTTTGATTGCATATTCTATCCTCTCTCCAATCGTCATGAAATCTTCGAATCCACTTCTTGATTTCTCCAACATCACATCGAAGAAGGGAGAGGGAAGCGTTGCATGAAATAGGGGGTCAACTCTTTTTTCGCTATAGGGGCTGGACTTGGGTCGCGGACATCGCCACCTTAATGCATATTCTCTGAAGCTTTCATTTGGCCTCATTCTCTCATTCTGAAGAAACTGTCGACAGGGTGCTAAATCTAAAGCATATTTGTATTGATCCAAGAAGGCATTAGCGAGGTCACCCCATGACCTAACTTGGTTTCTGTTCAAACTGTTATACCACACTTTGCCGCCCCACAAAGTTATCATGGAAATGGTGGGTCAACAATTCTTCGTTCTTCATGTATCCTTCCATTTTTCTACAAAACATGGTTAAGTGAATCTTCGGGCAGCTGGTTCCGTCATATATCGCTCAAAATACGGGAACCTTGAAATCGGAGGAATGACCAAATCGGGACTAGGCGAGTTCCCTCGTATTGAAGACATTTATCTTATCTTTCTTCTTAAGCTCTTTCTCGATTTTTTCTTCTAACTGGTCAAGCCTCGACTCTTCAATTCGTTCCATTTTCCGATTAATTCTGCCATCGAACCCCATGTATTAAATGATGAAGTGCCATGCGATGATAAAACAATGCAAAGAAACGTGATGCAAATGCAATGCATGAATGCAATAAAGCATTGATTCCGCAAGTGATTTGTCCTTATAGAACATCTTTCATTCAGACCGAAAGATTTCATTACATCCGGTATTAGGGTTTTACAGATATCGGTGAGCCCTGGCACCTAATGTCTTGACCTCATTCAATAGTTCCGTCAGTTTTCCTTCGCGGTCCAATACCGGGTCCATATTCTGGCTTATTGGTGCTGCTGCATCGGCTAAATCTGCTACCTGTTGAGCTACTTGTCGGGCTTGAGTCGTAACCATCTTCATGTCCTGGTCTTTCTCCCGTATTGTTTGCTCGGTCTTTTGTAGCTTAACGGTCATTGCCCCAGCACGGATCTCACTGGTATGTAAAGCAATCTCAAGTCTCACTATCTACTCTTTGAGTGCTGCATTTTCCATTTGGAAGGCTTGTGATTCATTCCTTTCCTGGTGCAGACTTGATTTCAGGATATCTTCCATGGCCAGACTGCTTTCCAACTCATTTTGGATAAAGTCGCGTTGACCCTCAGCTTCTTTGATATTGATCTGATTTTATTCTTACTATTCTTGCATTTACGCTTCAATGCTCAACCGTTCCTCACCTGAATCATACCATTGACCCACTCTTCCGCGGTGTCACCTGCATCAAACTCTTGAATTTAAAGTGCAGCTTCTGGTACTCGTCTTGTACGCTCTTTAATTTCATGCTCAATTGTGCTTCTCATGCTCGAGCTGGTCGCGATTGTGTGCGAATTCATCTTCTGAGACACTTTTATTCTTGGTTCCTAACTTTATCCCGCTTGAGTGACCCACTTCTGTGTTACCTGAACCTTGGGCTGGGTATTGACCTTTCTTCGACTTTGCCCCTCGGGCAACGGCTGGCTGGCTGAAGAATCGGGGTTGTCTGTCTTCAAAATCCAAAATTCCCATTCTGATAAGATCTCAAACTCTGTCCTTCAGGGCCCTACAATTTTCAGTGTGATGACTCGAATCGCCTATGTGGTAGCTGCACCGGACACGACTGTTGTAATCTTTCGGATAAGGAGGTTTTCTTGGTACAGACTTCACTGGTATGATAAGGTTCCTTTCGACAAGCAACGGAAGCAACTCGGTATATCTCATGGGTATTGGATAATGTCTTCTGATGTCATTAGATTCTCGAACTTCCCCTGGTTTTGCCTTTGTTCCCTGGGTATCTTCCCCAGATATGCTACTCGTCTGCTTCTTGAGATTGATCACAAAGGGATTCGATTTGTCATATTTAACGATGTTGTCTATTTTGACATTCTGACCATTTTGTTCCACATTCTGCTCCCCGACCGAATCTTTTCTGAGTTCGACATGCTGCTTGCCTTTCATCATGGCATTCATCTGGTCCATCATCTCGGACATCTGCTTCTTTAGTTCTTGTATTTCATCTTGTTTGTCACCAGGATTGACGCTGCTTACCGAATCTGTTCCGGTGTCCTTGAATGGTTCTTCTTCGGCTGTCCCCGGTCTAGTCTCGGGATGGAGTTTTGGAATTGGACCCCCTTCCTTCAGGTCAAGGAACCTTTGGTCCATCATGAACAATCTTCTATTATGGGAGAAATCACTCGGGAATCAATGCCCCACTGTAATGCGAATGCAATGGTATGCAGAAACAAAGCAAAAGAAAACAAGTCAATACCAGACAAAAATGATAAGTACATAATAAAAGGGCAAATTAAATGCGATAAGCAAACAAGACAATCCTATTTACATTCCATCTAAGACATCTAGGTTATCCGCATGGCTCTAACATGGTGGATTTCTATGTGTTCTCTACATGCAGTTTTGGTTCTAGGAGGTACCCGAATTTTCCTCGCTGTCCTCTACTAAGAGTAGCAAGGCCCCCGATCATCACCCATTATAGGCTCCTTTCAACCGGGTTCAATTCAGGGGGACCCATTCGCTTATGCCCGTACGAAGGAACGATATCCTTACGAAAGCATAAGGTACTCGAGCCCCGAAGGTACTTGCTAGGCCCATACGGGAGAACGATATCTCCACGAAAGCATTAGCGTTTTCCCCCCACTTAGAAAGACGGGTTTATATGCCATATTTTAAATGCGTTAAAATAAACGTGCAATTATGACCGAATGTTAATTTAATAGCCACTTTAATCCGGAACTTCCAATATTAGTAAAGCGGTAATTATTTTAAAAGCTTGACTCTCATTTGTTTTTTTCGAAAAAACAAAAATGTCCCCAGCAGAGTCGCCATCTGTAGCGATGTCTCTTTTTCTCATTCATCGCTAAAATAAAAAAACGAGGATTTTTGAAAAGTGTTTTTGAAAGGTGTTTGTGATTCTTTTGGATATAAAATATTTATTCCATGGGGTTTTAAAAGAAACCGCATTAAAAAAAATGGAGTCGCCACCGGCCACTTAGGTAGGCCGGACACCATAAAACCAGAGATTCAAAAAAATATTGGGTTCGGGAGTCGGTTACGGATGGGGAAGGATTAGCACCCCCACACCGCCCAAAATTGGTACTTTAATAATTACCGCTTTATTAATATTGGATTTTCCGGGTTAAAGTGACAATTATTTTAAAATTCGGTCATTATTGCGAATAAATTTTAAAGGCCCCGTTATCCGAGGGTAAACGCCCAACCACTATCACTACGCTTGATACTGGCCCCGTTTACGTTCAGATAAAAGGACATCGCATTAACAAGTTATAAATCATATGCAATCTTAGTGGTAAAAATATAAAACATGGCAAAATATTTAAATGCAATAAATATTCACATAGCAGAATATTAATCTAACATAAAATGATATACTAGACTAAAACATGCATATATACATATTATTCTAAATAATAGATAAAAAACAACTTTAACAAGTTAGAACGACAATGCAGGAATAATTACGTTATATGTAGACGAACAAATATTTAAAAAGACATACATGCTATTAATAAAACATATTTCAATATATATGAACAATATATTATACAATAAAGAAGACACACTAATACGTAACCTAAAAGTCAAGAAAACATACAATACGTACAAAAATACAAAAACATGTTGTTTTACGGGTCAAATAGAACATAACATGCTTTAATACGAATAACCGGATAAAAAACATGACTATCATACTTAACACATATATACATATAAACATAAAATACGAGTCATATATGAGGGACATTAAATAAAATAATAGAATATCAATATATGCGATTATAATACGAACATGAATATTTACAAAGAATACATGACTGAAATGAAAGAAAAACAAAAGTCAGCGGCAGAAATTAAAGAACAATAATATGTAATTTATGGACGAAATTGCGAAACAAACAAAACCTAAAAGGACCAGAATTGTAATTAGACCAAGGGGCAGACCCAAAATGAAAAATTCGAAAACGCGGGATGGTTAAGGGCGTAATTTTACCATTCAGAAACTGATTCGGTATAAATTAGGGACTAGATTGTAAACTTTTGAAATATCAGGGGGACTGGGATTGTAGTTATACCATGCGGCAAGACAAAAATGAAAATATTGAAAACGCGGTGGGATTAAGTGTGTAATTTACCCATTTAGTAAAATAATAATACCTATATAAAGGTTATTTTCAGACCGAAACCAAATTTTCTCCATTTTCGTTTCATTCTTCGGTTTTCATAACCCAGCCTTATTTTTTTTCTCTCAAATGTTCTTATAAAACCCAGAATCCGGCGGCCGGCCGCCGTGTTCTCCGCCGCCGGCCGCCGCTAACCGGCGCCGGTAGGCCAACAAAACACACCAAAATGACCCCCTTTTCATCCTCAACATGAATCCATGGTTGGATTCAGAGGATACACCCTTGTTTGCCCTAGATCTAGAAAATACGAAGCGAAAAAAAAAATTTAAAACCAAAATAAAACTACCAGGGGTCTTCCTCTCCTTTAGTTCACCATATCAGGCTTGGAGAAGCCGAAAGGCTTATCACTTAAGGAAGAGAAGACCCGCACACAGAGATGGTAAGATGACTTTCTTCTTTTTGTTTCTGTTTTTTTTTTCTCTTTCGTATATGCATGTAAAGAAAACAAGTAAGAAAAGTACAAGTATTTACCACTGGATTGTCTTTTGATTATCACTTGACTGGTTACAATTTTTTTTGTTTCTACAAGATCTCTGTCCTCTCCTTTTTTTTTGCTACTACTCTCCTTTTTTTTTCCTTTCCCTGTTATTATGCCCCGTTACAAAAGTTCCCCTTTCATAAATATTATTGTCTTCGTTTTGTTGCAAGTTGCCTCTTGCTTTTTTCAGATCTGAACTGAACTGACAATTTTGCTTGTTATCTTGGGCATGTTCTGAACATGGGGACTGAATATCGGCGCGGTGGCGGTATGGATATTCTGCCAGCGGCCAGACGCGTTCTTGGCCGTTAGATCAGATCTGATCTAACGGTCGAGATGGCTTGAAGAACGATCGGCCTGGATAGAGCCTCGATTTGATGAGACGGCTTCAGATCTCGTCACGTGGAGCTCCGCAGTCGAGGAGTCAGAACGCGTGGATCTTACGCGCGCGTGGGATGTTAAAGCGACCGCGCGTGGACCACACGCGAGCGTGGCACTCGAACGGTCCATTCGTGTGGAACACGCGCCTGGCAGATATTTTTGACTTCCTGGTTGTATCGTGGCCGTTGGATCAGATCTTGATCCAACGGCCCACAGTAACCTGCACATTGTAATTAGATAAGATTTAGATTTGGGCCAACCGGGCCTTGTAATTGGACTTGGACTGTAAATTTTTATTTGGGTTTAATATATTTAATTTTTTTATTTTACCAGCCCAATAATATTAATAATAATAATATAAGTATAACAGCAATACATATACATACGAAAATGTATACTTATATTATACAATCATTAATTAATATAATATTCTAGCGTACGTATAATCATACATATAATTAACATAACATCTATATATATTAATCATATACGCTCATACTCTAAATACACACGCGACACACATACACCCTTAATATGTATACATACATAGCTTATAATATACATGCATACCCTTTATATATATTAGTAAAACTCATGCCAACAATAAACATATAATATAATAAACATACATGCAACACTAATATGTATTTATAGATAAAAAATGAGTGATTACAAGTTGTGTCAAGGAAAAGGCAATGAGCCATCCTGTTGCACTGGTTTTTCTTTGTGATTACATTTGTATTTGTTAAAGGGCTCAAGTAGAGCAAGCATATGTGTGGATGCTCTTGGTAAGCATGGTAAGTCCTTATATTGCTTTGATATATCTATGGGTATATGTATGATATCCGACATGTTATGATTATGATATGACATGCTATTTGATATGATATGATTGTGCTATGATACGTGGAGCTAAGGCTCAATTCCGTTTCCGTCATATTTTGGCCTAAGCGCACCAAAGATAAGATTTATGATGATATGTGAACTTGGGCATTTGTGAATATTGGATACAATTGGCATGCCATAGGGTTATTCGAGCTCACCAAGTAAGGGATTGTACTACGGTTCGGGGCTACGACCTATATATATGGTGAGATAAAGATGGATTGTGTAAGGGACTATCCAGAGCTACGACCTATTTCCGATATGTATGGTGTACAGAGGAATCTGCGTATCCATTGGTTATCAAGTCCAAGGGAAATGATATGTTTATATGATTTGTAACTGTTATGTAATTTGAATATGGAAATGTGTTACTTGAATTAAGCATGAGATACAAGTATGATTTGTGCACCAAATATGTCATTCAAGCATGTTGCTATGATGTTCACATTATTTATTAATATTTGCATTTGTTATAACTAACTCAATAGGTTATGTAAGCCTAACATTTGTGTGTCTCATGCATTTGAGGATCTTAAAGAATTTCGTCCTTAGATCATGTGTTGCGGTTACAAGTCACTCCTACGGATCATATGTATGTGTATCTTTCGCCTTGAACTCCTAGTAAGGTGGTGTATGGTCTAAACATGCTATTTATGTGCTTTTTGAAATACGTATAATAGTGTAAAGGTGACCAAGTGTTTAATGGCTAATATGGTATGTTTGTGAATTGTCTAAACTAGTAAAATGAGTTTAAATGTGCTAAAAGGTGAATATTAGGTAAACGGATCCAAAATGCCATAAAATTTGACATGTTATTAAAAATATAGATATTAGACTTACTGGTAAAACTTAGTTAAGTTTGGACAAATTTTAACATGTCAAATTGATTAAATACCAGCTAAAATCTGTCATTACAGGGTAAGCGTATTGGTACGAGTGATGGTGTATCGGTACGGCCTTGCATAATTGGACTAAGTAAAATAGGGCGTATCGATACACAAAGGGGCTTATCGATACGGATTTTGGCAGTAAGGTCTGAGAAATAAATGGTACCGATAAGGCTCTAGGCTATACCGAAACGGGTCAACCTTGGTCAATGTGTACCGATACGAGTATAGCTGTTTTGATACGAGTCTATTGGGTGAAGTCAAATTTGGTCAACCTGTATCGATACAGAGTTCGACAGATTTAAATGAAAGCATAAATCATGAGTACCCATATTGATGCGGTTCCAAGCGTATTGATACAGGGTTGTTTAATTCTGTTAAAAAGGCTTAAGATACAGTCTTAAGGAGTTTATAAAATGGTCACTAGAACTGGTATAACCTAATTGGACAGTTAAACGGTCTCCGTTTGTAACGAAACTTCACAGATTATTAATTGGTAAGATTAATTGAAGATTTTATAAATAAATTCATATAAAGTCCCTTAATTTGTAAAATTTACAATTTAGTCCCTAAGTTTGAAAAAGTTTAAAATTGGCCCTAAATCATATAAGTAGTCAATAAATAAATATGTTATGCCTTAAAAGAGTTTAATAAACCTCTCGAATAAGATTCTGAACTCTGAATATATCTTTAAATCTCTGATATGTTTTTTGGTAGCACTTTTCGACCCGATTCTCTACCAGACTGGAAGAGGGTGTTAAATTTGTGGTATCAGAGCCTAGGTTTAGTCGATTCTAGGACCAAACTGAAGTATGTTTTTAGTCTGCATCTGTATATTCCACCTAGGAGTTTATTTGTGTATGTTATATGTGACCTGCAACTGACACGATCTAACATTTCTTGTTTGATTAGATTTAAGAATATTTGCACCTAACGATAGACGTTTTACGATGGAACCACATCCCAGCTCTAAGCATTCTTTTATTAGCGAACCATTGATAGAGAAATATGCTTTAAAACCTGAACCAAGGGATCCCATTTTTGGCTAACTTGATGGTCTTACCTTTCCATGAGTTTGATCTTATCCTAGGCCTTGATAGGCTAGCTGAACATCAAGCCTGGGTAGATTGTTCGAAGAAAAAGGTATACCTCCAAGGACTTGGAAAATAAAGTATAACCTTGATGAAAATCGAATCTGAGCCTAGTAAGGCTACCTTGTGTGCTATGGAGTCCAAAGAAGATCCAAAGTTTGAGAATGTGCCAGTTGTTAAAGAATTTTCTAATGTGTTTCCCGATAAACTTCTGGGACTTCCTCTAACCCGAGAAATGGAATTCTGAATTGAAGTACAACCTGGAACTACTCTAATCTCCATTACACCGTATAGGATGGCTCCGATTGAATTGAAAGAGTTGAAGGCCCAAATCTAAGACCTTTTGGATAAGGGATTCATCCAACCGAGTTTCTCACCTTGGGGAGCACCGGTTTTATTTGTCAAGAAGAATGATGGATCGATGTGACTATGCATTAATTACTGTCAGCTGAATAGAGTAACAATCAAGAATAAATATCCGTTACCGAAGATCGATGACCCCTTTGATCAGTTAAAAGGTGTTTCTGTCTTTTCTATGATAGACCTACGATCCGAATCCTATCAAATGTTAGTGAAAGAGTCTGATGTCCCAAAGACTGCCTTCCAAACTAGATACGACCACTATGAGTTCTTAGTAATGCCTTTTGAGCCTACCAATGCACCTACAACCTTCATGGACTTGATGAACCGTGTGTTCCAACCCTATCTAGACAGATTCGTGGTAGTGTTCATAGATGACATCTTGATCTATTCCAATGACACTACTATTCATGAAAAAGATCTCCAGATTATGCTTCAGACTCTCCGAGAGAAATAGTTGTACGCTAAGTTCAGCAAATGTAGGTTCTAGCTATCTAAAGTATCATTTTTGGGACATGTGATCTCTTCTGCGGGAATTCAAGTTGACCCAAAGAAGATTCAAGCAATCCTTGATTGGATTCCTCCAAAGAATGTTGGAGAAGTTCATAGCTTTTTAGGCCTTGCAGGCTACTACCGTAGATTCGTTAAAGGGTTCTCGATGATTGCTGCATTCTTGAAGATGCTTCTTTATAAGGAAACTCCCTTTGTGTGGACGGTGGAACAACAAAAGGAGTTTTGATCAGCTTAAGCAAGTTCTGACCCATGCCCTTGTTTTGGTGCAACCTGAGTTGGGTAAGGACTTCACCGTATACAGTGATGCATCCTATCTGGGATTGGGCTGTATACTGATGCAAGAAGGAATTAACACCCTCGATATAGTAACAATCAAACACCTTGATATAGTAACAACCATCTTTTTAATATACAAGTGTTATTTAATACAATACACCTCTTTTACATTCGTTGTACCAAACGAGGCGTAAATGTTTTATTGAATTAAGTTGTTTTATTGAAATTTTTTTAACACCCTCGACATTATATTAATATTAAAAAAAAACTCTTCAGGTTTTCACTTTAATAAAAAAGCAATTAACGGTATTAATAACTTAAACTAAATAATAACATTAAAAAAATTAAAAATCTAATTACCTGCTCAAATTTGAACATAGTGCAAGAAGCAAAACTACAATCTGACCTTTATTTTGCATCTAATGAGTAGAGCATGATAAATTAAATCGCAAGGTTACAACTTTTGGAAACAAGTCTACTTAGTGTCCCACCGGGAAAAGGCTTTCCACATGATGGCTGAGGTGATAATATTGTGAAGGAATGCCTTGGATTTCAAGTGGCCTAAAACCACCTGTTTCCAGATTGTAGCAGCTCAAGTGGCTCACACCTTTGATAGATCCATGCAGTAAAATCTCATTCCCTTTAAATCCCACCGGACGAGTGGTGTCAATAGGCTCCGATGGATGAACTACCGTTCCCAGCTTCACCCAATGCTCTTTCTTCAACACCCAAATGTCCATTCTCTTGCTTACTTGATCCAATTCAAAATCCAAGTCCACCAAGCATAACTCCCCTCTCAGTTCAACAAGATTTAACTTACACAAATCCTTGTCTGAAACACTCATCGGTGGAGCTATGGCTTCAAAGGTTTCATTTCCAATATCCAACGAAACAATGGAGAAAGTAGTAGAAAACCAGTAAAAGAAGCCATCGGCAAACACCGGCGGTTGATGGTGTAGGAAACCAAAACAAGGAATATGGTACCTTATCTTCCTCCACGAGCCATTCCCCTTGCTAAATATTCCCATCCCCAGACTGGGTGGATCCAAAATTTCAATGACTTTGTGATTACCACTGCTTTCATCAAACCCAAATCCACAGCTTAAAAACCGGAAGCCTTGAGCATCGATATCTGGGAGTTTGACCATGTCTTTGGTGCTAGGGTTGCAGATATAAACACCGCCGTGGAGACCATAAAAGCAAACCAAACCAAACCATTGCAAGAAGGTAAAACTCGGTAAGAGTCGAAACTTACAGGAGGAGAGTATTGAACAACTGCATGCTCGTTTCTGACAGTAAGGAAGTGAATTGTGGTGTGAAGATTCCGATGCTCCATGCATGAAACGATTAAGCAAACATCATTGTCAGGTTCCTTTGCAGTGCAACTCTTGAAGTGAGTATTGATGAAATGTGGATCCGTGATAAAGGAGCAACAAAGCTTGTTTAAGACCTTGAATCTGGCTAGAGATTTTACCGGAAGTCGAATCAGAATATCATAGATTAAAGGGATAGGAATGGAAGCCATTGCAGCGAATCTTTCTATTAGAGTTCCTTTTTCATTTTTTTGGGACAAATTTCGAGTTTCATCTACTTAGTACTAATCAAAGGATTTAAATAGCATTCGCCGTCACGATTTCGACCGCCTTGTATTTACCGCAGTTGCGGACATAACAGATACTATTGCGGTTACTGTAGATGTGGCGGCCATTAATTTTTTGCAATAATAAATTATTCTTATATTTATTTACTATTTTTTAAGAATATTATATTAATAACAAAGTAAAAAACAGGAAATATTAAAAACCAATCCTATTTAATAAATGCAAAAATTAAATTATAGAAACTTAAATTAGTAGATTACTGAAACTAAAGAACTAAATTAAAAAAAATAAACTTACACTTTAAATTAAAAATAAATCAAGGGCTAAATAATAAAACTAAAAGCTGCCATAGCTGAAATGGAAATTTGCCTATCCCCTTAAAAAATACATGGGTTCTCTTTCATTTTTGGGTCAAACCGACCAAAAATGCTATGATTTAGAATTCGATTGCTCATTTTTGGAATTTTTTATATGTCTTACTAATAATTTTGTGACACGTGTATTATCACTAAACAACACAAAAAAACATAAAATTTGTTCATTTAGAAATAAAATTAGTTAATTCTTTTTTGGTGTCATTTTATAAGTCTTACCAATGACTTTATGCCACGTGTTATTAATAAAACAAAAATAATTAATAAAATGATAAAAATATAATAAATAATAGACGCGTCATAAAATCACTAGTGGTTCATTTAAAGCGGTACATAAAAGGGTTTAAGGTCTATGATTAGGGTGTAGAGTGTATTTTTTAAGGTTTAGAATTTAAGATTTAAAATTTAGGGTTAGAGATTAAGATTTAATTTTTTAGTGTTAAGGTATAAAAAAGACGTGATTTTTTTTAATATTCGTCTACCTCTTTTGGTGTCTTTTGATAAACATCATCAATGATTTTGTGACACACATATTATCAATTATATTAAACACGTTCAAATACTAAATTGTAACCTAAAATCAAATTCAAATGCCAATAATGTATATTCACTATGAATAGTTGAATATGATGGAACTGCGGAACTGGAGTCATTGATGTTTCTCCGGGCCAAAATGAATGATTGGTTGGTTGAGTATGCTCAAATTTGATACAATGTATTTGTATCATATATTTTTTTTGTGGATTTATGGTTTAAATTGTTTTATAATCAAACCTTGATTGATTATGGAAATACAAATTTCTCTCTCTCACACACACATCACATATATCATATAACAATATATACAAATTATCTCTAGATTCAATAAATTTTATCATTAGTTTTGGGTTCAAATTTGACCACCTAGTAGTTAGTATACATGCCTCCAGGTTTCCGAAATTCCTCAAGAAGACCATATAACGAATAATATATATATATATATATATATATATTTTTAACAAAAGAAAAACTAAGGAGAAATGGGAGTGGTTCCATGTATTAACTAAATGAGAAATGGGGAGTGGTTCCATGTATTAACTAAATGAGAAATGGGATTGGTTACATGTATAAACTAAACGAGAAATAACGTGTTATTAGTGGCAGAATTTGAGGCAAGAGTTTAGGAGTGTAACTTAATTTTTTTTAAATTTATAAAGACTTAAACTAAAATTTTCAAAAATTATGATGGTTTAACTAAAATTTTTAATAATTATGAAAGATTTAATAAGAACTTAAAAATATGAGAGTACATTTAACTAAAAATATTTAAAAATTTAAAATTTAATATAAATTTTTTTATAATCTTGAGGGGGCAAATTATTTTTTAAAATTTATGGGCTAAATTTGAATTTTCTAAAATTTTAAAGGTTGTGACCCCTAGTCCTCAGTAAGTTACGCCCCTGCGTGTCATCCGTATGATATCGTGAACTAAATACTAAAGCTTTAAAAGTTGCATTAGCTTTCAGGGAATCAAATTCGTATGTCCCTTTTATGTGCTCATTTATATGGCCAAATGATTAAAATATTGTTCCTCAACTTTTTTCCAACAATATTGCACTCTATACTTTATTTTTAACAATATAGTGAATGCTACAGTGAAACTAAAGTCGGATTGTCCTCTCTCCGTTTTTGAACAGTGTTTCCACTAAAGTCGGATTGCCCACTCTCCGACTCCAATGAAAACACTGTTCAAAAACGGGGAGGGCAATTCGATTTTGCTTTCACTATAGCATTCACTATATTACTGGAAATAAAATGAGGAATGCAATATTGTTGGAAAAAATTAGAGAACAATATTTGAGTTTTTTGCCCCATTTATATGCTCCACCGATAATTTTATGTCACGTGTATTATTAATAAAATAAAAATAATTTTTAATACACGTGAGATAAAATTATTGATAAGACATATTAAATGACACATAAAAGAAGCAGATGAATTCGCTTCGGGGTGTATGTACATGTACCTTATCATGTGTAATTCAACCTTCTCAGGAATAGACGATTACCTAACTTTCATACATGCCAAGTTTCATGGGTATATGTTGTGTTCATTTCCTACCAAATACTATCGCTCTGAACCACTGGGCTGCTGCCTCCCTACCAAACCGTCAAACACTCAAACATGAAGACCTAAGAAATATTTTGTCTTAGATCTTATCTTCTTTATCTTCGACTTTTCCCCTCCATAAAAATATTGTGTTTTCTTTACAAGTTTGGGTAAACTAGATAAATAGTTCTCGACTATATAACACTTTTTGGTTGAGTCCCCCAACTATAAAAAGTTATAAAATAGTCTCTCGACTTAAATTTAAAGTAACAAACTGATCCGGTGCAGTTAAAAATTTAACTGCTGATGACATATCAGTTAACAAATTTCTCCATAATAATACATTTAGTCTTTCATATTTACACATTTGGTCTGAGACTTACCAAATCATATCAGAGGGCATAGGGGCGCTTGACAAAGTGATGGTGCACATGATCGAGGATGTTGGAGTGAGTGAGCGAGGTGCGAGGACAAGCGCCGAAGGGTGTGGGCTGGTTGGACAAGAGAGGGGAGTCAAAAAGAAGGATCGTTGGATGGAATGAAATTCGAAATGAGGATTGTTGGAGCAGCGAGGCAGTGTTGGAGTGGCAGGTTAAATAAAAAAGGACTAAATTGATAGAATGATTAAATATAGAGGACTAAATTTATTGATTTTTTTGAATTATGAGTAAATTGATTGAGTGTGTAAATATGAAGAATTAAATGTGTTATTATGCCTATTTTTATTAACTGTCACATCATCAGTTATTAAATTTTTAAGAACACTGGACCAACTTATTACTTTTTAATTCGGGGACCATTTTATAACATTTCATAGTCAGTGGATTATTTTATAAGTTTTCATAATCGAGATACCAAGCAAACGAAACACCTTATAATCAAAGAACTGTTTATGTAGTTTACCCTACAAGTTTTTACGCCATGGACATGCTCTCTTGCTTTTAAAAAAATATGATTGACTTCAACCAAATTATATGCTACAAAGTAGTAATGAATTATGCAAAATCAAAGAATTACAATCCCTATTTTTTTGAACAAAATTACAATCCCTATTTTAATTGACCTAGAACCATAAATTTTCAATATATTTAACGACAATTGATTTCGATTTTGCAAAACCTGAATGTGATCAATACATATGCTTCAAATATTATTTAAATTTAATAATTAATTTAATTGTATTAAAAAATAATAATATAAATAAGAAATTAATATGTAGATCCTTCAAATGTGCTTAATAATGTTATATTAAAAAATAATTTTCATAATCTAATTAATATTAATAGATACAAAATATTGATAACTAATAAACTATTCAAACAATAATTGAATATAACCCTATTCAAAAAAAAGTATTGAATATAACTATGTACTTATATGTTATTTTGTTTGTTCAAATAATCAAATATATATATAAGTTATTAGTTAACTTTACTAAACACTTTTATACAATCAACTAATACAATCTACTAATCCAATCAACTAATGCAATCTGCTATCGACTAATGTAATCCGCAATCGGCTTGCTAATTATCAATTAAGACATTTAACTTTTTTTGAACCAGATCAAATAGGGGATATATGGGCATTTTTTATACATGCATGGGGTTATTTGCATCAAATGTCGTTATATTATAGCCAAGATTTTATAATCCTCGATCTTCAAATATATAAATTAATATATAATAATATTATTTAAATAGTTAAAATATATGAATTGATTTATAAATTCAAATATAAAAAATAAAAGAAATCTAAATCTCTTAAAAATAATATATTATTAAAAAATGAATATATTAATCGGTTTGATATGATTTTAATCAAAGTGAGTATATAATTCAACAGGATACGAGGAGTTTGTGCGGATAATACAAATATTTTTATAAATAATTGATTAAATATTTAGTAAAACTTTACAAAAGCATCAATGAAGTAAACATAATTTAAAAGAAAAATTATCAAACTTACTAACAAGTCCAATAAATTTATGAAATAAATTTCTAACTAATAAGATAAAATTAATATATAATTATTATATGATTAATTTAATTATTGTTATTTGATTTAGTAGATTTTTTTTACTCAACAAGTAGGATTAAGAAGTTTTCATTTCTTTTATTTATTTTTCATTCTTCAAATATCAATTAAGAAAACTTAGGGGATTCTTCACCCATTTTGGAGTAAAAAAACTCAAATCATCAAAGTATCAAATAGTTATCATAACTTTAAGGGTGAATTACACCACAAGTCACTAAATTATTGGTGTTATCTCCTTTATACAACTGAATTTTTAATTTGTTCAATTACAACACTAAACTTTAGTTTTGTTTCAATTATAGCACTTCACTGATAACTCTTTAACTTCTTAACGAGGCGATGACATGGCTAAGACAACCTAAGTAGACGCTACAATAAAATGATGTCTTTCAGTGCGACTATTTTGATGTTTAAAATTATCCAAAACGACGTCGTTTTGCTGAATGCAAATAATAAAATAATTCATTTAGAGAGATTAAAACCATGAACCTTTAAAAACAAAAACCAAAGATTAACCACTAAACCAACTTGACATTTTGAAATTTTTTACCGCAAATAATATATATGTAAAACTACACTTAGATTAATTCAATTTATTTTATGGTATAATTTATTTTCTGATATATATATATATATATATATATATATATATATATAATATAAATATACAGCTTCACAGAATGTTTAATAATATTTTGGTGCCTCAAAAAATTTGGGAAAAGCTTTATGAAGGGCAGGATTATATTTTGGTGCCTCAAAAATTTTGGGAAAAGCTTCACCAATGGCAATGCTTCACAATATTTAATAATATTAATATATAAATAATAGATAAATAATAGATAAAATCATTTTACACCATGTAAAACTTAAAAGTTTTACATATTTTTTGGACCATCGGATGAAGATAAATAGATGATTGAGATAAATCGTAGAAAATGAGAAGATTATTACATTAAAAAAATAAAGAAATAATCTTAGCCATTTATTTACATCCATCCAACGGTTCGAAAAAGGTGTAATATATATATTAAAATATAAAACTAATTTTTTAAAATATTAATACATATTAATATTATTTATAGTATTATTCATTATCATAAAAAAAAATTGGAACCCAACAAGTGGTCTAAGTGGAAAAGCCGATGATGTTCATCATATGAGACCTGGGTTCAATTGCTTTGTCTACAAGGTGTGTGCACATTGTCAAACGGTTAAGAATATATATGCACATATACCAGCTTGTAATCATCTTTAGACTATTAAAAAATAATAATAAAATAAATTAAATTAACCTTAAAAGTAGTTTGACATATATATTATTTTTCGTAAAATGTTACAAAATATTGAGTTGGTTTAGTGATTAAGCTTTAGCCTTTGATTTTAAAGGTCCAAGGTTCAAAATTTTTCAAGTGCATGATTTTTATTATTTTTCCTCCGACAAAACAACACCGTTTTGTATAGTTTTAGGCATCAAATTCAAAATAGTCGCATCAAAAAGACTTCATTTTGATGTAGTGTCCACGTGGGTATGGGCCGCCATTAGTCATGTCATTGTCTCGTTAAGGAGCTAACGACGAAGTGACATAAGTAAAGTGGAAACTAAATTTTTATGCAATAATTGAATAAATTAAAAATTTAATGGTATAAATGAGACAACGGAAATGTATTACTCCTTTTGTCCCACTAAAACCGTCACATGTTGAATTTTTTCAGTCATTTTTTTAACTTTCATTATAATTTATTTAAAAAAATTTTAATTAATTGTTTCAAAAAATATTTTAAATAGTTAAAATTTATAAGATATATATTTAAAAACTACTTGATTGAAAGTTTTTTAAATATATATTTTTTTCATATTTTTATTAATAATAAATTTTAGGCTAAAGGGTCACTTTTGCCCCTGTAGTAGTCTCAATTTATCAATTTCGCTCCTATGGTATTTTTGCATCAATTTAGCCCCTGAAGTAGTTGAATTGCATCACCGTTTGCCCCTTGACTGACAGAAGCCAACATTGACCGTTACGGTGCCAACGTGGAGGTCAACGGTGCTGGCGTGGCAGTCCACGTGTGATGATGTGGCTGTCCATGTGTGAAGATGACGTGGAAGAGGGGCAAAATTGATTTTCTGACCTAGTTTGAGGGCAAAATTGATTTTCTGATTGAGTACGAGGGCAAATTTGATTTTTAGGTAAAAAAATACGAATTTAAGAAAATATTAAAATACTAAAATGATGTAAAAATAATAAAACATTTTTAAATGTTTTGTTAATATGGCTAAAAAATAAAAAAAATCTAAAAAATAAGTAAAATTATAAAATCAAAATATCATAAGCTATAAACTATAAATTATTCAAAAATCAAAACTTAAAAATAAATTCTACCCTCTAATCCTAATTTCTAAGTTTTAAACCCTAAAAATTTCAAACTCTAAATTGCAAACCTTAAATCCTAAACCCTAATTGAAAATTTTATCAATATAAAGTGAGTATGAATCATAAAAGTACGTGTATAAATTTATTCAAGTAAAGAGTTTAAATTTTAGGGTTTAAAGTTTGTCAATTAGAAATTAGACTTAGAGCGTAGAGTTTAATTTTTTTAGTATTGAGAGGTAGGGACACCAAAAAGGGTAGAAGATTTTTCTTCAGTTGAGAGAATCATATTAACCCTATTTTAAGATTCTTTCTTCCTTACCTTTTTTGAAGAGAAAGAAAACTAAAATCGTCCAAAGTTTTTTGATGAAAGATTTTATATATTTTTAATACTTTATAAATATTTCAACTTTTAATTACCGAATAATTTATAATTTTTAGCCTATGATATTTTAATTTTATAATTTTACTTATTTTTAGATATTTTAATTATTTTATTTTATTTTTAGTTATATATTAATAAAAAATTATTTTTTATTAATTTTAAGTTATTTTAATATTATAGTATTTTACTCGAATTTTTTGCCTAAAAATCAATTTTGCCCTCATACTCAACTAGAACTTCAATTTTGCCCTCGAACTCGCTTGAAAAATCAATTTTGCCCCTTTTCCACGTCACCAACATCATAAACTGCCACATCAGCATCGTAACGATCAACATTCGCTTCCGTCAGTCAAAGGGCAAACAGTGATGCAATTCAACTACTCCAGAGCTAAATTGATGCAAAAATACCATTGGGGTGAAATTGATATATTGGGACTACTACAAGGGCAAAAGTAACCCTTTTTAAATTATAAAAAGTTAAAATTGAAAAAAATTGACCACAAAAGTGTCAACATATAACAATTTTAGTGGGACGAAGAGAGTAGTTGTTATTTGTTTTACCTTTCCCTTACGTGTTATTCGGAAACAATGAGTCTCTACATGGGACATCAAACAACAATAAGAATATAAGCAAATTTAGTGGAATAATCTACTTTAGATTTATTTTTAGGTTATTATGGTTGTTCAGCCGATATTTTGCAAACTAGGCCAAAAACTACAGTATTTAAAGAGACCACGCCATGTGCTCATGGCGATGTTGGACCTCGCCACCTCCACACGGCGAGGTGCTGTGGAGATAGCCGATTGGCTCAGCATGGCCATGGCTCAGTGTCTTAGTATGGCAGCATGGCAGTGGCTCAGCTTTGACTGAGCTGGTATAGGGGAGACCACGCCATTTGCATATGGCGAGGTCCTGTTGCATGCATGCAAACATACCGGCTTTTCACGTAAAAGCTGATCAGCCGATTTAATTTTTTTTATAAATTCTTTGTATATATATATAGGGTTTGAGTGTATAGGGGTTGAGAAGAGAAAAACATTTATAGAGTTTGAGTTGGAAATTTGAGAGACTTTGAGTTGAAAATTTCAGTGATATCTATTTTTTGAAGATATATTCGAAGATAGTGAATATTGTGAAAGTATATATTTTTGTAGATCTTCTCGGTTTCTCAAAAGTAAGTAATTGGTTTTTTTAATTAATCAGTTGTCTTTTAATTATAGAGGGTTTGTAGATTTTTTTATGTGATTAAAGATATATTCGAATGATAATAAGTTTTTTTATTGTTGAAGTCTTTACAGTACATTTACACGGTTTTTCGTCGAATCTGATAATTTTTTGTATTTTTTAAATTTATATTCTTATAAATCAAAATTTTTGAAGTTAATACATTTTTGGTTGTATATATATTCGAATATTTAATGATAATTATTATTTTTTAATATTTAGAGAGAATGAGTTCATCAACATATTGTGACATTAAACCCATAGTTGGTCGTTGGGGTGAATCGCTTGATGATTTCAGTGAGGATGAAGAAAATATTATGCCTATTACAGAAGATGATGGCGTGCACTTACTCGATGCTGATGATGTTGACACTGTTATGACAAATGCGTCTCAGGGTAATGGTGTAAATGTTGAAGATAATGGGCCATGGATGTTGCTAGGCTTGGGTTGGGAAATGAGCAGCCAGCTTGGGGTTATGTTGAATCAGAGCCCAAGCAACCGGAACCCATTTATCCAGCTTATGAACCTCCAGCCCACATGTATGAGGTAGACTATACTGCAATGCGAGATCCGGAGCATCAAGCCCACGTTCAAATATGGCCGAGTTCAAAACAAAAGAAGCTGGTAGTTAAAGAGTACTACATCAAACGCCATAAGTCATTTTCTATTGTTGAGTCTAATACACAAACCTATTGTGTAAGGCGTATTAATTGGAAGAACAAATGTCATTGGTGGGTAAGAATTTCATACAAGAAGAAGAGTCAGATGTGGGAGGTGTCGCGGTTCATTGAGCAACACACCTGTTCAAATATGGCTTTATCACAATACCACATTAATTTAGACTCCGATCTAATATATGCTTACACTAGGTTATTAGTTGAAAAATAACCAAGAATTTTGATTGCAGTGTTAGTAGCATCCATCTGGAATCAGCTTGGATATATTCCATCTTACTACAAGGCATGGATGGCAAAGTAGAAGGCAATGGTGCAGGTGTATGGTGATTGGGATAAATCGTATAATAAGCTACTAGCTCTTTTATGAGCAATGCAAATATTCATCCCGGGAACCATGATAGAATATGAAACAAACCGATGTTCAACTTACAAGGCAAATTAATTCATGGTAAAAGGATATTTAGTAAGTTATTTGGGCGTTCAATGCGTGCATTGAAGGGTTCTCATTCTGCAAACGTATGATTCAATTGGATGGTATATATTACTCGTGGCTGTTACAAAAGATGGAGACAGTAATATATTCTCAATTGCCTTTGCCATAGTTGAATAGAAAGACACGGATGGATGAGAATTCTTTTTGAAGCATCTACACAACCATGTAGTAAAAGAAGATGGGATTTGCATGATTTCTAATAAAGGGACTACACTCTTATCAACAATTGATAGATAGGAGAGTTTATGGAAGCCTCCACATGCATATCCAACCTATTGTGTACGGCATATTGCGGCAAATGCGAAGACGCGTTTCGTAAACAATCAGATTCGGAAAGAGATTTTAGGCGCGAGTAAGTTGTTATTTGTTGTTTATAAAAATTAGTAAATTTTTTTGAGTTGATCATGTTGATTTATTTAACTTATTTTTTCAAATAGGGTATGAACTAGTTCAACCAAAATTCAACGCGAGGATAAACAGGTTGAAGCGGCACAGTTGAAATGTATTTAATTTTACAAATGACATACCCAGGAAAAAATGGTCACAAGCCTATGATGAAGGTCGATGTTATGGCCATATGACAACTAACCTTGTAAAGGCTATAAAATCGGTGCTTAAAGGAACACGCCATCTCCCAATTGCAAGTATTGTGTGGGAGACTTACTTCAGATTGGGTAAAGTGTGGTCCGACAAAGGGCAAAAAGTTAACGACCAGATAAACAATAGACAAAATTGGTCTCAAACCCTGCCAGATACAATGATCAAACTTTACGCGGATGCTACCTCTATGCGAGTCAGAACATTCGACCCACATGGTTTTAAATTTTCTGTCAAAGTTAAGGTCCAAGGTGAGCAAAGAATGTTCATCATAAAACTTCTTCAGAGATGGTGTGAGTGTGGTGCATTCCAAGCATTTAGATACCCCTGCTCTCATGCACACGCTGCATGTTTGCATTTTCGTCTCGACCCTTATATGTTTGCGGATGAGTGTTATAAACTGGAGAATATGGCAAATATATACAAAATTCGGTTCAACACGATCTCGAACCAAGATTATTGGCCGCTAGAGCCAATATACGAAGAATGGTTACCAAATCCAGAGCTTCGTAGAAAGCTAAAAGATCGACCGGCGTCCACTCGCATTCATACAAATAAGGATGATTCGGATGAGAGAGAGGGGGAGTTCAAGTTAAACATTGTACTATTTGCAGGGGACCATGTCAGACAGAAAACAAGTGTCCAAACAAATCCAATCTTTCCAACTAGCGTGTCGGACCATCAACCTAAATTTTGTGTTAATGTAAATTTTATGTTAATATAAATATTTTTTTTTCGTTAATGTAAATTTTGAGTTGGAATTTGAATTTGAATACCGAAATTAAAGAACGAACTTAAATATCAAAACAAAATATTAAAAAAAGTGCCCAAAAAATATACAGTTAATATTCCAACCCAAATTAACTATTTATTTTTTTTACAGTTAATTTTTGAACCAAAATTAAACATTTATTTTTTTACAGTTAATATTCGAACCAAAATTAATACCCAGCCACCCTAGCTCCTAGCCTGCCACCAACCCCCTCACTCAATTCAATGCGTCAGATTGAATTGAATGGAGGTTTGAATTCAAATTCATTTCCTCCTTTCTTTGTTTATTCTTTTTTTAATTTCATTATATATTTTTTACTTTTTTACTATGTGGCATTTTTTTACATTTACTTTTTTCTCTGTTAAAAGAATTATTGAATTTGAATTCAAAATCAAATTTGAATTTGAATTTATATTTGAAGGACTTCTTATTTCTAAAATTCTAATATATTAAATCAAAATTAAATAATGAATTTAAATATCGAAATTAAATTGAAAGAAAGAAATAGGTGTAATGTAAATAAAATATGATTAATCAAATCAAAATACTAAATAATCCAAGAACTAAAACAAACAAACAATGTTTTCGAATTAAAAATATATTACAAATAAATAAAATTTACTTATTTCCTATCTCTGCCTCCTCCTCGGTAATTTCTATCGGTGGAAGGATGATGTTTGATCGTACCGCCTAAGGGTCGAACCATTCTTCTTGGTTGATCCGGAGTTTGCTCATCATTGATAAATTGATCATCCATCATACTACCAATGGTCGTAGTCGACAACAGAGATGTCATACTACCAACACCCATATCTTCCCCATATACGGATGTTTGAGGATACTGAAATTGTGGTATGTATACTCCATCATCATTGTAAGCCGACTAAGAAGATGAGTTGTCACCAATTAGAAAATTGATTGGTGGTTGTTCCGGAACATTACCAAATCCAAATGTTTGATGAAATGATGAGAATTCTCCAAATGGTGGTTGTTCCGAAACATTACCAAGTTTGGTTTGTCTATTGGTTCTTGAGAACTCTAACCAAACTCGGATGAGAAGTGTACGTGTCTTGAGCATCGCAAATCTTCAAGCCATTTATTTGCAATTTTGAGAGATACTCTGCACGGTTTTCCATTTTTTGAAAACCACAAATAGTACTCTGTATTAAATTTAAAATCATTGGCTTCAATCGAACTCAAATTATTATCCCACCGCGTCCATCTTTCCTCCCACAGTGAAATAAAATCGGCTTGCTTCACAGTCCAATTCTCATTGAATCTACCTCTACGAAAGTATGAATATGTTCAGGTGGAGCTCTAGGAATGGGTTGGTGGAAGTTGAACTGCCACAACACTCTCTGAGCACAATGATACTCAACAATAGAAAAATAGATCAAAGGCACAATTGCACCCCATAATGATGAACATTGAAGCACATTGCCTGGTATACAAGCCTTGATTGTTTCATTCGTGTACGACTACCAAATAAACTGTAAAATACAAATATTAATATGCATGCACAAACAAACATATTACTTTAAAAAATACAAAGTCAAAAAATTAATTTAAAAATAATATTATGATACCTAATTTTTTCCTATTATTTGGATCTTTAGTCTTATATCTCAGACAGTGTTGTGCACCACCCTTGCATTCGTCAAATTATGTCTCTATCTACAAAGATATCAAACTTATATTTCTAAGTTATTGCAGATAAATATTAGATCAATAAAATAGCCATATACGACTGTAATCACAATATTACCTTCTAGCAAGCGAAAACTCCATCTGTACGGGTACTTCCACAATGGGCGTTATATAAGGCAGCCTATACCACGCCCTCGACTGCAATAAGATTTGACATCTACCCATATCTAAATTCTTCTTCTGACCATCCATAATTGTGACCTTGCACATTTTATAGTACAAGAATGCCAATATTGCAGATCCCCAGCTATATGTAGCAGCTGTGTCAAAATCAGCCAAGAACAAAAGATATTGTGTGTGAACCAGATTACCTGATGCATCTGGCATCAATACTCCACCAATGATTTGTAGTATATATGCCCGAGCTACATACTCAAGTTCTCGGCGAGCATATCCATCTTTTACAATGAATTCTTTCTGTAACCATGAACTTCTGAGATGTAGACTGTCCACACATGACTCAGGGAGAACTTTGTTGAGGTACTGCATGCAAGCTCAAATGCATTATTCTTGTTTTCTCCAACCAACGGTTTCCAATTTATTAGGGCACCAAGGTGTATTGCTACATCCTGCAGAGTTATTGTGCATTCGCCAAATGAAAAATGAAATGTGTGAGTCTCTAGTCTCCATCGTTCAATCAATGCGGTAATCAACTCGGGGACAATCTTAAATCCACGAAGAAATGAAGCATTATAAAAACTGGTGCGCAGTAAGTAATAAACTATGTGGTCGGAAGGTTCCTTGATCTTCACTCATTGACGGCGGATACTATGCTCTACACCCTGTAATTAATTTATTATAATAAATTATTTCGTATTACACATGACATAATAAATTTTAAATTACTTACTCTTCATGAATATGAGACGGAATGTGCTCATGGTCACGGTACAACAAAACTCCTCCAAATGCCATATTTCTATTTGCAGATTTGCAAAACAATTATCATTAAATATTTGAATATATATACAACCAAAAATGTACTAACTTCAAAAATTTTGATTTATAAGAATATAAATTTAAAAAATATAAAAACTTACTGGATTCGACGAGAAACTGTGTAAATGTACTGTAAAGATTTCAACAATAAAAAAAGTTATTATCATTCGAATATATCATCAATCACACACAAAAAAATCTACAAACCCTCTATAATTAAAAAAACAAGACAACTGATTAATTAAAAAAAACTAATTACTTACTTACTTTTGAGAAACCAAGAATATTTACAAAAATATATACTTCCACAATCTTCATTGTCTTCGAATATATCTTCAAAAAATAGATATCACCGAAATTTTCAACTCAAACTCTCTCAAATTTCTAACTCAAATTCTATCAATATTTTTCTCTTCTCAACCCTTATACACTCATACCCTATATATATAAAAAGAATTTACAAAAGAAAAATTAAATCGGCTGACCAGCTTTCACGTGAAAGCTGGTTTGTTTGCATGCATGCAACAGGACCTCGCCATGTGCAAATGGCGTGGTCTCCCCTGCACTAGCTTAGTCAAAGTTGAGCCATTGTCATGCTGCCATACTGAGACGCTGAGTCACTGCCATGCGGAGCCAATCGGCTATCTCCACAGCATCTCGCCATGTGGAGGTGGCGAGGTCCAACATTGCTAGGAGCACATGACGTGGTCTCTCTAAATACTGTACTTTTTGGCCTAGTTTGCAAAATATTGGCTGAACAACCCTAATAATCTAAAAGTAAATCTAAAGTGGATTATTCCACTAAATTTACCAAGAATATGAACATAAAATTTGAAAAAGCAAAAAATTACTATATCAATATGTAAATCATATATAAAAAACTTAAATTAATCGTATACTCACTTAATCGAAACAAAGGTCAAGATTTATATTTAGAACATGGGTGGAGGTCACTCAATTATTAGTAAGTACGTTTGGGTCACTCAATTATTAAAAGTTACAATTGAGTCACTTAATTAAAGTTTTAGTTACAATTAGGTCACTCTTCCGTTAAAATACAAATAGACATCCAAAAATGTATGGTATAATGACAATTTTAGTTCTCAAAGCTCATATATTCTACCAATTTAGTCATAATTCAAAGTAATTCAAAAAATTTAACCATTAATATTTAAAAATATATATCAACTTAGTTATTTTTCTTCTCCCAAATCATTTGTATACCCTTGTTAACACTGAAATTCTTCATTTAAAATTATTAATTAGTCTAATACACAAATTTACAAATGTAAAGATATTTATAACTATTTTTAATGTTAGATATGTAATTAGTAACTACATTAAAACTAAATTCATTGAAATCTATTTAAAATTATTGATGAAAACCTTTATTTTTAGTTACTGATACCACGTAGTTTTCTACAAAAAGTTTAAGTTTTAGTATCGTCACACAGTTTTCTTATAATTTCATATTTTTAATGACTTTGGGGGTGTTTGGAAAACGACTTTTAGCTGATTGCAGTAGCTGGTTTGACCAATTGATTTTATTAGCTAATTTGAGAAACAAATTTGATTAGCTGTTTATATAAAAGTGTTTGGTAAAACTTAGTTGATAGTTGATATGGGTAAAATGACAAATAAGGGCATGATACATTTAGTTGTTAAGTACATATATATTTTATAATACTTTAGTCTTTATTGGGGGTGAAATTATCCAAATAAAATGCTTTTGACAAAGAATTAAAAAATTCCGTAAGAAAATTAGTGAATATTTTTTGAAAATTTTGACGATGTTGTAGTATGGTCGCTTAATGTTGTAGCTTGGTTTGGTTGAAAATTAGTGACTTAGTTATTTTTCTTCTCCCAAATCATTTGTATACCCTTGTTAACACTAGAATTCCATTTAAAATCATTAATTAGTCTAATACACAAATTTACAAATGTAAAGATATTTAGAACTATTTTAATGTTAGATCTGTAATTAATAACTACATTAAAATTAAATTCATTGAAATCTATTTAAAATTATTTATGAAAACCTTTATTTTTAGTTACTGCTATCACGTAGTTTTCTGCAAAAAGTTTAGGTTTTAGTAATGTTATACAGTTTTCTTATAATTTCATATTTTTGAATGACTTTGGGGGTGTTTGGCAAACGACTGGTAGCTGATTGCAGTAACTGGTTTGACCAACTGATTTTATTAGCTGATTTTAGAAATAAATTTGATTAACTGTTTATATAAAAGTGTTTGGTAAAACTTAGCTGATAGCTGATATGGGTAAAATGACAAATAAGGGCATGATACATTTAGTTGTTAAGTACATATATGTTTTATAATACTTTAATCTTTATTGGGGGTGAAATTATTAAGATAAATACTTTTGAAAAAGAATTAAAAAATTTCGTAAGAAAATTAGTGAATATTTTTGAAAATTTTGACGATGTTTTAGTTTGGTGTGGATGAAAATTAGTGAATACTTTAGTCTTTATGGCAATGACGTAATTATGGAAACAACAAGGTCAAGTACGTCATTTAACATCTTATTTTGCAAATCAGCTCTTTCAACCCGCTAGATTTTCCAGCATTCTCTTTTAGCTTATTTTGCACAATCAACTCTTTCAAAAAGGTGTTTACCAAATACCAGAAGTGAAGAGTTTGACTACCAATCAACTATTTGTGCCCAAATAAGCTAAAATCTCTTTAAAAAGTTGTTTACCAAACACCACTTTATTATTTCCCTTTTATTTTAAAAAACTAATAATTCAACTTTTTAAGTCGCTAAATTTTTATTGTTAATTTTTTTTTCTAAATTACCTGCAAGTTTGTGCATTTTACAAAAAATTTAAATTTTTGTTCTTATTTTCAATTTACTAATCGTTAATTTTTTTATTATTATGAAAATCTATATAAAAAAATTATTCATGTTTAAAACATGATACATATGTTGTTTTTACATAATGAAATACAAGCATGCATGAAGCAATGACAAGAATATTTTTATTACAGTAACCTTTTTATTATTTGGTTCATTTATGTAATTAATTATAACTTTCGATTAAATTAATCAACACATAATTTAAGTTTTTTATTCTTATATTTCATGTGTATGTATGATTTGCTAAATTATATGTTATTAATTGTTGATGTTACTACATATTTTACTATGTTGTTTATTTTCTGTGAGGTTCTAATTTATTTAAACAATTTTAAAAAATTATTATAAAAATAAATAACATATAAATCTATTTTTATAGTTATAATCATCTAACATATATTATATATTTTTAAGATCCATATACATAATTATTTTCACCACCACCACCACCACTACCACCACCACCACCACCACCACCACCACCAAAACAACATAAAAATTATGATTAATTAAAAATATCAAGTTTGGTATAACTCGTGTTACCACGAGTACCCAAGTAGTAATGATGATGAACGGCGAAGAAAAAAATATTCGGGAGACGAAAACTAACTAAATTGATATGTTTTTAAATATGAAGGGTTGATTTTATTATTTTTTTTTGAATTAGGCCTAAATTGATAGAATATATAAGTTTTGAGGACTAAAATTGTCATTATACCAAACCTTTTTTATGTCCGTTTGTATTTTAACGGAGTTACCCAATCGTAACTAAAAATTTAAACAGAATGACCCAATTGCAACTTTTAATAATTGGGTGACCTAAATATATCCTTACTAACAATTGAGTGACCTTCAATGTATTTTACCCTTGAATATACACATTAATTAGTGAGCCCCTAACTACATAACAATCACATATTAAGTAAGAGATTCTCAAAACCTCGTAAACACCAATCGCCAAAATAGTAGAACCACTAAGAAAATTGTGAGTTTACAGGTCAATAAATTGGTTAAATGTCAAGAGTGTAAATTTATAAATCAGATCAAGGTTGAACCACTCAAAATCTTTCTTTTATATCCCAATCATATATAAATGTCATAACTTAATTTTTGCACTAATTGAAATTAGTAATTTGAAAATTCCTAATTCTTATAAACCCTAATTTGGAAAATTTAATTTTTTAAAATCTAATTTTAAAAAGGGCTGATTTGAAAACCTTTTAGAAGTTTAGGGAATTTTTAGCAAATTTTTAATTTTCTCTCTGTCTAATACTACTTAGTAACAAACAAGTATTGGCAAAAGGGTTCAGTTAGTTTCTATTTTTTTGAGAATAAAGTCCATACATTCAAGCAAGCAAAGATTACAAGCAGTGTTCATCCCATAAAAAAAGGTCATGCAAGACCAAACAAAAAGTCCACAACTGAAAGGGACATGGCAGAATGGATAGCATCCGTTCCTAAACATGCCATCACCGGCCAAACAAAGCAACATAAAAAACTGATCAATAGAGAAGGAATAGGGATACGAGATCCCAAAAGCGAAATAGACATCGCTCCAGAGTAAGCTAAACACACAGAGATCAAAACTCCACCCTTAAGAGAGCTCATTTTGGAGGTAGGCTTCCTCATATGAGGATCTTATCATCAACGGAGAGGATTGATCAAATCTAGCCACCATAAATCAAATCCAATGAAAAAACTAAAGCAAAGCCAACAACACCAACAAGTGCAAAAGGTGAAGAACCGGAATCACCAACAAGCTGGGAAGAAAGACAATGATCATCAACCTTGAAGCACCACAAAGTGAAAGGAATGATGATTGTTGGGGAAGGAGAAAAATAACTTGCCATTCGAGGTGCTTTCTCACCACTAAGAATAGCCGCTGCCACTGTGATCATGGTCCTTGCAGATGGTCCTGTAGTATCCCCAAAAATAGGCCTAGTAGTATGTATTAAACATAGTGTTATATTGTGTTTGGAACTTATTAAATGGATTGATAGAATAGTGACTAATTTTTAAGAAGAAGGAAGTTCTAGGCCAAAATTTTAAGGACCAATTAATCAATGCGCAAAAGTCATTAATTGCATGATAAACTAAAAGATTAAGAAGGTATATACACATGTCATAACTAGGAGCTTCCATGTAACTCAAGTTTGGCCATGTGTTTAGAAGATAAAATGAATCATCATCTCCATTCTTTGTTGGAGAGGAAGAACCGAAATTAAGAAAAGAGAGAAAGGAAGGAAAAAATCAGCTCGGTAGCAAGAAGAAAAGGATTAGGCCGAATCCATGTTGGTGGGGAATTAAGAATGTTTGCATGATTAGTGAATTCAAGTCCTAAATAGAGGAAATCTATGAGTGATTCTACAAATTAAGTAGAAGGTAAATAATTCTTCTTCCTTCTATCTTTAGTTAAGATGGTTCACGCAATCATGATTTGTTGTTGATTAATGTTTTGGTAGATAAATAAGCTTTTTAGACTGATTTGATAAGATAGAACAAATTTATAAATCTGCCCTGTGTTGTGTTAGTGAAGTAAGGACTGTTTGTCTATATATATACATACGTTTGGGACTGTTTTGCATGTTGGACTGAATAATAATGTTTGCAAGAAAGAAATGGTTCAATTGTGATAAGAGAATCTACTTTATAAGACTGTTTTAATTCATGTATTGTGTATACAAATGTAAAGGACCGCCTTGAAGATAATTGAATACATTAGGAACATATTTAATTCATAAGTATGATATATGTGATAATTGAACATTGTGGTCTGGTTTATTATGATAGAAAGTGTATACATGAGATTCACACTGTTGTGTATGAAAATGAGTAAAGAACAAGACTGATCTGAACTTATAGGTAAGGTATGAATTAAAAGTCTGCCCAATTTTTGTATATTGGCAGTAGGTTTGAAAATTCACTAATAATTGTGTAAGTTAAATTAGGAAGCGAACCTTATATGCATAGAATAGTATATGAGTATAGTTCCTTCTCCAACAAACGGTGATTAAATTTGATCTTTAGATTGAAATATATGAAATTTTGAGTAGATGAGGGTCAGAAAAATAGAACACAGTTTTCTATTAGGACAGCAAAAATAGCAACTTTGAAAATTCTCTATAAATTATACAATTCGAATTAGAAGCTATAATTCATATGGTTAGAAAGCTTATTATGTCTAGTTTCATTTAAAACAAACGGAATTAAATTCAGAGTTATAGAACAATTTTTAGAGATGATTCTTTAAGGAGTGTGCAATCTGCCTGGTGGCAAATTTGGTTTGTCTTTTAATTAATTCTGTATTAATTGAAAAAGATTAAAAATACAAGGCCTACATTGCCAGGAAAGTATTTAAGTTAGATTTCTAACGGTGTAAACGTTTTGAAATTCCGAGGTATGGAATGGAATATACAAGATTTTAATCGAGTAATGCACAGTCTGCCTAGCAGCAGCAGTTTAGGTGTTTTGAATTGATAGCATAAGGTCTGATTTAGAATGAAATTGTGTATACATGTTCAATCAGACGACTTTAAATAAAAATGAAAGCTTGAAATTAGGTGAATATGTAGTTCGGTATAGATATTGTTTGAGATTGTTTGATGCATACATGTATACTGTTTGATGAATTGGTTGTTAAGAGCTCAAGAAAAATGGAGCTGTTGTTGAATGCTTTGATTTGATTTTTATGCCTGGTTATTCGTTTTGAGGTACACTTGGATAAGGATAGCTAAGTGAAGAAGTAGATTGGGGTTAGCGGATCAGGTATTCCATAACTATGGAATAACGAGGTGAGTGTAGTTGTATGGTTTCGGGTGACACGGTGTCACACCGAATTTAGTTTCGATGATATGTATCTTGAATAGATTGCATAAACATGTACATATGGCTCAAGTAGAGCACACTGGGTGAAATGCATTCATAGCATGACATCCATGTTAAGACTTTGATGATATTGCATTTCTTATGTTTTAAATGCCTTGCTATGCTTGAATGATTGATTATGGAATTTCTTTGATATTGAGATGAATTGTGTACTTGATATAAAGCTTGGAATAACGACTAACTATTGACAATAAGATTTTCAATGAAAGATTGAGTAGCTAATTCTAAAGAATTAAGAAGCAAGAAAGCTTGACTTATGTAATAAGTCATTGAAATAAGGAAACAAGCAAGGTTACTTGTAACCTAAGAAATCTCTGTTAACTTTAAAAGTACGCTAATATATATAAGTTGCTTTTAAATGGAAGACCTTGGATCCTTTGGTTGATGCTTGATATGTATGACTACGGTCCCCTGATTAGTACTTCGAGTACTCTTGTCTTCCTAGATGGAATAGACTACGATCCATGAGCTATTGCTCGGGGGACGCCCCATTGATATGTTTCGATGGTACTAATTTTCCATTGCTTGTTGATATATTTCGATATTAGCCCTTGCTATATGCTCTGAGCTAAGTATCGCCTGAACTAATGTTATTCATCACCAATAGTGATCCAAAGCAAACCTGTAAAAGATATGAAATGCTGTATTAAGCCAAGAACTCAAAAGAGATATGATCAAGCACTTTATGTGATAACTTATAGTAAACTTGGTATTTGAAAACTCATGGTGAGCCGGGTAATGAATAGCTCGTGGAGAGCCTTGTAGTTAATCACTTTTGAGGAGTACAATCGAATGGTTCAAGTCTAAGTTCCGAGTAATACTTCAAGGAATAATTCTTAAAGGAACTTTTAATAAACAAGGAAATATTAAGTTAACTTAATTCACAAGAAAGCTCTAGAATAATCACCTTCTTGAATGGCTTGGTTCCTTTATTTATTGTATTGTTATTGCTACCTCACTTAGGCTATATAAGCCTAATGGATTCATTTACATACATTGCAGGACACATAAAAGCTCACCTGATTTCAAGTGTAATTTTGGAGTTATAAATCTTGTTTCAAGTCCAAATTGAGTTGAAATCTATTCTATGTAGTACTACTAGGATGGTGGCACACTGTTTAATTGTTATAAGAAATTGTATTCCATGATTTGTATAATCCTTATTAACACTTGATAATTTGATGTAAATAGTATAGTGACCTTGTTATTCGAATGAATTATTGGGAGTTATAAATATGTATGCGTAGTATTTTTTTGGTGATTTATGGCTCAAGTATGGCATTAGGATCGAACTGATTTGAGTTGTATGATCCCCTAAGGTGGGAGTTATTTTGGAATATCATTGTGTGGTTAATGAATACTTATAAATGTTTAAATGGTTCGAATGGTTAGTGTTATACACATGGTTATTTGTGCAAGTTGAATGAATATATGGCCTAGAATAGCTAATTGAATTGTTGATTAAATAGTTATTTGCTGTGGAGTCGATTGGTTAATGGATGAACATTGATAATCAATTTGGAAATATGCATATAGATTAAAATGAGACTAAATAATACTTAATAATTAGAACATGCCATGTACTAGTTAATGGAAGGTTAATACTTTTATAATTGGTTCCTTGTGATTGAATGTTAAGGAGTTGAAAACTAAGCTAAGGCTTTGCTGAGTAGTAAATGTGACACTTGAGTACTAAAGGTCATAGTAGAAAATTATGTGTTTTGTTAATTACATAAAGCCTAAGTTGTTTTGTAATAACTATGATTTTCTTACCTTGAAAGATTGCTTGATATTCGAGTTGTGGATTTGGAATAAAGGCTATAGTCTAATAATTGTGGTGAAAGTGAGGGATATTGCTAATTTTTGAATGTGTAGCCGGCAACTTGATATATATATATATATATATATATATATATATATAACTGGTAAGGATCGATCCTTTAGAAAAAGGGATCTATCCCCTTTTAGACCTTACGATTAATATCATGGAAGGGAACAATAGAAATGTTTAATTATGCGTAGAAGATTGATCAATCAAAGAAATAAGGATCTAGAATAAGAGAGTAATTAAGACATTGATAGTCTCAATTACTAAAAAGGTATAAAAAGGATTTTAAAACGTGGTTTGGTAAATTAATTGTCTAGTTCTTTGTATAGCAAGCCACCTCATTATGTTCTTGAATTCAACTTGTAGTCTAGTATTAAAAATGTGTAACATGATAAGTCACATGTTCGTGTTTGAAGATCATATTGTCTTTTGGTGAGACTTAAATTTTGACAAATGAGTATGCTTTTGTAACGAAAGAATTAGATAATCTTCTGTGTATCTCTGTTTAATCCAGAAAATTTCAAATTTTTTAGTTCACGATTTCAGTTTTTTTTTGTAGTAACGTTCTCTTTGTAGTATCGTTTTTTTCTAAGCCGGGTTTAAGATATTACAGGTCCTCTGAGGAACCACCCGCCAACTCGGCAGTATTGGTATCACCAAACAACTTTCCAAGAAACTCCCGTGGTGGAGAGGATAAAAACGATGAATAGAGTAAGCAAAAATGAAAGGTGGTTGTTGAAAAATCCACTCAAACAAATCGGATAAAAGAAATATACTCTGACCATCACCTCATAAAGCACGCAACCTAAGACAACAAAGTCAAACAAATCTTTGAAAAGATGAAAACTAGATATGAGACCGGCAGCAAGAGCCTGCTTACTTTCCTTCGAGTAAAACAAGGATGAGTTGGCAAAATCAAGACTCATAGGAGACCAAATCCCGTGAAATCTGGATTTAAACAGAAGAAAAAAGCTACGCCCAAATAAATTAGCTTGTACTGCATGCATAGATAGTCTCATCATAAAGGAAAGGACCAAAAAGCCCTTGTAGTCGTGCCCCTTTCCAAGCAAAAGTCGAAGATTACCTTGTCCCCAGCAGCATCGACGACTCTCCCAGCCAGGGAAGCAACTGTAAACCGAAACCGAGCGAGTCTCGCATCGCTTATATCTCTAAATGGTTCGGTGGAAGAAGATAGCCTAAGAGAGAGCACACAACCCAGTTCGAGCCTTGGCAAGTACCACAACACTCTTTCCTTAACCTTGGCGGTGATCAGAAAAAGAAATTGGTTGCGAAACAAACATATTCCCACCTTAGAGGACCAAGAAGATCCCACATATATTGATCTCGTGTTCTTCCTGGAGCTCAGACTCAAGGAGAAACCTTTAAAAACACAATGTTCCATACCTCGTCGAGCGTCAAAGAGGCCCGAACTCCACCCAACAGTCCCTCATTTCCCCCATTTTCATTCAGATCAAGAACACGGGAAGAGTGTTGCGTGTTGTGATGTACTATAAATTATACGCAATCGGTGGAAGTATACACATTGAACACGTAATAATAGTGATAAGTAAGATCGTATCCAAAGGGATGGAGGAAATTTAAGCAAAGCTTAAGCACTCAAAATAAAGACGTTGATATGGGGAATTAAAAGAAATGTTGTAGCAAAAATTGTATTAAAAACTGGGATTGAAAGATAAGGTTATGAAACGTCCTCACACGTGTGGAAACTCTCAACTAGGATGAAAGGCTGGGTTTATTGAGGAGTCATATGACATGTTCTCTTGAATGATTAACACTTTCCAGCTTATATGATGCTTGACAGAGTTTTAGCATGTGTTTCTAAACTTCTCTAGCAAGAAATTGATAGTAAGAATGCTACAACAATACTTCTTAGCGTAAATCCTAGCATAATACTATCCTTGATGTTCTACTCCTTTTAGTCGTTAAAACTCTATCCTTATCTCTAAGGTGAGTTAGGGTTTAGCTTCACAGCTCAACCCCATTGTCCATGTAGATCTAAGCTTAACTCTCTCGACCATTAAGCACCAAACAAAGGTAAAGGCTAACTCTCGAAAGCTCTTACAAACCTAAGGTGATAAAACAGTGAACAAAGCATATATAGAACTGGAAAATGCTAAAACATTCATTCAAACAAGAAACATAATCATCCAACAATAAACCCAAGCCACTTAAAGTTAGTTCATGGCGGGGCAAATAACATTTAAAATCATTCGTTTAATACAACCCATTTCAAAAAAGTATTGAAAGATAAGAGCAACAAGAGTAAAAGGAAAACTCCCAAGCCGCCGTGAACCTCCTCAAGCTTGCTGCTTATCTCAAAGGCTAGCAAGTTCTTCCCTTGGAGCTTCAACAATGAAGGAAACGATGAAGGAGAAGAAGAAGAGTGGTCGCCTCTTCCTTTTTCTCTTTCTTATCTCATAAAGGCTCTCCCCATAAATATGGGTGTCCGATTCTTTATATAGTGGGGCTCCTAGGGTTTTGTGCCCTTAATTCTTTGTGTGCCCTAGGAAATATTCCCTTCATGTGTGGGACACAGCTGGCCGATGGGCTCACGTGTGGGGGCTGCAAAATATCTTCATTCTTTTTCCTTTTGTGCGCCCAGAAATGTCATCCAAAATGTCGCAACATAATTTCTTTTCCCAGTAATGTTCCTTAACTCACCTGCACATCACCATAACAAAACAACCTTTCCTCTCAAAATAGCACCAATTTCATAAAAATATAAAATCAACCAAGAAAACACCACCATATGCAGCTATATGAACTAAATGCAACTATATGCAATGAAATGAGCTTGAAACCAAACAATATTCTAAGTAAAAAGACATGAAATGTATTATTTTTACAAGGTTAACACACCCCAAAACTTAAGCTATTTCTTTACCTCAAGCAATTAGTAGTGAAAACAGAGAAAAATACAATGGTAAGGTTCAGATCAAGATAGTGCTATGGCATAAATTTTAGTCTTCAAAAAATATAGGCTTCAACATGATAGATAGTTTTGAGATTTTAAGAACTTTTCCGTAGGACAAGATCCTTTGCATGTGTGTGTGTAATTGCATCCAATCTATGCTTAACAGAGTTAGAAAAGTTATAGGCAAGATCTCTATTACACCCTAGTAATTGTTTATCAATTAAGCACAAGTTTACTCCCATAATTTTAACTTTTTTTCTTTTTTTTTTATAGAGAACTGCCACGAGGGGGTCAGCTCATCACACCCATCGTCCTGAACTCTAGATGAAATGGAGCAAACATTCCACCCCTGAGCTAGTAGGTAGAGTAATCACGTGAAAAATTTTATTCACTCATTTGTTGTTGCTTCCATTTATTTAAACGCAATATCCAGGCAAACAACACAAAGCGGAGTGTCCCTCTACAATTATGCCGAAGCATTTATTCTCAATTCAACACATGCAATAAAAAAAGAATTCTAATAAAGCCTTTAATGCTTTCATTTATAATTCAAGTTCATTAAGATCATTGGTACTAAGACATGCAAGAGTTTTTTCATAAAAAAATTCTTAACACCCTTAAGC